>OX155954.1:21958799-22016302 GCA_944548615.1 Micropterix aruncella | reverse complement strand
TATATATATATATATATATATATATATATATATATATATATATATATATATATATATATAAATATATATATATATATATATATATATATATATATATATATATATATATATATATATATATATATATAATATATATATATATATATATATATATATATATATATATATATATATATATATATATATATATATATATATATATAAAATATATATATAATAATATATATATATATATATATATATATATGTATATATATATATATATATATATATATATATATATATATATATATATTATATATATATATATATATATATATATATATATATATATATATACTATATATATATATATATATATATATATATATATATATATATATATATATATATATATATATATATATATATATATATATATATATTTATATATATATATATATATATATATATATATATATATATATATATATATATATATATATATATTATAATATATATATATATATATATATATATATATATATATATGTATATATATATATATATATATATATATATTAATATATATATATATATATATATATATATATATAACTATATATATATATATATATATATATATATATATATATATATATATATATATATATATATATATATATATATATATATATATATATATATATATATATATATATATATATATATATATATATATATATATAATATATATATATATATATATATATATATATATATATATATATATATATATATACATATATATATATATATATTATCAGGTTCCAATACCACAGCAGGAAACACTTAGCAAACACTGAAAGAAGAGAAGAAAAAGGCGTGAAGTCACTCCTGGTCGCCACAGACCAGATAAGTGCCCTTTCATTATTTTATCATTTCATTTATTTAGTAATAAACATAATTTCAATTTGAAAAAATAATATACCTATATATATATATATACCTATATATATATACATATATATATATATATATATATATATATATATATATATATATATATATATATATATATATATATATATATATATATATATATATATATATATATATATATATATATATATATATATATATATATATATATATATATATATATATATATATATATATATATATATATATATATATATATATATATATATATATATATATATATATATATATATATATATATATATATATATATATGTATATCCTCCTAGCCGTGTTCGTCCATAGCGACTGTCCATTATTGATTTTAGTGACTTCATTGTAATCTACATTTTCATTTTCATTTTATTTTTTTTTTTTTGAATTATGGTTGGCGGTTTTGCTGGTGCGCCCTCAGGTGACTGATGTAGCAGATCTTGGCTTGGAATGTGCGTGCACATTTGGCGCAAGTCAAGACACCATCGATGTAATATTACTTTATGGCCGCCGGTGGTCGGGCCTTTAGCTCGTCGCGCTTGGCATCTAAGCCGAGCAGCCTCTTCTTTTCAAAATCATCTACATTGCCCTGCACTAGCAGTCCATCCTGGGCGATCTTTCGCTTTACTCTACCACTGAGAGGGCTCAATGTTGCACCTTTTCATATGACTCTTCTGAGCATCCTTGTATCTGAGGAGCTGGCTGCCTTGTTTCCGCTTGCCGTTCTTTAGTTCAGAGTAAAAGATACGCTGTGCCACTCTCTCATCAGCCATACGGGAGACATGTCCGCACCATCTCAGCTGTCGTCGCATCATGTATGCTCCTATTCCGCTGACTTAAGCACGTCGAAGAACTTCCGTGTTTCTCACACGGTCCAACCACTTGATGTTCATTAAGTCGCGTAGGCATCGAAGGTGGAATTTGTCAAGTGCGCGAATGTGCTTTCGGTATGGGCACCATGTCTCTGACGAGTAGAGGAGGTTTGCGAGGACGATCGCCATGTAGACAGACACTTTTGTTCTCAGCTTGATGTCATGTGAGCTGAAGACTTTGCTACGGAGTTTACCGAAAGCTGCAGAAGCAGCTCCTATCCTCCCGTTTAGTTCAGAGTCAAGGTCACATTTTGCTGTTATAGTGCTACCAACGTATTTGAATTTGTCCACTTGCTCGCCCGTCAGAGACCATCTTTTTACGGCGAGGCACCGGGAAAGGTATCCAGGTCTTACGGCGAGGCGCCGGGAAAGGTACCCAGCGGGCAACCTCGCCGCCTGAATACCAGTTTGGAAGGATATCTCCGTGTGGAACTAACCATCAGGATACCTCCTGCTTCATGACTGGTTAGAGGTTCAAGGTCACTTGCGCGGTCCTCTCCCTTATGTAGCGGTGATACGGTATATCTACCTAATCTATCACGGACCACGGCATCCTTTGCCCGACTGTTCATCCCGTATCGGGTAGCCGATTGGTCGTTTCAAGATCAGTTGCCGTAAGGTTAACAACTACCCCTGCTCTATAGGAGACAGTTCTGTTTCCAGGCTTCCCCGGCTGCCGGTCGGAATGCACAATCGATTACTGACGCCGCACGGTACGCAAAACCGTCCAGGAGCGCCCGAAGGTTGACTCCCAAGAGAAACTGGCCCGCAGGCTAGAGTCCTATCCGGGCTCGCACCTCTTCGTGGAGGCCGCCGGATGGGTGTTGAACCGTGAGTTTGACCGACCCTAATCGCATGGGTCTTAGTGGCCCAACTGCAACAGGGCCCATTAGCTCCCTAATTTATTTATTTATTTATTTATTTATTTAGGTACATAGGATTAGGTATACAGTTCATTCATAGGTCATGTAATCTTATAATAATTATATAAATTATTTAATAATTAATATAGGGAGGTTTAACACATCTTACATGACCTTTACTGCCAATAGCACATCTAACTAGGCGATAATTTGGCCCGTCTCTAGATGTGCATATTTTTATGCAATTTTAAGAAATGAAGTGTTTTTTTTAAATAAATTATTTGGACCCACCACCTGTATACATATATACATAAATATACCAATTTTATAAAAAAAATATAGCTATGTAATAAATATATACATTTATAGTTGTAATTTAATCATATTTAATTAAGAAAAATAGATAAGTGATACTAAATAAATTGTCGTGCGTTCCAAAGAAGTTGATCAGATTTTACATATCCCTTGTTAAGTAGCCATCTATTAAGGTTTGCTTTAAATATTTTTATGTTAGGATAATTTTTCATGTCTTCACTAAGGGAATTATATAATTTTGGGGCTATGTAGAATATATGTCTCTGGGCAAATGTTGTCCTGTATGACGGAATTATATAATTGATACTCGCGGACATTCTTGTGTTCAGGTTGTTTTGAGTTCGGGCGTGGTCATCTCTAGATTTGTAGAATGCAAGAAGCATTAGATTGAATTAGACAGAGGTTTTTCCTTTGGCCGCAGTATCGGCTCCTTACACGGTGTGTTGGGTTAGGAATTTCTGAATTGCGTCCAAAAAGAAACCCCGCACTTATATTAGGCTAGGTTAGTTTTAGGTTATATGGCAGGGTGAAAAGTCGGCGGATGCATGGTCGGTACTCTCGGCGCCCTCGAAATTGTGAAGGGTACAACATTTGCGCATGCATACCCATGGGGACTCGAAAGCACAGTACACAGACAGTAGCTTCTTTTAAATTTTAGAATGAAATTGAAATCAAAGCGAGCGACGTCACGTGTCCTAAGGGCTACCACAAATCGTAATACAATTACCGACTGTGGTGGCTTTGAGCGAAATATACAGAAGTAAAGGCGCAAGCGCGTCGTCATCGGCGCTATTATTTTTTTCCCCAGAAGTAAGGAGAAAATAAGACATACTACATATAAGGACCAGTCGTTTTTCTATAATAATTATAATAATAAACTATTTATTGGCACTTTAAAATTAAAATACACAAAGGCTAGCTTATTGGCAATCCCGCAACTAACCTATTTATCTTTTTTTTCACTAAGTTTCGAAAATTACCTCAATTATAGGTTGCCTCAGTTTCCTCAATTATACATTCACCAGTTATATTGGTGATGGTTATATACCTTTCATGATTTCTATAAGATTTGGATATTGAACGAAAAAGATGACTAAATCTTAGGAGACTTGTTTTCATGAATAACCTAGCTAGAGTAGAACGGAGTTTAGCTAAAGATTTAATTTCATCGGTTTTCTAATGTCAGAGTGATCAGGAGTAAAGAAAACGAGTCTGACTTTACCAACTACTACCCTGCTCGTAATAACTTACGTCAGGGAGACCATGGAGATAATGGCATCATATTATAATGTTCTTTCTCACTTTTTAATATCATCATATTTGGCTTATCTCGATTAGTTAGTCCATAAAGTAAATGAGGGGTCGATGAAGAATGCTCGTCCACTTCAGAATTGGCGCCATAATATCCTTTCTCGGCTCCCTCTTGCAAATGCTACGTCTTGGCCGCCTGTAGATATTAGGGGACCATAAGTTGTGAGTCGGAAACAGTAAGTTGCCGGACTGTAACAACGCAAGCGGGCCATTTCGACCGAGAACCGGAAGCGGTCGTTCATAACGCCAACCCGGCCTGCGCCTTGCCACTGCGACGATGCAACGCGACTGCCGCGGCTCGTTTGGCCAACGATCGATTATGAGCGAATTTTAATAACGAGACTGCTCAAAAAGGAGTGATTTTGGCGATAGGTTTAGGTGCTAGAGGAGGTCAAAACGTTCTCGACGTCATACATGGACCTGCGTTTACCTAGGCCAGTGTTTTTCAACCTATTTTTAGATCGCGACTCATTTTAATAAAAAAAACCCTAACGCGACCCTCCCCCCCTTTGACTGTGAGTTAGTTCTCTCGACCCCTCCTCCAAACAAATACTCCCCTCCCTCATAAAATCAATGGTCAAAACCACATTAATTTTAATGGTTTTTCATTTTAAACCAACGATAAGATCTTTTCAAGGAAGTGTTAATTTCATCAGCACGTGTCCCTCTCATTACAACCGGGATTCGTTCCTTTCCAGGGCTCTCAAAAAGAACGAATATACTGATTTATTGGTCTGTCATGCCAACAGACTGAACCAGAAACTCAGGTCTGAAGGGAGGGCATCGTCGTGTCTGTGCTGTTGACAGTTTGAACAGTCCCCTCGTCGGGAGCCATCCCCGGGTGTAGAATCAGGTCGTGCTTACTATAAAAATTCATTGTCATCGGAACTAAACCAATGGGACCTCCATTATCAGAACAGCATTTTGATAAAAATGTGACCATTCTGGAAGTGTATCCTTTCAAATAAAAACATCATTCTGAGGTAAGAAAACATAAAAAAATACAACCGAATTGATAACCTCCTCCTTTTTTTAAAGTCGGTTAAAAAGAACGGATGGACTGATTTCGTGAACGGAAATCATCCGGTGAGATTATTGCTCTGTCATGCCAACAGACTGCATCCCGATGAAGTCACTTTATTATCAAGGGCAAACCCTCATCGATCAGCCGCTTTACGAGTGACTCGCGTATCACGATAACAGTATTGCCGAGTTTACTAACGCTCTGGGAAATCAACGTAGAACGTTCATAACAACATCTATGGCTATCAGAGTTTAAACCTTCGAACCACTTAATTTAGATCACTATTTGACCCCAATAAATGGACTACGTCGTTGAGCAGTACGCGTGTAAAATATGTTGTCGCCATTTGTTATGTTTTGTTTGAACTAATTTATTTTAATCTTTTATTTTCCTTCATATTAATTTTTAATCTATATGTACTTTTTCTTTCCAAATATAAGCTACTTAAATATAATACATTTGTTAATTTATTACATGACAATATTTTATTATTATAAACGTTACAATGTCGCTCGACAGATGGCGTTCATTTTAATCCCGTACGAAAATGGTTTTTTGAAATACATCATCATAGTGAAAATTATTTACAAATTATATATAATTATTTACAAACCTTCCTCGATTATCGCTCTTTGTAATAGTGAAAACCGTATCAAAATCCGATTAGTAGCTTAGAAGAAGAAGACGGAGAAACAGGCATAAATAGATATCGACTTCTTTTTTATACTATGTAATGATTATCTATTACCTATTATACTTATCTATTATAACTTGATTTACGCTAAGAAGATGTGCCTAATTCCTAACCTTACCTAAACTAACCTATATTTCATATATTAACTAGCTTAAATTACACTAAAAAATAATTATACTAAATAAACAATTTACACTAGATTAATTTACTTACTTCCTAACCTAACCTAACTTAACTTAACCTATATTAACTAACTTGGATTACACTTAATATGTGTACTTACTTTGTTCATTCATTCACTAAACGATTACAATAGTATATGATTAAACTGATTAAATGATGTACACTAGTTAGATTTACTTACGCCCTAAACTTATCACCCTTTTTATTTTTATTAAACAATTATTATTTTGACATATCCAAAAGTATTTAATTTTGACACTTACTATCTGCCGGTGATCAACTAATTAGGTGGATATTCTGGTGATATTTTTTTCGACTTACAAAAAACCAAGTTGTGTATTTTATTTTTGTCAAGCATTGTCAGAAAAGAATATATGTACTTGTTTTAAAAAGCGGGTAGCTGGCGTATTTTCCGGCGCGTAAAATAAAGTTACCGCCGAGTCGACGGAGGAGGTGGAGAAAATGGCGTCCCACTCCAAGCGCGTCGCGAACGACGGGACGAAAAAAAGCATCCCCGAAGCTCCATTTATCTGACGTCAATTTCAGTGAGGCCGCGCGCCATCTATCGGCCACGTCCATAACTCGCTCCTTGCGCGCGCCTCGTTACAACCGTTTGACAGATTGTGTTGCGCTCGCGGACCTTTATCGGATGCAGAGTTTCCTGCATTTCTCGTGCGTCACCAGCCACCCTTCAGTGGGCGGAACCCCCCTCCCTTTTCCCTCCTCCGCCGGCGGTGGCGCACCTCCTTCTCTGAACGGACGTGCAGTGTCCGTCGATGGAGGGTAGTTTAGAATGCTACTTAGTTCGGGATATTTGCTTCCAACAGATAGGAACGTAGCAGTGAAGGATAAGGATAATGCCTCCATCATCAAATTTTCGAGGTATACGTACATCCATGAAAGAGCAATCGGAAATGCAATTACCACTCTTATTATTTCGATGCTGTTTCAATAACTCTGATGTATGAATTGATTTGTTTGTGAGCGTCTGATTGATTATTACTCTACGGTTTTAAGTCTGCTTCGAATTTGCTCGATTGACTTTAACCTTTTCAGACCCGATAATTTCCAAATAAAGAAGTCATTGGGCTCAAATGCTAAAATCTTCGGGAACTATAATAGGAAATTAGTTCACGTGAACGAGACAGGGCAATACGTTAAAGTGGAATGTCAAATGAACGGTCACTTTTCCAAATTAAAACTACCCACCGAATATAAAGCAGCTGAATCTAAGACAGCACGTAATATGATCAAACTTATTCGGACGGCTATAAGTTCGACAAGTAGTTTCGGCGCGGGAAAAATTGACGACCGTTCATTTCATATTATGCTCTAACGTATTGCTTTGTTTTGTTCGCTTGAACTAATTTCCAATTTATTTCACGAAGGAACGCAATCGGGCCCATTGAGTGTTGCCCAAGTGTCTTGCTTCGACAAAAAAGTAGTAGATCATGGTATTCTAGTCTTACTAAATATGAATTCTGTTGTCTTTTTGAAATGGTACCCAAAATCGTCAAATATCAGGGTATTTATATATAATATAATAGATTATATAAACCGTAACTCCACATTTGTATCTGTTAGGAACAACTCATTATCACCCACACAATTGTGTGGGCAGGGTCTGTAAATATTAAGCAATCAGTTTACCTTTGAAAGCAGTGACGATTTCGCCCATTCAGCACACGTGGTGCCGAGGGACCTGATGTAGTCGCCCATTAAGTTAAAGGCAGATACGGTTGTAAACCCTAAATATAGTTTTAATTAAAATTTAAAAAAAACAATGTCTTTACCACCACTTTTATCTAGACTAACTGCATTTAGCTTAGCTCTTCATTTGTGAAACTTTTTTTTCTTTTTTTGAAACTGAATGTATTTTCGTCTTTCTTATAAACAGGAATGTTTTTTGGCATTTTCAAATATCTGGGAAATATGCCTTTTTTCAACCGGTCGAAAGCCAGCTTTCGTGCGCAAAAAACTACATCGCAAATTTTTGGTCGATTTTGTAAATAAATACTAACATTATCGTTTTTTCATGAATTCCCTCTTGTTACTTAGTAATTATATGGGGGCCGGCCGAAACGGTTACGCGCGGATCTGTCAAACGACGCAAAATGCCTCACTGTTGGCATCCGACGGGTTAAAAAACTGGTAAATATAGCTTTTAAGGCCGGTAATAGCTCTGGAAAGACGTTCTTAATGAGATTTGAAGAGTGAAACCAAATTCTATTGAGATTGGATCGAAAACACCGAATCTATAGAGATTTAAAAATGCATTTTTGAATATGCGTAATAATAATGATTTTATGTTAACTGATATGAATCATTGAATCACTGTCAAAAAAATGTACGCTTCTGTCGAGTTATTTTTCGAAGCGAAAATACTTGATATTAGGCAATTGTATTGTTTAAAAACTGCTTTAAATTTGAATCGCGCGCAAGCAGAGACATCGTTCCCTGCTAAGAACACAAGATCGGCGCTGGTACCACGAATAGTGGGGTGCCCAGGAGATTTACATCGTTTGGACAACATCAATATCATTACCTTGCTCCGAGATTAATAAATATTTAGGAAAACACTTCGATATTTTAGGATTGATATAGATGGTTCTTAAAAAAAGTCTCATTCAGTGGTTAGTTATTAAAGAAATAACGCAAACTGAGAGTCTCCTCATGGCATTTCAGAAATAGCAACACATTTACACACCCTCACATCTCTAACAATATAAACTGCCCACATGTAAACAAAAGTGAATTCAGCTTTTTATTTTTATAACAATATAATTGAAAAATGATTATTCTGATTTTAATGGTTATCTTGTTTATTTTATTTTATTTTTATTTTTTAAAATTAACAATAACAATTTTTTAACATCTTCATAAAACTAAACTTTAAATTTTTAAATAATATCACATACAATTGGCGTTTTCCTTGGAACTAGGCGCTGCATAGTTAGGAGTGACGCAAAATCATTCTGTAAAAATAATTCCTAAATATTTTTTTTGTAAATAAATAAATAAATGCAAATTGTGGGTAACACATAGAAAATCCCTTAAACGTAAAACTCGAGGTCCTCTGCTCACACCGTGACAGTGAAGTGTGCATTCCGCCACCCGCTGGCGCTGCAGGCGAAGGCGAAGGCGGTCGGATGCCAGGTATGCAGGGGTAGAAAAGGTTCGTATGTATGTCCATTACAGGCTCCGTGCCGCGGCGGACGACACGAACGCAAACGTATATTTGATTCTTATCTCGCCGGCTTATAAATAAACAGGTAAAAATATTTCTCTTTCCGCACAGTCGGATATTGCAAAAATATCGCACTCGCCGAGAATAAAGTGCATTGTTCGTGTCGCGATTCAATAGATAAGCGAGCGGCGACCGGCGCGCTGCAGGGCGGTGCGGTGCAATGCTAGACCAAGCCATCGCTGCCTATCTAACGACTACCTAAGAACATGAACAACCCGCTATAAGAGTGATATTTATTACTTGTCGTAAACTCCTTGATATTCACTGCACTATATCGAGACGTATATGATATTTCAATGTTACGGCAATAATGCAGTCTGTTTTCGCATTATTTTACTTACTACATAGATTGCGAACTGATTATTTATCCTATGGTATCGTTTAATACACTCTATGATAAAAATAACGATGTAATACCCATGTTTCAAGAAGGATTACGTATATAACTCGGACTATAGTCCACACGTATGGATTAACATGACGCGTAACGGTGCCGTAATGTTAAAAAATAATATTATTTCATTACGACCTTGGGATCTCGCTTCTAACATGATAGCATGTAGTACTATACCTACTCTTATATTCGGACACATGCATCATTTTGAAACTACAGAATACTGTAATTTTCGTATTAGCCGTACAGAAAATATTGATACATAATGGAGTTTTAATAAAACTTGCAAGATGAATCTGAACTACTTTGTGGGCCCTATGAGGTTGAAATTTTGCATATTGGTTCAGTTCCGATGACAATGCATTTTTATGGTAAGCATGATCTGATTATACACCCAGGGTTGGCTCCCGACAAAACTCTTCCTCTAAGGTCAACAGCACATACATGAATTTTGTATACGCATTCAATTACGATAGCCCGTTCTAAGTTTCACCATGACATGGCTGCTGCACCCATGGTTGACTTTCGACGAGGGGACTCCCTAGCGGTCAACAGCATAGACACGAAATTTTGTATACGCATTCAATTATGATAGACCATTCTAAGTTCTACCATGACAGAGCTGTTGCATCCAGTTAGCCAACAGAGCTGTTGCATTCAATTAAGGTAGCCTGTTCTAAGTTGCTCCACGACATGGCTGCTGCACCCAGGGTTGGCTCCCGAAAGTTTATTTTCTTCTTTACAGATCATTTTAGTAAACGCTTGTTTTTAAAAATGTTTTTTTTTCTATTATTTAAATGCCTATTCTCGTTTAGCAGTTACGTTGCGCGAGTGGGGTATAATTAAAACCAAAAGGCATCCGTGAAAATTCGTAATCGCCCTTTAAAACATTTCGCATAAATCTTACGATTTTTTGTGGACAATATGAGCTGAAACGACTCTTGTATCGGTTGCACGGGCCATAATCACAATCACAAACTCGTCAAAGTATTGATCAGCCAGGGCAAGTTGTGCGTCCCTGCATTCGCGGACAGTGGGATGTACGCAAGTCGTCTACGACGGGTGAGGAATTCCGGACCAAGTTGCCATCACGTCCTCTCACTCGGAGGGAGAAAAGTTGTTTAATTTTTGCGACAAACGTCGTGTCCGCGACAGTGCGTCAGTCTGGGCGGTGCGACACTTCGCTGATTTGGCAGCTTCATCAAATGACGTCAAGACAACTGCCGTACTTTGATTTTATAGATGACATACACCGTTGCCGTATTTTACTGACAGCACGCGGATTTTAAATTTTAATACGGACAATGTTTCAATTGACAGGCTTTGAATTATTTAAATACATGTGAAATAACTGTTTTCATATTTTTACTTTACCACCTGACCTGACACGTAATTCACTTTTATGACACACAACCGTTAAAGACACTCACCTGTTAACGACAATAATTAACTGTTAATGCCACTCAACCGATAATTACAATTAACTGTTAATGGCACTCATGTGGAATATGAACCTTTTCAAATACTTTTGGGATCAGAGAAGACGATTAGCAGATATTTAATGCTGGGATCGCGATATACTAAATACTAAATTTAGCCGTAATTTATACCATCTAAATTCAGTCTGACTTCAGAATAAAGAGCCAATAAAAATAAATGTAGATAAGGCGAGTTCACTTCCTGAGACATATTGGAGTACCTCGATTGTGCCAAAGAAAAGAAAACAATATGTAAATATATTTACCGTAGATTTTAAGTAAATATATTTACCGTAGATTATATCATACAAATGCGAATACCGCCCTTTTGCCGCATGGGTGGCGGTCGCGTCACATTCATATGAAATTCGTTTTTATTATTGCAATATTGCCCAGCATTTTGAAGGTAAGCAAATAAATTTAAATCCAGGAAATTGAAATGTGCAATAACTAACACAGGATCGCAACTGACAGACGCATATTGTTGTAATGTTTGCCAAAACTAGCACACGTTACATGACAGCAATTGCCGAACATTCTAAACTGCGGCTATCTGCAACACGAGTAGACGTCACTGAATACAGCGGCCTTGCGCCTTCCTGACAATGTTCCGCCGTCCCTCCGTTACAACAGACGCCGGGGACGAAATTAATTAACTTCAAATCATAACTTTGCGCCAAAAAGTCCGCCACGCCAAGTTCTTCGTCCAAAAAATTCCCAAAATTGTAGAACAAAGACTCCCCGAATTTCATCACGGCCTCATTTAACGTACAAAATGCCGCTGTCGGCCGCTCAAATAAAGAAATTTGATTCTCATTTTGCTCCTAGAAATGATTCAGTCATGCGACTCATTTCGGTGAAATGGAATGGGTGAAATGCGAGAGAATAGGCAACGGGTCAAATTGAATTAGGGAGTTTATTAATTTATGAATTCGAGATGATAATCTTGATTAAAGTAGACAAGGCGATGTTTCAAAGTCATTCGAAATGGTTGTATTTTTTAATCGTTTCTTTTTACGTATATTTTCTGTGATTCTGTTAGTAAGCCTTCAAAATAGGAGATATGTTATTATTATAATATTATTTTATATTTTACAGCCGGCAGCATAAAAGTTTTTATGTCTGAACTTAACGCTGACTTTATTTACAATATTTAAAAACAATGTACGACAATCTATTTTTAAATAAGTTGACTACATGCTTCAACCACTTTAGCAGGTAAACTGTTTCCGTGGTTTACAGCCCGGTTGGCTAGAAATTGTTTCCTTAGATTGGTGTGGAATGGTGTTTTCTCCAGTTTAAAATCGTGTCCTCGCAGGTCATGCATGTGGTTCCGCTTTTAAATTGAAGACAACTCGTGGCAATTATACCATCCGTTGAGGATCCTATACGTCTCAATGAGGTCACCCCTGATCCGACGATCCTTGAGTTGCAATCTGCTGAGTCTTTCTGAGTATTCCAGCGATTTAAAACCATCTTGGTCGCTTTGCACTAGTCTTTCTCGAGGAGATCCTCGTCTTTCACAAAGTAAAGATTCCAAATCTGGAATCAAAACTCTAATATTGATCTGATGTAGGTTTTGTTTAATGATAAAAAATAGGCTGTGGTGATAAAGAGGAATGATTTGCGGATAAGGTACATAATTGAGTTGGCCCACGATCTGCGTAATATACTCATCTCACTTCAGATCGCTCACTATCTTTATACCCAGGTATTTTTGCTTCGTGGCACATTGTAACGGCACTGGCTGTCATATGAATTGCTTCCATGTAACTGATATTTCAGGTTCTTCTTGCTGATGTGAATGATCACGTCTTTGTCTGCAAGATGCTTTATCTACCATGCGTTGTGAACCACTAATGAATTTGATCAATGTCTTTGCTGAGATTTGCTATTATAGGATTTGCAAACAGTTTACTGTCATCAGCAAAGAAACTCACACTTAGTATTATACCTTCTTTCAGATCCCCGATGAATAAGTTGAACAGTGTAGGCTAGTTATTTCTTTTATAATGCCTATCGTAAGTTCGTAAATTTGTAGGTGGGTGTGGATCCCGAAAGAAAAAACAGAAACACATATTGATTGCTGTTTTTCACATTGTATTTAATTTATATATTTTTATATATAATTTCTTTGACATCTGGACACCGCAAATGTTTGCCGGAACGTCGCGTCGGGACAGAGGAATCAAACGGGTGACAGTTTCGATATGTCAGGACGAATGGCAGCTCTAGTCGACGAATATTTACGTTCACGCTGTTGTCAAAGCCTATCTATAACTTTCTAGATATGACGTAATGCAATGATTGAGTGCAATTTACGGGAAACCGTTGGCGTTTACAAATACCCGAAAGCGCAGAAGGCGCGGCGTCGCCCATTCGCAGACAGTCGCCCCCGCGCTGCTCGCCCACTCGCACCGCACACTCACAGACAGTCGCCACCGACGTCAAGTGTGCGACTTGTTACGGATGGCGGGTAGATTGCGATAGCGGTAGAGATGAAATGTTCAATTTATATTTTGCAGGTAGTAACCGGTCCGAAGTCTGTTGCAATCTGTACATCATTCTCTCCGGGCGTCGGTCGCGCGCAGCAAGCGCTCTTTTCTCTGATGTACGGAGCAAAATAAAAATAAGATGTCACTTTTGCACAGCGGTAGATTTGATCATTTTCCATCGTGCTGCCGCTATTTTCCTTTTGGTATGATTAAATGATATAATAAGGCGGTCTTACTTTGTCTTCTTTTCGTTTTTGTAACAGAGAACGACTGCGGTTGCAGTTTGTTTGATTGTACCAACCTCAGTGACGGACTAAGGAGGAAGGCAGTGGCGATTCGTCCCGAGTCCCGGCTTAAGATAAGCCCTCAGGGCCCAAAGATATCTTATCTTAATCTTAAAAATGGTTGTATGTATATATATGAAATATACCGACGTGATTATAACAACAGAATGTATACAATGCATCGTATGCAATGGACATTTTCACTACGGCTGTGGTGGTTTCTCCATGACTAATTTCCGCAAACTGGCTTTTAAAAATAAAGAATTATGGCAGTGTCCACTTTGTAAAGATTCTTTCAAAACCATTCAATCATCCAGATACACAACCATCGGATGGTGATACATCCGGTGATGAGAGGTTTGACTCAAAATTGTTCGTAAGACACTTTAAACATTATATAGTTCGTAAAACAAAAGAAGCAAATCGCATTCCAATGAAGGAAATGAACTAGCTCACGAACGAGCCTACTATTTCTATAATTTTCTTATTGAGGTGGAATATATTACAGTTATAGGTACTTATTATTTACAAAAAATCTATAAACGATAACTGATTTTTTTACCGGCATAATTGTATTTACAAGGGACGATTAATTCTTAGTTTTTCTACTAAACTTGTTTAAAAAAAAACAAGTTTTTTTCTGTTAAAAAAAGACCATTTGCGACGTTGAAATGAGAGGCTTCCGAAGGTCGGAAATATATTATATTAGATTCGCGGAAAACGAATTTTTAGGACATAATTTTTTGTAAAAAATAATATATATAACTTCAATATATATTAGAAAGTATGTGAAACCAAAAGACGTAATGAACCATCTTAATTGCGTGCGTAGACCTACTGATCAATGCAGTTATTTTAAAATTGCCGTTACCTACATATCTATAAATATAGATTTATATTTGAGGGTAATTCTTGGTGATGGTTATCTACCCGAAATGTTAAATAGGCTTGAATTATACGTTCTGGTAAATTATGCAGTGGTAAGGTCGTATATTTTTGACCGACTTCAAAAAAGGAGGAGGTTATCAAATCAGTTGTATCTATTTTTAAAATATGTGTTACCTCAAAACTCTGTCATTTATGAACCGATTTGAACAATTCTTTTTTTATTTGAAAGGATATACTTACAGATTGCTCCCATTTTTATCAAAATCCCGTTCTGATATTGGGATCCTTGAGAAATTGAGGGAACTCCTAAAATATTATCATATGAATTTGAAAATTTACATGTTTGTTCAATTCCGATGACAATGCATTTATTAATGGTAAGCATGACCTGACTCCTCACCCAGGGTGGGCTCCCGGTGAGGGGACTCCTCAACGGTCAACAGCACAGACACGATTTTTTTTATACACATTCAGTTATGATAGTCCTTTCTAAGTTTTACTATGACACGGCTGCTGCACCAAGGGTTTGCTCCCTACGAGGAGACTCCTTAACGGTCAACAGCACAAACACGAAATTTTGTATATGCATTCAATGGAGAATGTTACTGGGTCTGCAAATTCGCTTGAAACTTCGTCATATTAGAGCTTATATGTATACAAATACATTAGTTTTTGTTTCTTTAAAAAATACCAAGTAGTTTTTGTTTTGCACACATTTAAAATCCCGTAAAATTGAATTCGGCGCTCGGGCGGTCGGCTATTGTGTGACGTCATTTTCCAACACCCGATCGCTCACGCGCCTCTCGTTATTAGAGCATAGTGTTGAACTATGACGTCAGACGCAGCGAGCGCCGGCGGAAGAAAAAAATCCATATCTCGAAAACTAATGGACGTATGGAAATATTTTTTTCACACGATTTTTTTTATATTTAGAAGACAAAACGGAGAGCTAAAAATAAAACTTAGTGAACATTCTCCATTACGACAGCTCGTTTTAAGTTTTAACAAGACAGGACTGCGGCACCCAGGGTTGACTTTCAACGAGGGAACTTCTCAACGGTCAACAGCACGGACACGAAATTTTGTATACGAATTAAATTATGATAGCCGGTTCTAAGATTTACCATGAAATGGCTGCCGCACCTATAAAAAATGAAATCTGTTTTTTTTTAATGAAATTTTGTATTATGTTTTATATCACGGTTCATTGTACCAACATTGCAATCGACAGACCAGTGAGTAGGATGATAAAACTTATCAATTCCTTGCCCACTGTAATAGATATTTCATGCATCTTTTGGCAGATGGAAAGGCAATTACCTGCTATTGTTATTCCAGCCTTAACCCTTTTTGCATTTCTATTACATTATCTATTACAATTTTCATTTCTATTACATATTATTACAATCATTAATGTGCTTATATTAATATAAATTGTTTCACTATTAGTGCATTTTCTGTTCTGCCTGTACTATACTTTATGTTTCAATCTAACTAACGTCCAAAGACAAATTAGATTTAATTATCTGTAAAATCTTTAAATACTTAAATTAAAACAAAACTAAGAATTAGATAGCGTCTTAAAATTGGTTGCTCAACAGATATCTATGGACCTAATTGATTTTGCACTATATCTTGCTTGAGTTTTTTGAATACTTAAATAGGATGTTTTTGCGGTCGGAGAAATGTTTTGGATAAGCTGCGCTGGCGTGATGTAGAGGGTCGATCGTCTGGGGTACGTTCGCGATGCGACGATGTGATGTCATCAGGCATATCGAGATCACAGTCACGCTTCATTAGCATACGATCCATTCCACTAATACCTGGTACATATATTTTAGCAATTTATTATTTAGACGAAGCCATTATAATAATTGATCAAAAATACTTCCTATCGCATAGCTCTGCATTAAAGAACGCTGGATCAAAACAGGTGCAGAAGAGACACAATAGCTTGGGCATCAATGGGGGTCGGATGTAAACCTTCGCAAGTCTGGCACGTACATATATATATATTTTATAGCAGGAGCCCAAAGAAAGAAAAGTCATAGATAGGTCATTTGACACTGAGAATTTCAACGTTTAATATAAAAAGAAATCTGTCGTTATGCTTAACCTTAGGAGGGGATTTATTTTACCGGTACAGAAAGGAGGGCGCATCTAGCATAAAGCCAAATAAAGAAAAAAATGAAAGTTGTGATAGCTATGAAGGTCTGATACATCGAGATGAATGTGTAACAGACAAACGATAACCTAAACTATTATATTGATGGGTGTCCAGTGGCAGAATTAGGAAATCAAGTTTAAAAAATAAAAAAAAACTGCAATTCATTCATTTCAATTACTATTACAAAGAAGAGAAATGCGGGTTTTATTTCTTAAAAAATATTTCGTTTAATTGTTGACCGTCACACCTTGGAATCTGGTCTCAGTATTCCGTGCCACTCGCTGGAGAACTGATGTCGAGATACCACTGACTTCGCGAAAGATATATTCTTTAAGTGCTGAGATGGTCGCTGGGTTTGTTTTATGGACTTTGCCTTTTAGGTACCCCAACAAAAAAAACCAAGGTGGTGAGATCCGGCGACCTGGGTGGCCAGAGGATATCGCCAAAACGGCTTATTAAATTGTCAGGAAAGAAACCACGAAGAAGCGCCATGGTCTCTCTGGCAGTGTGAGGCTTGGTGACATCTTGCTGAAACCATATTTGTGAACCGGAGGCAGGATTGTCTGTAATTCTTGTCTAAAATCTTCACTTGGGCATCACGTATACGTCGAATATTAAAATGAGAACAAAATTTTCGACGAGCAGATGAACACGAATCATTGTCTTTGAAATACGCTTCGATTGCGAATGCACACTGTTCTCCCGTCCACTGCGACATCGTGACAAAAACCCGCACAAATGACAATTTTACCACCGGACACGCTGTATGTGCCGTGCGGGCATGGGCTTAACCTTGTTTTATTACAGCTGTATCCTTGGTGCATGAGCCAATCTATTTTTTTCTCTACGATACGCGCGCCGCTTTCCCTTCTCCATTGCGAAGCCATTATCATTGCCGCGGTATCGTTATGAATTATACAAAACTATTATTCTTGCGACTGCAGCCATTCGTATAAACGAATAAAAATTGTAAACTGGGAAAATGGTAGAAAAAGCGCGCCGGCGCTCGAACAAAAGATCGCAGGGCGGGCGTCGAGGCGCGGCGGGGCGGCGATCGCCAACGCGACAGACGCCAGATAGGACCAAACGTGCAGCGACACTAATATTTTACATATTTATGCGCGTGTTCAGTATGCCCTTCCGGGGGCTATTCAACAGCTGGAAAGGCAATTGTCACACGATAAAAGAGACACAGTTGATAATTTTACTATTTAATTATTGTTTTATATTTCTTTGACTTGTATTTTTACACGACTGTCTAACAAAAAATGAGAGTAATGTGTTTTTCATTTCTTTATTACTCCATAACAACTAAATGCTTGAACGGATTTAGAGGTGTGTGGTATTGTTAGAATCGTTCTGTCATCCCAAGTACCATAGGGTACCTTAACTATTTAAATATCAAGTAAATACTTGTATAAATATCCAAATGCCAATAAAGTAACATAAGTATATCGTTTTTAGTGTCAAATGAGAGGTCTGATTGAGTACATTCCAGAAATATATATGTATCTATAGGGATAAATACATAAACCAAAAATATTTCATAAATAATCCCTAATAAAAATAATTATAAATACGATAGTTCACTTTCTGTAATGACAGTAGGGGTTTTTATTCTATTTAAGTAATATATTTATTTGTTTCTTCTGAAAACGCTAGTCCTGGAACAAGTATATCCCAGTTGGGCGGTGCTCATCAAATATAGCTACTAAAAGTTTTCTAGTTTAATGTTTCACCATTGGTTATCGTTTATATCTGTTGCGTAGCAATGAAAATAATTTTCGATTGACACTTTTAAGTATATAAATAAAATTTAGGACCATTTTCCTAAATTGTTTTCATGTTTTATCAAGTTTATTTTCAAAAATGAGTTTCTTATGATTTCAAGTACTTCTGTTGGAGCCGTAGATATACGAAAGTAACGTTTTTTGGTCAAAATCAAACAACGTTACTATCAGGATAATCTATTAGAATTTCACATTTGTGGTGATCACCATAATTTGAAATTCTATTTCAGACATTGCAGAGCGGCAAAGTTATTTACGTCGACGTCGCCTTTTCTCCTTTTTTTATATTGATAAGCAGTATTTTATATTTACGAAAAATCGTTCCCCTTTTATGGCATTATTGGCTACCATCCCTCGCCATCTCTTTCTCTCTCTCTCTCATATTATATTATTCGTCTCCAGCCATAATAACATCTGATCTCGTAAAACTTGCCTACGATTGCCTACGTTTAATAATGTTACGTGTTATGTTTGCTTTTGTGTTTTATGCAACGTTTTCGAGTCTAAATGTGGTTTATATACTTTGTATACAACAATGTATAACCTAAATACGTAGACGTCGATATCCCTAACTGTATATGTTTTATTATAAAATATAAAAATAAAAAATCATATAGACCAGCAGAAATTTTCTACGATTTACACAGTATTATAAATTCCATACAAGATACAAGACAAGCAGTTCTAATATGAATCGTATCTCGCTGTAGCTATATAGTTATTGTGTTTAGTTATCAGCCTTTTACTGAAATATGTATAAGGTTTAAGACCTAAGGCCTCTTCTCAAATAGTTTAGCGACAATAATTGTCAAGTTATAGCAGGCACGAAATCGGCCCTTGGGGCCAATTCTTGAAATAATTGCCATGCTAAATTTGTCTACGCGAATCAAATGGACCATAGACAATTTCGGTGCGCATTTTTTAAAATGTCCTCTCGACATGTTGGCCAATGTTAGCCAATATTGCTAAGGTGGAAGCGATTCAGCACCGCTGTGACGTGTGAAAAATGCATGGGAAAGAGCGAGAGAGAAATAGGCGATCTAGCCAACGTTGGTCAACGTGTGGAGGCGCCATTAGAATCTTTTCTCTTCTTGAGAAATTTGGCATGGTAAATTTGCCTATGGCCTATGTAAATTAAATAGACCATAGACAAATTTAGCATGCATTTTTTTCAAGAATCATTAATGTCGAAGCAAGCTCGCGTTCAGTGGAGCAGTTTCTTAAAATATCTCTAGCTAATAAAACTACCTGATTGGCCAAGGCAGTCGTTCCTCCAGACGTAGCAATCCTTAGTCTTTGGGATAGCCGTGCACTACACGCAGGCACAAATGAACTATATAGCATTGCTGTCAGTAGATTTTTTCGATTGTCTTTTTCGAAATATTTGGCATATTTTGATGAATTTTGGCGATTTAATCATATATTTTAAAATGGAAACCCACTGATTTTCACGAATTTTTGTATCAGCTGAGAGCGACGCAGTCTCCGCGAATTTGACAGCTTGAAACAGAATTATACCTATTTATTTCCTACGAAGTGCGCGTAGCACGCGGTCTTTTTCTTGCATCGTCTAAAACATTTTAATAATGTAAATAATTATAATTAGGTATTTAATAAACATAATTTACAAAATGTCTATTTTCTAGGACAGCCTAAGTAGGTCACGCCCGTACTGTATTCCAGACAGTAGCTTCTCTTAGAACAAAATTGAAATCGAAGCGAATACGTCACGAGTCGTAAGGGCTCGGATATAGTCGCCAGTTTTCCACAACTCGGCCCCAAACGTTCGAAAAAGTCGCCAGCTATGCAAACCTTAGATTCGTGATGCTATTATGGAAAATGACATTGAGCGAACATAGTCCTTGTTTGTGTAGTAGAGTGGTGCTTATTTGAGAAAGCATGTGTTCTGAGAAGGTATGGTGATCTGGTAGCGGAGTATGGTGGCCTTTTGTTTAATATAGTAAAATAAAATTACTTTTGCATAATTTCTGGGTCTTTTTAAGATCTGAAATTTGCTGGAATAGATTATTAGAAGGATATCGGAAGGGCTTTTTTATCAATGACTCTAAATTGCTTTTTGAGGGAGAAGCCCCGCTCCACCCAATAATTTCATAGGTCCCTAGACATAACAATTCTAATAACTTAAACATATACAGTAATTTTCGCATATTTGTAGTGGTACTGTTTATATGGCCTTCTCATTTTAACCGGGTCAGACACTAGCGAAATTATAACGATTTTGAGTTACTGCATACTATTTCGGTCAACGGCGTAGCAACAACAGCTATGATTAAACGTATATCAAATGGCACGTTGCTAAAGGGCAGGATTTTCAACCTTTTTTAGATCGCAACTCCTTTTGGGAAAAAAAACCGACTGTAACTTAGTTTCCTCGACCCGCTCAGTCTCTTCCACAGCTACAAATAAAGGGCGAAAGCTACTTTAATATTAACTGTTTTTTACATTCGAAGCTGTACTTACCTGTTTCCATCAAAGTTTTGTAAAAGAAATAGCAAAAAACACATAATAAATATGTTTCTCTTGCGTAGCTGTAAATGTTGGCATATTAATATAATAAAGATATTGTAATTTTTTCGATTTTAATTTTTAGATAGCATGCGATACACCGGGAGTCATTTTGCGACCCCCAGGGGGTCGCGACCCACTGCTTGAAAAACACTTCTAAAGAGCTGTCACAAGTTCACCGTTATGATTAATATTATTGTGTTTCAAAAAAATATTTTAAGCAAATTTACGGCGTTTTTTGAGAATGATACAAAATAATATATACAGATGGATGATAAATTTAACAGTTACAATATGGTATTTAATAAATTACTGTTTACACGGCATCGATATAAATCTGAAATGATTAATGCAATAGAGAATGACTATCTAGTATAACGTACTGATGAAGAATGACTAATTGAAATTTCACTAAAAAAAGAGAGCACGATGCTCCTACGATGCGATCGTACGACGTACGAGTACGTCACGTCGCTGTTCTCCGCCATCTTTCTCGCTAATAATGTAATTACAACGAACGTAGAAAGTTATACACTCTACGAACATATTATTCAGTGTACTTGTCGTTAAAATGCAGTTTCTCTACCACGGAATTTAGCTTCTACATACCTCAGAAATGCATAGAAAAATTTAAAAGCCATTGCACTTCCATCACGGACGGCATTAGCTTGAACCGTTATTATAATATTTACGTCGCAATAATTAAATATCCTATATAAGGAATTAGGTTATAAAAAAAAATGTATCAATGTACGTGAAGCTGTATCAATGTATCTTCTGTATCATGAAGATACATTGATATCTGCTGTATCAATGAAGCTGTACCAATGTACTCTTCTTTTTTATTTGAATTGTGTGGGAATGCATGCATTTCCTTTCCTAATAAGATACGGAACCTCGGCGCGCGAGTAGGTACAACAAAGCCGTTTTGTGTAGCCCTGAAATGCCACGAGCTTTTAACGTCTTCGATTCGTAACGTTTAATAAGTCAAAAACTTAATAATAATAGGTATTTAAGTATCTACTTTTTAAGAATATTAATTCCTTATAAACGCTTTTAAAAAAAATGTATCCAAAAGTTTTAGTGTGATTTGCACCAAAGCAGCAGTTTAAAAGTGTTAAACGCTTTTAAGGTTAAAATTTAAACTTTGTTGGCTTGCACGAACCTTTCCTTCATTACATCCCAGCAGATAGTTCTTCATTGATCTCCACCAATAAGAATGCATCTTTAGCAGTGCAAACATTTATCAGGCGGATTTATTGCTTAAATTACAATTTCTTGCAGCCAACCTTTGTAGAAGTGCAAAATTTGAAGAAATAAAATGAAGAAATGAATGAATGAATGAAAAATGAATGACATAAAATTAATGAATGAATGAGAATAAATGACAAAATTGGATAAAGGCATGAAAATATGAGACAATGCACAGGGCCAAATTAGTTCACTTGAATCACTCATCCAGAGGGGTATACCAACTCGGTACCTTGGCCCTGCCTCTCTCTCCTATCCTTACCTGCCCTCCCGACCGATGGTTGTAAAGAATCGCCATTCTTGCAATTTCCCCTCTTTGTCGTTACCCAGCGCTGTTTGTGTAAAACCAATAAAAACCCCTAAAATATCAACCTGTTTTACGTTGGCGCCCAACGTGGGGCTCGCGACTAAAAACCAATCTCAATATACCGCGTTTACAAAATATATTTTATGCTCATGTTCATTTAATTTACATTATTTAACTTTCTTAAAATAGATTTATTTCATGGCTTCGCTTCAGTAATGTTCGAGAGTACGCTTTGCTCTTACACTGTTATTGCTTAGGCTACACTTTTGGGTCCAAGTAGTAGTTTGCAGCGATTTACGCGTACGGTACGGCCGCCGCGACCCCAAAACTGCCAGAGTGCGAGTAACCAAAATATCGGTACACAGTTGTAGCCCGTTAATGTCAAATTCAGCGGAAAATGGTGATTTATGGCGGTGCGCTGTGTGGAATATACGGCAGCCCGGTGGGCGCTTCAATATTGCCGTACACGCTGCCAATTAAAGCGACAGACTGCCGGACGATATTTCAGTCGGCGTTTCCCACTATTTTTATTAGTTCCCGTGTTAATGATAAGTGATTGCGCCATATGTCTTCGCTTAAACGGCGATATATATGTCACTCGCGTATATCGCAAGGCTTCGCCGGCGATATGATGTATCGCTATGCTCCGCGGGCATTGTGCTGCCACTTTGAGAGCTAATTGTCGTTCGTGCCGTATACGATAAAAATACCCGCTTCCTGGACCGAAAATGCGCACGATTAACGGCGGAATAGTGGTACAAGATTATTAAGTTTCATGGGTGTCGGCCATGCGAACTGTCTAGTATTTTACTTATTATAACCTACGTTGGGCGGTATACGGTGCTGGCTTAATCACAAATGGCAAACTCAATGAGTGTATCAATAACGAATTTCGTAATGATTGAGCCGCGTTCTTATTACATTAAATTACATTACATTCGTATCCAATTACACTAGCCAACAGTGAACAAGAACAACGTTAGTTGTTTTGTACTAAATCGACCACGCTGATCACGAAAACGACTATAAAATTCTTCGGTTAGTTGTAGTTTTTGATATAGAGAGAGGGGGGGGGGGGTGCGTATCAGTTAATGATAAGCATATCCTTTGAGCCTTAAAAAATATATTCTGCAGTGTTACGATAGATTGGGGTGTAACATATCTTTAATGTTACACTTCTTACGATCACACTTGAACTTCTTCCCCGAAAACTGTGGTACTGTTAGCGACGAACATGTCGAACGCTTCCACTGACAAATTTCGGACATGGAAGAAATATACTAGGAAAAGTGGAGTGAATCAGAGGATTATTACTGGACGCTCATCAGGGAATTACCAGCAACAAAATACAAAAGCAGGCAAAGCGATTGCGCCATCAGTGACCTTCCTCAGAGGGAGAACAACGAGGTATATGAGTACCTACATACATAGGAATTATGAAAATCTTCAATAACTAAAAACAAGAGCTAAACCTGCATTTTAATTATTATTTCAGTGTTCAGCACCCTTGAAAATATAAAGATGAACTATTTTCATCAATATTACATAAAAAAGTTAAATTTTGTTGGCTAGTGTTAGCGAATTTACCGCTCTTGGACGTGTCACAATATACTATACTTAGTTTATATTCTACCTACTGTAAGTACAAGTAGTTATTACAAGCTTCCTTTATGATATTTCACTAGCTTATCTTACCTATTTTAAGGACATATATAAAATCTAATGAGTTTAGATCACAACTGAGAAAGATAATTTTAAATTATCATTAATTATTAGAATCAGATTATAGATACAGTTAAAATAAAATTTTCGCCCCACGTGAACAATGCTACGCGGATCGACAATACCGCGTGGCATTGTCGATCCCTTAACCCGGCGTGCGTAAGGTTGGGTGAAATACACCCAGACCCTAATACGTCGCTCAATATTTCAAAAGCGAGTTATTGAAATGCGTTGTCCGTCTGAGTAGCTGCGCAGGGGAGGTAAGTAAGCGACGAGTGTCACCACGCAGTCGACCGCTGACCGGCGGGGTGTGAAGGCTCCCTTCCGAGTTGACGCGACTAAAAATATAGGTATTTTTGCAATGCCACGCGCCCGCGCGCTTTCGATATATACATAAAGATGTATAGGTATACCACGGCGACAAGGGAATACGTCCCACCGTTGGCAGTGGCCAATTACGAATGACGATTTCGGCTTCGCGCGTCGTCTAATATAGTCGATTTGGCAAATGAATAGTTTTTTATAAAGCAAAAAATAGATTACAATAATAAAATAACTTAAGATCACTGTGTTATCTTTTATATCACTCAAAAGTATCTTTAATAAATAGAAAAAAAAAATAATGTTTGGCCATAACGTATTTGGAAATTACATAATTTCAAATATTTTTTTCTTATATTTTTTGTATGGAAGTTCCAAAAGCTGTCTTAATACTATGCAAATAGATCATACGTTGGTGTAAACAGTATTTTTTAAATATTGAGAATCATTTCTAGGTTTTTCAAAAACTGAAGACAAATCTTGCTCGTTTTCATTTTTTTGGAAAACAGTAACAGAATAAAGATAATTTACAATGAATATGGAAATAATTTACCAATATCGTTTTGGCGAAAGACCGGGTTTTTAAAATCCGGCATAATTGTATTAAAATTCTTTTTCGTGTTCTCACAACCAGGCCACAAAATTATGCTTCATATAGCTTTTGGCCGCCACTGCCGTCACGGCCTCAACTTTGACAAAGTCAAAGTTGCTGCCGGGTGAGTCACACCCACCTTACTCTCCGTGTTATTAATTATTACCGAATACTTTTCATTGTGAAAAAAGTGATTTCATTTGTTTTGTTCATTGTCTATTTAAATAAAAAAATACGTTTCGTTAGTTTTTAAAATATTAACAATATTAACAACAATAACAAAAAATAACTATGTGCCATATTATCTTACAATATAAGCTAAAAAAAATGATTTATAAAATATGTAAATAAATATTAATGAACCATATCTAAATATTTTTATTTTATTCATTTATTTTCATTGAAATACGCAGAACAATTATATAAAAAATAAAATAAAAATAATCTATACTAAAATGTTGAAATGTTCAATCAATCATATTTGTTTGCCACACCCACCCTATGTTCCGTGTTACAACTTCTAACCTTATGCACGCCAGGTTAAAAGCCACAGACAGAGAACAAAGAAAGGGGAGTACTGAGTAAGGGAGTGTGTACCTCGCACGGAGTGTGTACATGGCAATGTACCTCGCAACACAGACAACGCCTCAAAGCATATCTTAAATTGATTCAGTTGGGCAATTATCAACCACCCCGCTCACAGCCCTGATCTGGCAACTTCAGATTTTTTATCTATCCACCTCTTAGAAGTCGTTTATCGATTAGGATGGATGAAAATAGGATTGTGGTCGACGCTGAGGTCTAGAATGCCGTTAAACAATGGGCCAAAGAGTGAGTGGGAGACTTTTTTGATGAAGGTCACAAAATATGTCGGAAAAAAAGAATAACTTTTTGGACATGCCTGGTTTTAATTGAAATATAACCCTTCTTTTATTTTCAAAACTTGTTTTTAGTAGGTATCGCAGCTTGTGTTGCCAAATATTTTGTAGGATTAAAATGGCAAGGCCGATTGCGGCTATGGTATATTAGTACGTGGTATATAGTTTTAAATAGTACGTTGACAGCCGTCCTAATGTGTGCCAACAAAATATCGTTGGTCCACATTTGTCAGTTTTTTGTCCGGCACAACAATTTAATACCTGTGATAAATTGAACAGTGTCCGAGTAATGACTGAAACAGAGAAGCAATTTTAATCACTGTCCAACTGTCGTCATTAAGTTGACATGGGTAAGTAGCAGCGGTCCCGGCCGCTGTTCGCCAAAAGACGACATGGTCCGTTCAGTACTATCATTTAGTATAATATAGGCACTATACTTTCTTAGACGTATTTTATAATGCTGATCTGTTTAACTCCTTGTTTAGCCATTTACGTGATGCCACCAGAGATATATATTATTAGAATGGTTAGATGAGTTTGGGAATATTTCGATGTGAAGTATTTGGGTCATCATTATCACCACTACCGCTACAACTCACTGTGAGTTTTGTCTTCGCCGAGAATCTCCTTCCATTCAACCCTACCGCGGGTTTTGATTTTACATTTATTTTCTTTAAGTACATTTAGGAAGTGTTTGACCACAGAATGAAGCCATCGCTGTTTTGGTCATTAGACTTTACGATGCTCTTCATGTTTTCCACAAATAACGTCACCCAGTTCGGTGGCATAGTGGCTAGGTCGCTTGATCTTACATTGTAAGGGCGCGGGTTCGATTCTCGGCTTACTCATCATTTTCCGTTGGGATAAAATTAACGGAATTGCATTTTCATTCTGTCGATCGAATGCAATAACATAATACATATTAAGTGCACACATACATATAAAACACGTCATAGTATGGTTGGTTGTAAGAGATTGTCATATGACGATAAACCGGCTCATTGTGAAATTTAATAACAAAGAGCAGAAACAAACATACAAACGTCATACAACCGCTTTTTATTTTCCATCTTTTCCACATGCCCTAACCATCTCAGCCTTCCGATTTTCGGGAATCTCACAACATGCACATCATTTTACAAGATATATACTGTTCTTTGTTTGTACGTTTTCTTCAGACGCTATCTGCCTGCGTGTAGAATGGTTCTTGGGCATCTGGAATGGTTCGTGATTAAACACACAGACAGTCATAGAGACGCTTGTTAGGAGCTTCATTTTATAATTATTTATATATGCAAGTCTTTCATAGTAGATAGTGTAAAGCATTTCTTTGTTAACCTTTAAAAGACCATAAGCTTTGCAGTAGAGTAGAGACAATTTTGATACATAGAACTGTTAAAAAGATATGTAAATAACATACATATATATCAAGTTTGGTGATCATTGGTTTAATAGATTTTGTATAAATTGATGGGATATAAGTGTTCCTGTAAAGATGCCAAGTTACAACGTTCTTCGAAATTCGATTATTTAATATTTTAAATTCAAAAACGCACTAAAAGAAAAAAAAACGAATTAAAAAAATCGCCATAAATATTTTATTTATTTATTTAAAATCACCAAAATTCGTTGGTCACTCCCAAAATAAAAAAAGGGTATTTTTTAAGGAATTCTTTTTTTGCTAATATTAAGATTATGATATCTCATTGATACGGAAAAAATATATTTTATAAATTATTCGTATTCGATAATTTATAAAATGACTTTTGAAGTTATTGGACACATATACCCCACTGTCCTTAAAGGGTTAACTGTCACAGCTTTTAAAACAATGAACAATAGGTGTGCTTTGACGTTAGACTCCAGGGTTTACTTTGGAGAAACTCTGAAGTTGGGAATATTTGTAACTCTATTAATCGATATTGCAGAGCTTACTAAGGATTGCATATTTTAATGACCACCACGGCGATAAAGACAGAAGATACTGAGTAAACAGTTCGCATTCGCAATTCACAATTCGCAAATATCTTCGACGATCAAATCGTTAGATTCAACTAAAGATATTTATTATGAATTAGGTATCTATGTATAAATCAGAACTGCCTAAGCTACATTTATGACGGTAATACATCAATTTGATTTCCCATACACACGAATTTGACCTCGAGCTTGTAAGTGATTTGTTTCAGAAATGACGCCAGCAGATTTACCCCACAAACAGACCTTCCCCTTGTACACTTACAAATGCTACCCCTGAAGATAATAAGTAAGCTGTATGGGTAAACGATCTGATAGTACGAAGCCTCGGTGATACAATCTATTCTTAACATGCAAGTCTTGAGGATGTAGCTGAGCTGCATACTCAAATTCACGAAAATACACCCCTGACTATCAACGAACAAATAGCACAAGAACAAGCATCTGGTGCAATGTGCTGAGGACGGAGTAGGGTAGCGTAAGTCTTAATAAGTTAATAGTATAAACACATTCTAAAAATCAAGCTTTTAGTAAAATACTATAAAATAAAAATAAAATAAAAATAAAATACTCTGTCCCATTATACCTAGAACCATATTATCGTATCATAATTCAACGCTATACAGAATTTCATGTATGTACTGTTGACTGTTGAGGAGTCCCTTCGTTGGAAGCCAACCCTAGGTGCAGCAGCCCTATCGCGGTGAAACTTAGAACAGGCTATCATAATTGAGTGCGTATACAAAATTTCGTTCCTCTGCTGTAGACCGTTGAGGAATCCCCTCGTCGGGAGCCAATCCTGGGTGCAGTAGCCATGTCATGGTGAAATTTAGAACGGGCTATCATAATTGAATGCGTATGCAAAATTGTGTGTCCGTAACCTGTCTGTTGAACGTGAAAGAGTATCCTCTACGGGAGCCGATGCTGGATATAGAATCAGGTCATGCTCACCATATAAATGCATTGCAAAAGGAACTGAACCAACATGTGAAATTTCAACTATATAGGATAAAAGAAAGTGGTTCTTATTCAGCTTGAAAGATTTGATTTAAACTAACAAACTAACAAACATTGCAAGGTTAATAAAAGCTTGAAAAAACCACAGAGCCAGGAAAGGTAGAAGGATGTAAAATCAACAACTTGAATGATACACTAAATTAAATATATTTATTTCACATGCCAACGCTCTTAAACAGATTGCAGAAAACAGCACTTTTAACCACTAAATTGATAACGCAATCATTTCTACGGATTGTCGGAGTCGTCGATTAAATCAGTCGTCGCTGAAGGCAGGTAATTCTGGAAACATGGCAGCGACTTCAGCCGTCGACGCGGTTCCCGCCGAATATGCCCGCAAACTCATAGGAATTTCCCATAGCGCGGGGGGTGCAAATGATCCGCGTAACCGTTTAGTTCACCGTTACCTACTGTTTAGCCATTCTCCTAATTCAAATTGGAGTCATTGCGATTAACGATTTTCAATAACGTATATAATAAAACAAATATACAAATAATACTGAAGACAGTGACATAATTACAGTTTGATGCCCTCCGCAATGGGGCCCCATGTCGCTAAAATTTGTCTATATCGTTAAAGTAGAAAGGGGGGGGGGGGGGCAGAGAGGCGTAATATTGAAATCCTAAGAAATCCGGGATGGTTTGGAGAGATGGCAATAATTTTTCATAGAATTGGAGGCATATTTTTCCTAAATTAATCATTTTTTGGAACAAACAATTCGGCTGAGCTCCCACTTCGTTGAGAATATATGACCAATTTTTCCTACTGCCATAGACATTTTTTATATTAATTATATTTTTTGTAAAGGCAGGTTTCGGTCCTTCGGGTAGATATAAGTTTTTTTTGGCGGCGCAGTATTGTTTTTGAAATATCTATTTTTTGGATAAATATGACGGGGATCCTGAAACTACCTATTTTACACAAGATTGCCATAAGTCTGGCAAATGTCTGCTTGACCAGGAGCACTCAGAGATACTATACATAATAATAATATTTATAAATATTATCTAGGATATAATAAAATTCTCATATGGTGTATAATTCGCCAAATAAAGAAAAATAAAAGGTAAGATTCTCGAGGAATTAAATAAAAGGTAAGATTCATATTTACTTGAATTTTTAATACTACAACCATCAATTGGTCAATCATCATATAAACAAGACGCTGGATAGCTTTCACCTACAACGGGCGAACCCGTCACCCCAGGAAGGTACAACGATATTGATCGCTCTTTTAACCTGGAGTGAACGATGAGACTTAGGGACGAAACAGTCCACCGTCTAGCTACGCCAATACGCCCGTCAGAGACCAACTCCTTTCCACAACGTACTGGGAAGAGAACCCGGTGGGCGAGCCTCGCGCTATGTATCAGATTTGGCGGGATTTCCCCGCACTTACTAATTACAAGTATTTTTTTACATATGGGTATGAAAATATTAAGATAATCTGGTAGTCGTTCACTTCAGAATTCTGCTGTATACAATACCTGAATAGACACTCGATTTAGATGTATTTATTAGTATTGCAAGAGACGTCACGTTGCGCAGTCGTATATTCGGGCTACAAATTTATCATTTTTCATTGTCTAAAAACTATTTGTCCAAGGCGAACTTTGTGAAGGCGAACATTGAAAACATTGTGAAATCGAACAATTGTGAAGGCGATCATTGTGAAGGCGAACATTGTGAAGGCGAACATTGTGAAGGCGAACATTATGAAGGCGAACATTATGAAGGCGAACAAGACGAATATTGTGAAGACTCCGTCGGTCATCAGAATCAGATCAGAGTGATGCAGCGTTCGTAAGCGCGCGCGCGGTCTCGTCCGCCTTCTGGTCCCGTCCTTGATAAACGACGGGCCCGCGAAATTTGAATCGCGATTATACACCGAACGCACAAAACGCGAATGATTAATCGCGCGCTCGGACATTTTAATATTAATAAGCCGAACATTCGGATTGTTCGTGGAGAGGCGCCGTCGCCTCACCGCGGCCAGGCCAGAGGCAGCGCCTTCGCCGCCACCTAGCCACTTGACTCGACTCTCCCGGGTTCTTTAACCACAGATTAGTCAGCTGCGAGCATTCATAACATATATGACACGAACGAGAACACGCATGGACCTCTGCGAATCAGAGTAGTAAATACTATCACATGGTATTATATGGTTATAATGATAATACTATTGTAATACTAATACTACTACTATTGTGATACTAATACTATGGTAATAATAATGGTAACACAGTATATAGGTATAATTTTATTGTAATACTATATAGTACTAGATTGCTCAACTCCATAGTACGATTTGGCAACCCTTACATTGTACATGTACATTGTACCTAGTACATTGGCGAAATGCAGGCGGCGCTGTTAGCATTGACGACCAAAGTAATAGCAATTTATTTGGCTACATATAATAACATCGATAAAGAATCGTTTTTATAAAGGACTGATGCATACAATACATATAAAAGTCTTCAGAGTAGGGTTGTTTGTAAGAGGTTGTCGTATGATATTAACCCCGACCATTGTGAAATTTCACATTTACAGAAACAAACAAACAAACAGATCGGTGAATTATGAAATCGAAGACTATCGCGGTTGTTTGACATTATAAATAGGATAGAAAACGAATTTACCGCGTGAAATTTGTAGGACCCGACGTTTCGGTGACGTTGCAGCCGCCGTTGTGTCTTACGGTGGTGAGAGATAAACTAAGGTCTGAGGACCTCCCTATTAGCTACGCCGACATGCTTCAACATTGCCTGACATCCTGCTACTTTCTATGGAACGGCGATTATTACAAACAAATCGACGGAGTAGCAATGGGATGCCCCGTATCGCCGATAGTTAGTGACCTATATATGGAATATTTTGAGGAATTAGCCATAAAAACCTCCAAAATTAAACCCATTCTCTGGCTTCGCTACGTGGATGATACCTTCTGCATCCTGAAAGGCAACATTCAAACGGTGAAAGAATTCCTGGGTCATCTAAACTCCATACACCCAAAAATCAGTTTCACCTATGAAGTAGAGAAGGACGGCTCCTTACCATTTTTGGATGTCAAAGTGACGAGGAGAAGTGACAATACTCTCGGACATACGGTATATCGGAAGCCCACACATACGGACAGATATTTGCATGCAAGCTCACACCATCATCCCTACCATCTACGTTCAGTGCAAACGTCGCTCGTGAATCGAGCACGCGATCTATGCGACACTGAGCATTTTCCGAAGGAGATGGAACATGTCAATGATGTCCTTAGGAAAAATGGATACGGAAAATATCACGAGACACGCACACGATCTAATACGGACGAAACTCAAAAACCGAGCAGATCAAGAGCATTCTTACCATACGTCAAGGGCGTGACAGATCGAATAAGTAAGATGCTAAACAGATTCGATATAAAAACGATCTTCAAACCGACCCAAAATATAGCTCGATTTTTGAGGCCTGTAAAGGATGTAATACCACTGCAAACCCCGGGTGTGTATAAAGTCGAATGCAGCTGCGGTCTAGCCTACGTTGGACAAACGAAACGGCCCATAGCCACGCGACTGACAGAACACATCAAAGCTGTTAAAAACGTTCAGCGAGAAAAATCGGCGATCTGCGAACATATATTGGATAGCGGAAGTAACCACTGGATGCAGTTTCAAAATCCCATTGTTCTATCGAAGGAACAATTCTACTTTCCTCGCATGATCCGGGAAGCCATTGAAATAAGAAGAACTCCGAACTTCAATAGAGATGACGGCTACAAACTCTCTTCTACGTGGAACCCTCTTCTTAAAATGTTCCCGCCGCCGAACGCCGAACGCAAAGACGTAAAACAGGATACAGTGAGTGTTGTGTGCAAGACGGATTTTAAAAATTCCCGCGCTCCGAGCCCGGCCCCCCACCACCGTTATAACCTACGCAGTGGCGGCAGCGGTTTGCGGCCTACCCGCAAAACAACGGACTGACAGCTCTTCAGTTTACCCTTGACAACGGCGGCTGCAACGTCACCGAAACGTCGGGTCCTACAAATTTCACGCGGTAAATTCGTTTTCTATCCTATTTATAAGATTGGTGAATTGACCACTCTCAAGGGCGTGACGTATCTGGTGTATTACCTAAGCACAGGTCTTGTTCAATCTGTGGCTCGGCATCCCGGCAACCGAGACGGGTATTATTTTTTCGTTACCCGGAATAATTATGGAAATGCCCGGACCGACCGCGACGCCCGGGGTTTATGTGCCAACGAGCCACGCGGCAGCGAGGAGGCGTCCAAACGTGAACGTTTTGAAAGTCAATAGGGTATCGGTCGATCGACCCACCGTCTTACCGTCCAACCGTCTTACAATCTCCAGATGCTGACTTGGCTGGTATTAAAATACTCACCGACAGGTTTATTTAGGAAGCGTTAATTAACCCTTGCGAGTGTTTCCACATATAGGCAAATGCGCGAGTCTCACAGAAGCATATTCGCAGGTGATTTTAATACCCCGGTTCCATTAACCGCCGAGCAGGGAAAGTGTTGTGAAGGAGCAAAAAATCCAAGATGAACACGGAAATATTAATTTTGGGCCACCCCTGAGCTCAAACCAATAGCAACTTATTTGGCCATCTATAATAACATTCATGAATGTTATTTTATAAAGGACTGATAAACTATAAAAAAAACCTATAATTTAACCAATGATAACAATAATAACATTTGATTGAAGATAATATAAATAATATGGGGAGATTGAATGCCATCTATCGGTCTATCTGAACATTAAAGTACGTAATAATTACACATTGAAACCTGGTCAACCCCTCTTCCGCGTGCCAATGCGTGTTAGATATGTAATATTTTCCGTGGTATTAAAATGGTATTTTTTCAAAAATAATGTAGCATTTTATCAAATATGGCGGATTTTAAATATTATTTGTGTCGCTTATATATAGATATCTACAGCAACAATAATTCCACAATGTGATCTGGGTCTAAAAAGGCATCTGTGTACTGAATTTCAAGTCTACAATATCTCGACCGATTTCAACTACAATCTTTTCAACTCTTGCTATGTCAAAATGATGCATTTCAAATTTCAGCTCAATCGGATGAATCGTTTGGGCGCTTTCGTGTATGAATAAACACACACACACACACACACACACCCACAGCCAACCACATAGACACACAGAGAGACTTCAGTCTGGAAATGGTCTTAATTGTCTCGGGGGTGTCAAAATGTATATATCCGTCAAAATCTCGAAAAAAAATATGCGCGTTCACAATACTTTACCTCCTCGAATGTATCTGATGCGGAAATGGATAAGAAAGCGGCATGGTAGTCAGAAGTTAAACTTTTATAAAAACCTACATATTATACCTACTCGTAAATTATATTGGTTTCTAAACATAGATCTGTATATCAAAATACACATAGCAGCGAGTTAGTTTACCCGCAAAACTACACCTATATACATAGTTTCATTATTTACCTCCTATCCTAGTTCCATTATATACCTACCTTCCATTATATACACCCCTATAAACTATGGACATAGCTCCATTCAGATTTCAGATGCGAAAATTACAGGCGGCAAATCTTGACAAAGCAAGGCCCGTTTACGAGTATTCAGAACTATGTACATTACAGTACATTATAGTACAGATTCTATCGAGCGCTTCCGAAATACTGGGTCAGGTTTCAGTAGTTAACGCTAACGTTCGCAACAACCGAAATGTGGCTTAGGCAGTTTGATTCGCTATTAAGGCAGTCGGATTCCTAGAGTGCATATGCCTCTAATTTTGGTCAGCTGTTATTTGTATAGCTTATAAACGATTTAAGAGATCCAATATCGATACAATTAAACATTTTATAGTCTTCTTCATATTCGGATGAATTGATAATGAATTCGTCAAAACGACATATCATAAAGAAAAACAAACGTCTTACATAAAACAATAACTGTTATACAGGTGACTTTTTAATTAGTGACATCCTCGAAGTGGGTGAATCAGTACAAGCAAATAAGCAACACTTTTTATTACAAAATTTGAAAAACTTGACTAATAAATAAGAGTTTGACAAGCGTTGCGTGCGCTGCGCCATCTAGCAATATGTAAAATATCGCGAATAAACAAAAATAGCGATATTTAACTATCGCTAGATGGCGCAACGCGCTCAACTTATTTTATACTGTTTTTCAAAACGTAAAATTGATAAAAAAAACATTTTTTTTTGTTTTTTACATTAAAAAAAAAAACTAAAGTTGTTTAATTGCTCTTACTGATTTACTCGCTGCAAGGATGTCATTAATTAAAAACTCATCCTGTATAATTACTTTGAAAATAATGGACTTGTAAACATACTAATGTTGATTGTCACCAAAAGTACCTATTCTGCGATTATCGAAGATGATTTTTTACTGGTATCCAGGTCATAGCTAAATCTCTAGTCGGTGAAAAAGTTGCAATCAACTTGCATTTCCCCCATTGCCATTCTAACGTGACATAAATGGCAAATAAATGATGCGAAATGCACTTGAGTGCGCGGCCATTGTGTATTTCCATTACAGATATATGCATTATTTGAGCCAGAGAAATCGGTTCGAAATTTTATTTTATACCATAATCCGCGGGCTTTATTTTTTGTCTTACTTCCTTACGCACATTCTGCTCTCCATATAATACTCTCCTGTCTATAAAAAATAGTTTGTGTCTCACCAAGACTTTCCCGGTAAGTATCCATGGACTAATTCATAGGAATAATAATTTCATAAATGAAATCAATGAGCGCCCTCTCTCGGGCGACAGTCGAACCCGTTTAAGTTCCATTGCGATACCTCTGGCGGCGCAGTTCGTTTCTCGGCTAAGGGTGGATTTGAACTTTCAGAAGCCAGCCTTCGCGCCCAAAAATGGCGCCGTACATATTTTGCTCGATTTTGTCTATCAATAATAAAAAATGAAGGTTTTTTTAAGACTTCTCTCTTTGTTACCAAAAACTATTTTTTTTAGTAATGTATATTATATAGATATTTATGTAATATAATGAAGGCCAGCCGAAACGGCTACGTGAGGATCTGTCAACCACCGTAAAAGGCCGATCGGATTTTTATATATAATACACTATATAATAGGCAATTTTATATATAATAGGCAATATATAAGACTAGTGCGCCCCCTGGTAGACCGATTCCAACCACAATATTTTTAGCTCTGGACACGACTAAATCATGCCTGCATTCTAAATTTACGCTCAATAGGGTTATTTCAAGTCTCTAAGTTCAATATTTTGTGATCGATTATGACTAGTTCGCCCCCTGTGGACCGATTTCAACCACATGCATACCAAATGATGCCTGCGGGCCAAATTTCTGCTCAATCGGATAACGTGCTTGGGCGCTATAGTGGAGGAATACATACGCACAGACATACACACACAGATACATAGAGAGACTTCAATCTGGAAATAATCTTGATGGTCTCGAGGGGAGGGGGGGGGGGGCATATTTTTTTTGTATTTCGAAAAAATAAACAAATTTACCATGGTGCCGAGAACGTACGCACCTTTGGACTATACAAGCGACCGGTCGTCATAGTTTCTTTTTAAACAATTAAATATGTAGGTACTACAATTATTTTCTTTTAAAAAAATATATTCAACGGTTTAAATGTTTCAACATTTAATTTATTCTGTATTATATAATGGCATTGTTTATAGGTTCATATTTAGTCTAGGTTAGAGCATATCTGTGCCTCCTGTGCAGACAGATTTAACTAGACTTATATCATAATTGCGTTTCTAATGGATCCATATGTAAAAAAAAGCGATTTTTTTGGTTTAACTCACTTGTTGATATCTCTCTTACTAATGGAGATAGGTTGATACAACTAGCACATTTTTGGACTTTTATTCGAATGATTCAAACTGATTTAACTAGACCTATATCATAATCTGTAGTTAGATCTATACTAGAATTCGGTACAGTAATATGGAATCCTCTTTACAAAGTACACGGCGATAGAATCGAGAAAGTCCAAAGGAAATTCACCCGCATGCTGTCGTACAAATGTGGCCTTGGGAATAAGCTAAACAGTTATGAGGATCGGTTGTCTTATTTTGAAATTCTGCCATTAAAGGAACGTAGAATAAGTGCAGACATCTCGTGTCTCTACAAACTTATTAATAACAAGCTAGACAGTCCGGCCAGCTTAGCTAAAATTCCAATCCGCCTTCCCCAGAGGCATTCCACAAATAATAACACATTTGCCAACCTATTACATGCAAATAATTTATCGTATAATAAACCTTTAAGTAGGATGTGTCGCGCGTTCGATATGAACTGTCAAGGAAACGACATATTCAATGATACCTTTGCGAACATCAAAAAGTCCATACACTCTAAAACATTAGTGTAATGTAAAAATAAAAATATTTATAATATGTAAAAATAAAAATATATGTAGATATGTATGTGTGTGTATGTATATGTATATGTGGATATGTGTGTATATATTTATGTATGTATGTGTGTATGTATATATGTATATGTGTATGTATATATATATATATGTATATATATATATGTATATGCATGTATATATATACATATAATATCTAGATTAGAGCCTTATTAACGGATGCATTGTAACAGTATTATAGGATAGTAGGTTAGAGCATATTATGTAAGGCACTATGTTATTAATGAAATGTACCACCTACTACCTGTTTCGTTACAAATAAATAAATAAATAAATAAATAATTGCGTTTTTAATGGATCCATATTTAAAAAAAGGCGATTTTTTTGGTCTAACTTACGTATTGATATCTCTCTTACTAATGGAGATAGGATGATACAACTAGCACATTTTTTGGACTTTTATTCGAATGTTTCGTGTCTAGTGATTTATCATGAGTTGCAATTATTTTTCAAGAAAAAACCAACTTAACTAAATTTATTGGTGTAAAAAGATTTAATCAATGTTGTATCAAAATAGCGTTTAAAATTTTTCACACTTTTTCTTGTATTTTGTTAAAACTAGAGTTAGCCCAAATAGTACCAATATGTTCTGCATTAAATTTCGGTACAACTCGAGGTATGAAAACATTGGTATTATTGCAGTATAGGTACCTCTTCTAGATTGTTGATTTTTTAACGTCACCAGACTATATTCACCACGGTGATTCCGAATCTGCAATAATATTTATTCGGTCTCAATAAATAAGCGAGATATAGGCATTCAAAAAAGCGCCAACCCCATACATTTCGGTAGTTTTTTTTTAAAAATAATACATAAACACCTATTTGGCGGTAGGTTAGGTTAGGTTAGGTTAGGTTTTTTTTAAAACAACCTTAAAAACTGAGGTAAAAAAAAAATTTTTTTTTTTGTATGTAAATTTGGTTTCGAAAATTTACGCGTCCGAAGCTTTTTTCTTTCACATTTAGCATTACAATGATCTAACCTAGTAGTATTTCTTTGTTTTTTCGATTTCTGAGAAAGGTACATATACTGCAATAATTCCAAAACATTAATCTTGCAATAATTTTCAGTATTTTTTTGTTTTACGACTGTTGCTTTAGCACTACAAATATAATGTAACTATTAAAATAAAATCGCCAAATATCAATTTTCACCAAAAGCTTTTTTTTGTGTTTAATGATATGATTTAATATAAATCATTAGACACGTCAAAAAAGTCAAACCAAAAATTACATTTGGTACAACTCTTCAATTTTTATAGTTTTTCTGATATTCTACCCGACAAAAATTAAAAAAAATATTTGCATCCTTTAATCATACATTTTCGTGCAACATAATTCATGCCTTTTGGCTAGGTAATACAGTTAATGAAAAATATATTTTTTAAATTTGTTTTTGCTCTCCTGAAAAGTAGTGATTTTCGAGTTAAATCGTTTTGCACAGGAGGCACAGATATAATGGCATTGTTTATAGGTTCATATTTAGTCTAGGTTAGAACATACCTTCTGTCTAAAAAGTTCCGGGAATTTTGAATTTAAAAAAATTCTGTTAATGATTTCAAAAAAATAAAAAAAATCTTAAGTTGGTAGAACTGCCTTTATTTACTCTATGCCTAGAATGCGCGCGAAATGACAGCGACTGACACGCGACTGACATTTTGATTAGAACAGCAATTGAATTGTACACCTTAGTAGTGCGCCACGATTTTCACAATGAACCAAAGTATTGAACAAAGAGTTTGCCTTAAATTTTGTGTTGCGAACGGATTTTCGTGTGCCAATTCCCTAAAAATGTTAGAAAAGGCTTATGGTGAATCAGTTCTGTCCAAAACACGGATCTACGAGTGGTACAAAGCATTCAAGGAGGGCCGAGAGATCGTCGAAGACAACCCTCGTTCCGGGCGACCTTCGACCTCTTCAAAAGACGAAAATATCGAAAAAGTCAAGGAAATTGTGCTCCGTAATCGCCATTCCAGCTTAAGAGAGATAGCACGTGACCTGAACCTGAAGTCTCATGAGTCCATTCGCTCGATTTTGGTAAATAAATTGGGCATGAGACGCATCGCCGCTCGGCTTGTTCCAAAGGAGTTGAATTTTCTACAACAACAGTACCGCAAACAATCTTCTTTAGACATGCTGGATCGCGTCGATTCTGATCCCACATTAATAGAACGCATTATAACTGGCGGTGAGACATGGGTCTATGAATTTGATATGCAAACAAGTCAACAGGCATCAGAGTGGAGGACAAAAAACGAGCCAAAACCGAAAAAACCACGATAAAGTCGTTCAAAAGTCAAACTGATGCTCATTGATTTCTTTGATATTCGCGGTTTAGTCCATCACTAATTCGTTCCAGAATTATTAACGGTCAATAAGGAAGATTATTTGGCCGTTTTGAAGCGTTTGCGTGAGAAAATCCGTCAAAAACGGCCTGAATTGTGGATCAACAATTCGTGGATTTTCCACGACGTTAATGCACCGTCGCATAGAGCAGCAATTGTGACCGAATTTAAGGCAAAAACGCGACAAATACAATTGATCAACCACCATATTCACCAGATTTGGCCCCGTCAGACTTCGTTCTGTTCCCAAAACTAAAATTGTCTCTTCGTGGTACCCGTTTTGAGTCCATAAAGTCCATTAAAGAAAATTCGTGGAAGGAATTGAAGGCTATACCGAAAAACGCCTACAAAAAGTGTTTTGAAGATTGAAAAAAACGCTGGCGAATGTGTGTTGCATCAAATGGGGACTACTTTGAAGGTTATAAAATAAACATTGACGATTAAACGAAAATTGTGTGTTTTATTTTATAATTCCCGGTACTTTTTAGACAGAGTAGTATTTTAAACATTAACAATTACTTTAATGTATTGAGACACCAGACAACATGTAGTTTCTTATTTTTAGGACGTTGATCTCGCAATAAATTATTATTGTAAACTGATTATTGCATTATGTTTCCATATTTTCCAGTACCACTTTTTTTTCTTTTTCTAAATATATTGAGATAGACACACAGACAGACTTAAAACTGCAAATAGTCTTAATTGTCTCAGGGGTGCTCAAAATGAATATTTCAGTCTTCATCACGAAAAAAAATTTTTGCGCGTTCACAACACTTTCCCTCCTGGTCGGTTGGTGGGCTGGAAAAGTGAAAATAAATATTTTATGTTCTTTTATGATATACATACTACGGATGGATACCCCCTCCCTCTAAATTGGTGCCCCTGACCGAGCATCCTTTCGTAATATTATAAAAGTTTAGTAGCTCAATAATCTACATAATATTGCGGACATAATAATGTCTCCGTAAAAAAGATTCGTGGAACTTCCCTCGCGGCCATGATCTAAGGCTTACATTAAGTGCGACGCGGGTTAGGAGGGGCGAGGCGGCCAAAGTACCTCTTATCATTTTGCCAGATATAAAAATAAGGCCATTGTGCCGCCGCAACGAGTGCCGCTTGTATCGCGAGATTGCTGTCTGATATGAAATATTGCGCGTAGTTACGAAACTAAACCGCAGTTTTTCCCTTCCTACAAACAGTAAGAGATCTTATGAGATGCCGACAGAATATAATATATCCTTACGTGCTCGCGCGCTTCGGCCGCAATCTAAGCTGTAATGCTTCTTTGATGCTTGTATTTTGCTCTTCATAGGCATTCAGATTTTTTTGCGAGATAGCTAAAAGCAGTGGACGGGAATTCAGGCCTTGTGCGATATTGTTTATTTACATTTATTTACGTAATTAAAATAACGTCAAATTTATTTGAATCTTATAAATTTGCATTATATATTCCTACATTGCAACAATAATTTAAATAAGAAATAACATTACTGTCTTAAACTAAGTTTTTCTAATCAATTTACGAATCACAAACAAAATATAATACTCTGGCTTTGAGATCCACTCGTTTAGAAAATACTATAAACTATGAAAATTAACTGTAAAACAAAATAAAACTGTCAAAAAACTGAAATGAAAAGTGACTTTTTTCCTCAGGGAGTGAATTTACAAATTCGTCATACTTAGGGAAAAGTCAATGAACTACCACAAAAATAACATAGTAGTGCATCGTCGAATATTTGAGAATAGCATAAAATAATATAGTAAAAGTCATCCAAATATTATAACAGCATAAACCGCCAATTGCAAGAGAAATAACTGACAAGTTCCGAACTTGCCTCAGTTACAGAACAGATTGTTGAAAGAATTCTCAAAATCGGACTGACGATCTTGAGTTACAAAAATTAAAGCTAATTCACTTAAGGGGCCGTAATATGGTGGATCGCTCATGTATGGAAAAAATAGGTTATTTATTAAAACCTCCCTATGCGGAAAAGATGGTTCATGGTATGGAGATTATAATAAAAACAATTGCAGAATTTAATACTGCCACAAGAGGGTTGAATTTTCGGAAACAATGAAAAAGTCTCAATTTTGTTAGAAGATTTTAGACACAAAACAATTATTTTTCTGCAATATAAGTATTAATAATGGACCAAAACGATGATTACGGAATAGTGAGTAGCGAATAATACAACGTACGTACATTGCAGCTCTTCGCTAATCCTATAGAGCAGTAATACTACTACAGACAGATATAGTGGCAATTCCAGTTTTTTTTTGTGTCCCGTTTTTACTTGCCACCCCTTAAAAAGACAGAAGCGATACGCATGAACGTCTTCACCACATAATACGACTCGACCACGTGGAAAACCCCGATCACCCGGTTGGCAATACTACCTAATATCAAGGGGTTTCCTGCCACACACTACATAGCGAATGTTAAAAATAGTCAGGCAAACATCTGGTGGTGTCTGCGGACGATATGGAGATAATTTTATAAGAAACCGACTAGAATCACGAAGCCTCATGCCAGTTTTCTATAATAAATGTGATTACCGTCCACTGTAATTTGTGCGGTTTTTTTGGTTTTTCTTAATTTAAATCTAAAACGAGGCTAGTAAACGTATCTGATTGTTATTATTGTAACCAAATGGTTTCAAGTATGTGTCCTCTCTTATAAACATTATAAAGTACTAAATGCCTGTTTCTCTGTAACACAAATAACTTTGGATTTTTACTATAAAAAGGCACGAACACCTAAGATTCATCCCCTTGTGGCAGTACTAAACCAACATTTTTTTAAAAATTTTATTTTGCCCTTGATTTATATCCTATAGAACATCTTTTCCGCATAGGGAGTTTTTGAAATTCTGAAGAATAGAAAAACGACCCACCCTAGCCCGTAACTTTTAAACGAATGATCCGATTTCAAAAATTCTTTCGCTAATCAGTTTTGTTTATCAATGGGAAGAGCAGCTTAGTTTTTGGTGGCAGTCTATAAACTGCCTCAGGGTGCAGAAATATAAAATGACGACACAAAAAATACATTTTTAGCAGTACGTTCACCAACGTTTTAACATTTCTCTGAAACGAAAAAAAAAAACCGATTACTATAGATTTTTTCAAAAATCAGACTATGCGTTCTAGAGTTATACTGATAGGCTTAATATTGGCCGATTTAGGGCTTCATACTCAAAATGAATCAGTAGCTGGTCTACAAACGACGAATGAGGAATCACATTTTCATCCGTACGGTCGACAACTTTTTATTAGCTATCCGAATCAATACGAAAAACATATTTTCTTATTTTTGATTATGATTTTTTGAAATCGGACTATTCGTTCTTGAGATAAATCAAATAAAGCAGAATGATTAAGGGGCCGTAACTTTTAAACGACTTATCCGATTTGAAGAATTCTCTCGCTAATTATGTTTATTCGTTTTATCGATGAGCTTATTAGAGTTACCATATACAAACCGAATTGAAAGGTAGAAAAGTTTAACTGCCCTACTTTTGGCTTATTATTCTAAAAGTAAGTAAATTCTTGTTTTTTTTTCATTAGGTTTCTTAATAACAATACTTGTTTAACCGTTATAGTGCCGAAGAGCGCCGTCACGCTTGTAGGTAGGTATGTTTATATATATTTTTATATATTTTTCTATGTTATAATATAGCGGACGTATCACCTACGTTCGTATAAGTAGGGTGGTTAAAAGTATGTGTACGTTTTACCTTACTAATAGTATTATACAGCACCGCCAGCAAATCAGACCGCCAAATTTTAAAGAATAAAATTAAATCAGGATGAAAAAAGGTAAAAGAAATAATTGGAATTAAATAATGAAATCGAAAAAAAATATATGCAAATAAGTGTCGATCTATTGAAAAAATTCTACATGTGTCTCTTCATTCAGTTCTTCATCTTTTCAAATTTTAACTTTCGTATATTCAATATTTTTGTCAATAAAAGGCTTAAATAAAAAAGTCATAAATGATTTCCAATTCCAATTCCATTTTTTTTTGTAAAACAATCTTCTGTATAAAATCTTCTAACCTCTAGAAGAATTTTTTCCACTTTTTTGCTACGTCGTTGTTCAGTTTCAGGTTCATAGGTATAGGGGATTGCGGGGATAGGGTGCGAGGGAAGTGAGCGGAGGGGTACGTCTCGACGATCGCCTTTGGTTAGCTTTGCGCGCGTGCAAATGTTGGTGAATTTCTCAAACATTTGAACATCTGCGTTTGTGGAGTAGTAGACATGTGGCGTCCATATGCGAGTCCTTAAACTCGTGACGTAGCTCGCTTTTTACAATTTTGATCTAAGAGACGCTACTGTCTGTTATACTGTGGTTGAAGTGTGTGTAGCTTTATAATAGATAATTATAAATAAAAGCATTTAAAAAAAATCATAAAAAATAATTTGAATCAATAATTTAATAATATTTATTAATTTACAGGATGCTCCAGCATATGCTCTCACCACATCAGGTGTTTTTGCTTTTCTATATTATCGCCAGATATTTTGTTATGACAATCCAGTGTTTATGTTTATTCTGTGCCTTAGCGCAGGGCCGCATCAGTGCGGATATTTCCGCCATTTTTTGCCGTAGTTAGGCAATCTTCAAGCGGCAGATACGGGTGTACAACATCCCTTAGCAGTTAGGACCGTCTCCTTACGGGCGCTTATCGCCTTGTCGTGCGTCTCCCTCCCGCTGATTTGGCACTTTTTCATCTCAGCCTCTTTATCTCGGCTCGAGTGCCACTCCGGGCCTGTTGCTCGGCTATTAGGGCTGTCATTGACAACAATACAGCCGGACGATCGTCGGATCGCCCGCTATCTGCCTGAGCCCGCTCTCCGCCGCCGCCATTATCGCCGCGAACACTGACGTTTAGTGCCCCCACCCCCCGCGTCTCTCCCTAGCCACAGCTGCCCATAACCATCGCATGACGTCACGTGATGACGTCATAATTACCACAGGCTTTGGGGCCGTTTCAATAAACTCGTCTAACCGTTTTATCGACGTAAATACATGAGTCTAGTATAATTTAAGTCCATATTGCTGAATCAAACTTCCGTATATTTCTTCTTGAGAGCCTATAATTGTTTTTTCTCTGACGTATGTTACTCTTCGAAGACGCTGAAATATATCATTCGGTTTTGCACAGATTTGCAGTCGGCACACTTGCATGCGACAGATTTTCATTCGATAGACTTACAGACGACATTTAGGCTTTGATGAACTCAGGAGCGGTTTGCGATTTACGCCCTTGGCGGGCGCGGTTACCCGTGACGACCTCAGCGTCTGCGGGCTACTAGTAGAACCGCGCGGGACGCGGTCAGCCTTAGATCTCACGGAGCGGTTTTCGCCCGCACCCACCGTGGTTGCGGGCCCACGGCTTCCGTAGAATGTATATATATATATATATATATATATATATATATATATATATATATATATATATATATATATATATATATATATATATATATATATATATATATATATATATATATATATATATATATATATATATATATATATATATATATATATATATATATATATATATATATATATATATATATATATATATATATATATATATATATATATATATATATATATATATATATATATAAATATTTGATAGTTTTGTGTATATATTCTTTTTAGAATTGATCAATAAGATGATTATAAAGTAAATAATTATAAAAGCCACTTACATCGTGACGAAGGATTCCCTTGATCGGATTCGGGAATGCTTTAGGTGTTAACGAGAATGATGAATGCCTCTCACTTGCGGAAAGAGGAGTAGGTTTAAGTTGGGCCCATTTTTCAACTAGTAAACGCTCACCCTTCATCCAATTATCTCAAAAATTAAGCTACAATCCTTCTTTATACGTAAACTCACTCAATTTCCTATTATTTCAGGGGAAATAACAAGACAAGACGAGCTACTTGACAGATGGAAGAATTTAAAATTTCGAATTTCGTTTTTTTATTTTCTAAAGGTGCGATATAAAGAAGCTGCGATCAATATTCAGCTGAAAACTTAAAACTAAAAGCGTGACATGCCCTCATATCAATGAAAGGAAGCAGTCAGCTCTTTCCTATTAGTTGGAAAGATTACCTTTAACCTAAATGGATTATTTACAATGAACGAAACATAAAATATGTAAAAATTCAATATTTTGAAATATTTGATAGTTTTGTGTATATATTCTTTTTAGAATTGATCAATAAGATGATTATAAAGTAAATAATTATAAAAGCCACTTACATCGTGACGAAGGATTCCCTTGATCGGATTCGGGAATGCTTTAGGTGTTAACGAGAATGATGAATGCCTCTCACTTGCGGAAAGAGGAGTAGGTTTAAGTTGGGCCCATTTTTCAACTAGTAAACGCTCACCCTTCATCCAATTATCTCAAAAATTAAGCTACAATCCTTCTTTATACGTAAACTCACTCAATTTCCTATTATTTCAGGGGAAATAACAAGACAAGACGAGCTACTTGACAGATGGAAGAATTTAAAATTTCGAATTTCGTTTTTTTATTTTCTAAAGGTGCGATATAAAGAAGCTGCGATCAATATTCAGCTGAAAACTTAAAACTAAAAGCGTGACATGCCCTCATATCAATGAAAGGAAGCAGTCAGCTCTTTCCTATTAGTTGGAAAGATTACCTTTAACCTAAATGGATTATTTACAATGAACGAAACATAAAATATGTAAAAATTCAATATTTTGAAATATTTGATAGTTTTGTGTATATATTCTTTTTAGAATTGATCAATAAGATGATTATAAAGTAAATAATTATAAAAGCCACTTACATCGTGACGAAGGATTCCCTTGATCGGATTCGGGAATGCTTTAGGTGTTAACGAGAATGATGAATGCCTCTCACTTGCGGAAAGAGGAGTAGGTTTAAGTTGGGCCCATTTTTCAACTAGTAAACGCTCACCCTTCATCCAATTATCTCAAAAATTAAGCTACAATCCTTCTTTATACGTAAACTCACTCAATTTCCTATTATTTCAGGGGAAATAACAAGACAAGACGAGCTACTTGACAGATGGAAGAATTTAAAATTTCGAATTTCGTTTTTTTATTTTCTAAAGGTGCGATATAAAGAAGCTGCGATCAATATTCAGCTGAAAACTTAAAACTAAAAGCGTGACATGCCCTCATATCAATGAAAGGAAGCAGTCAGCTCTTTCCTATTAGTTGGAAAGATTACCTTTAACCTAAATGGATTATTTACAATGAACGAAACATAAAATATGTAAAAATTCAATATTTTGAAATATTTGATAGTTTTGTGTATATATTCTTTTTAGAATTGATCAATAAGATGATTATAAAGTAAATAATTATAAAAGCCACTTACATCGTGACGAAGGATTCCCTTGATCGGATTCGGGAATGCTTTAGGTGTTAACGAGAATGATGAATGCCTCTCACTTGCGGAAAGAGGAGTAGGTTTAAGTTGGGCCCATTTTTCAACTAGTAAACGCTCACCCTTCATCCAATTATCTCAAAAATTAAGCTACAATCCTTCTTTATACGTAAACTCACTCAATTTCCTATTATTTCAGGGGAAATAACAAGACAAGACGAGCTACTTGACAGATGGAAGAATTTAAAATTTCGAATTTCGTTTTTTTATTTTCTAAAGGTGCGATATAAAGAAGCTGCGATCAATATTCAGCTGAAAACTTAAAACTAAAAGCGTGACATGCCCTCATATCAATGAAAGGAAGCAGTCAGCTCTTTCCTATTAGTTGGAAAGATTACCTTTAACCTAAATGGATTATTTACAATGAACGAAACATAAAATATGTAAAAATTCAATATTTTGAAATATTTGATAGTTTTGTGTATATATTCTTTTTAGAATTGATCAATAAGATGATTATAAAGTAAATAATTATAAAAGCCACTTACATCGTGACGAAGGATTCCCTTGATCGGATTCGGGAATGCTTTAGGTGTTAACGAGAATGATGAATGCCTCTCACTTGCGGAAAGAGGAGTAGGTTTAAGTTGGGCCCATTTTTCAACTAGTAAACGCTCACCCTTCATCCAATTATCTCAAAAATTAAGCTACAATCCTTCTTTATACGTAAACTCACTCAATTTCCTATTATTTCAGGGGAAATAACAAGACAAGACGAGCTACTTGACAGATGGAAGAATTTAAAATTTCGAATTTCGTTTTTTTATTTTCTAAAGGTGCGATATAAAGATATTGAATTTTTACATATTTTATGTTTCGTTCATTGTAAATAATCCATTTAGGTTAAAGGTAATCTTTCCAACTAATAGGAAAGAGCTGACTGCTTCCTTTCATTGATATGAGGGCATGTCACGCTTTTAGTTTTAAGTTTTCAGCTGAATATTGATCGCAGCTTCTTTATATCGCACCTTTAGAAAATAAAAAAACGAAATTCGAAATTTTAAATTCTTCCATCTGTCAAGTAGCTCGTCTTGTCTTGTTATTTCCCCTGAAATAATAGGAAATTGAGTGAGTTTACGTATAAAGAAGGATTGTAGCTTAATTTTTGAGATAATTGGATGAAGGGTGAGCGTTTACTAGTTGAAAAATGGGCCCAACTTAAACCTACTCCTCTTTCCGCAAGTGAGAGGCATTCATCATTCTCGTTAACACCTAAAGCATTCCCGAATCCGATCAAGGGAATCCTTCGTCACGATGTAAGTGGCTTTTATAATTATTTACTTTATAATCATCTTATTGATCATATATATATATAAATATATATATATATATATATATATATATATATATATATATATATATATATATATATATATATATATATATATATATATATATATATATATATATATATATATATATATATATATACATATATATATATATATATATATATATATATATATATATATATATATATATATATATATATATATATATATATATATATATATATATATATATATATATATATATATATATATATGTATATATCTGTATATATATATATATATATATATATATATATATATATATATATACATATATATATATATATATATATATATATATATATATATATATATATATATATATATATATATATATATATATATATATATATATATATATATATATATATATATATATATATATATATATATATATATATATATATATATATATATATATATATATATATATATATATATATATATATATATATATATATATATATATATATATATATATATATATATATATATATATATATATATATATATATATATATATATATATATATATATATATATATATATATATATATATATATATATATATATATATATATATATATATATATATATATATATATATATATATATATTTATATATATATATATTGTAACGCACTTCGCGTTTTTCCGATTTGTTTTTCCACAATTTCCTTCCACTATATTCATTCACTTCAGCGATCGATGGCGCGTCGTGTTCATTTTTGACAGTTTAGATTTTTTCGCGCGTCTGACCAATCAGAAGCGCATAGTGACGTCTGCGATGACTCGATGGGAATCGTTGCCAGAAACAAGGGAGACGGTACGATGTTCGGGATATCGACGAAAAGTGGTTAATTATTTAGTTATAGTTTTTGATTAGTCTTTTGGTCATAATTCCTAATTATTTTGTTAGCTCATAAATTTACATTCAGAATATTTTAATTATTCTCTGATGGAATTGTGGAATGTAGATTGACAGCAGTCGAAGGTCGTTGGTTCCTTTACGATTTTGGATTCCGGATTTTAAATTAAGGATAGTGCAATATGGGTATTTCATCCTAGTTTTCACTATAAATAAAAATCAATTTTATTATCACATGATTTTAATATTTTAATATAATGCAATTCAAATGTCGAATTTGATTTTAAAAACTCGCGCGTATCGCATAAAGGGGTTTCCTTGCCGGGCCCGCCAAAAGTTTGGCGGTCTACCAGCCAAAAGATAATTTGGGTCATTTTGAATCCGACTTGATTCCGAACGAGATCCCGGGGAGTCTGTGTGTGATTTTGGACTGGTGAGTTGTCTCGATGTTAAAACTATTAAGTGACTTTTATTTGGATCGTTTGACGATGTATCGGAAATCAACGACTGGACGGAGGCGATAGTCGCTGTTCCTTTCATTGATCCGTTTCCGTCCTTGGCGCGATCATATTGTAATGAAGCCTTTCTACGGCTGCAGGGATCTCCGCGGAGGATTTTAAACGGCCTTATTCACGGCGACATTCACGGCGATATTCGTGATCGCACGCCTACTTCTCGCCGCATGACGCCTTACCCACTACCGCCGCATCGTACTACGTCCGCCTTCTCGCCCCGTCGACAGGCGTGATATTTGGATCCTGCCGTTTCTCTATACTGAGTCTCGTATCGTACCAGTACGATAGTTGCGGAGGGTCGTACCGTCAGCGCGCCGAGCGAGGAACAGACGTCAGCGTCCTCGGCGTGGGAACTGTAGCCTGTGGACAGCGGCGGAACTACCTGGCGCGAGATACAAACCTTTCCCCTACCTGAACCATTATTTTATTGTATTTTAATGTTTTAGCCCTTTAGTTGTAAATTTTATCTATAATTGGAACAAGAACAGAGAGCCGACCCTGAGTTCTCCCCTCTCCGCTGACTAGCGTTTTTATTTATTATTGTTTTTACATCGTTTTTTAAATTGTTCTAACTTATTATATTTTATATCTGATTTTCCTTTAAAGGCTTTTTATATTCTTTTATTATTTGATTTTAATTATCTTTTATCTACATTTTATGTATTTAGCTGCACAGACTTCTTCTGTGCAGAACGTAACGTTTCCTTCGTATAATAAAGAAATTCTGAAACTTTCTCTATGTTACATATATATATATATATATATATATATATATATATATATATATATATATATATATATATATATATATATATATATATATATATATATATATATATATATATATATATATATATATATATATATATATATATATATATATATATATATATATATATATATATATATATATATATATATATATATATATATATATATATATATATATATATATATATATATATATATATATATATATATATATATATATATATATATATATATATATATATATATATATATATATATATATATATATATATATATATATATATATATATATATATATATATATATATATATATATATATATATATATATATATATATATATATATATATATATATATATATATATATATATATATATATATATATATATATATATATATATATATATATATATATATATATATATATATATATATATATATATATATATATATATATATATATATATATATATATATATATATATATATATATATATATATATATATATATATATATGTATATATATATATATATATATATATATATATGCTGGATTGTAAAATTAAGTAGCACATTTCACGATGCATTTTACGCCCATAGCGGTTTGCCGGCTACCGTGAGTTTTGAAACAAAATAGTTGCCGCGCAACCGCGGCAGGCGCGGGTGAATAACGCCCCGTGAGTTCTAAGTTTTAAGCAGCCGTTATAATGCAGGAGAAATATTTGCAACTCTCAATCTAACGTTTCGATGGCCGTCAGTTTTGTAAGTAACATTTTTGCTGAATATGAAGAAAGCGGTAAATCAACGTTTTTAAAATTTCGTTTAGTGTGAGATTATAAAACCGTTTCTTTAAAAAATCAGTAAAAGTTTCGTTATAAGAGTATAAATCCAGAAACGCCACGTTTTCACAATAGTAATTTAGGGGCAGAATTTTGATAATTAATTGTTCTTCTCTGATTGTCCTCTCCGTTGCAGATCTCAGCATTCAAGTATCTGCTTTAGGGAGAATATAGCACAACGTTAGAAACAGTGATCTTAATTCGGCATGCCTCTTTTCGTTTGAACGGCATTTCGTTTGATTGTCATTTTTGGATCATTTTTACGAAAGTACTAATTTAATTGGGGACAGAACAAGTTATATCCGTATTTATTTTTACTACGTTTTATTTTAAATCCGTGCATTGACTTTGTGCGGCTTACAACTTATTGGTTTGGGAAAAAAATAAAATGATCTCGAATTTTGGCCCATCACATCGTAAAAATACCAACAGCGTTTGAGTATTTGGAATCTTTTGGAAGATTTTTTGCGATAATTTTGTCTGCGATTAAATCAGAGACTTTTCCCTATTATGCTTTCATTTTTATATTTAATTAGATATTGCTGATTTATTTTGATTTGTATAATTATATCAAATATGGTTCTGGTGTAATCAGTATCAGTGTCAATTTATTGATTCAGAATATACAATAAACTTTTCAGTGCACTTTTCTGCAAAACAAAAACTCTAGAACTATCTGTGGCATTCCTCCATATCAATATATCCATATCATATCCTAATGTCCATTTTTCCCTGCTAACTTCACTTTGTGATGCAAATGTGACGTATGACGATATATCTGCTGCAAATCTGGCGTCTGCCAAACCTGACTTTGTCGAAGGGACATTTGTGTAAATCTATAAACCTGCGCAGATCGCGCCCCCTTCAACACTCGATCATGATCTGTGCCAACGGGAAAGTTTAACAGTGCATTGTAGAGTTCGACGGGTAGAGGGCTTAGCGGATTGATTGAACAATTTGGTTTATGGTTTTTCAGCAGGCTTGGCTGATACTGATATTACTGGGATTTTTACGATGATTTTACGAGATTTTTACGATGATATTACTGAGATTTTTTTTTAAATTTTCCATGAAGAATTATGAAAGTGCACATTATTTTCAACACAATCTCCTGCTTTAGAAAATATTTTTTACCCAGAGGATTGCTACGTTTTTAGATGTGGGTTTTGTTAGCAACTACATACATAAGTGCGCAATAACTCATATAATCCGTCGTCCTTAACACTCTCTTGCAAATACAAAATTTGCATGAGAGTGTTCCAATGATGTTCGATGGAGCTGTAGTATGGGGCATCACGTTGGTATGAAGAATAATCATTTATCACAATATCGGTTGGCCTCATCTTTTGCGTTGATACGCAAGTTAAACCTCACCCAAAAGCCTGCAGGATTATTTCAAAACAAATAATGGAAAACCTCAAAAGTTAGTCGCATTTGGGGTTAAAATTCTGATCGGCAATAGTCGTCATTGGACAAGTATCATGGCCCTTGTTTTCAAACCCTTCATGGATTTTCATGAACTCGTTTTGCAAAGAAAACATATGGGTCTTGGACAAAAGCCAATTCCCGAGCTGTTCTATGGTTTGGGGGCTAAAGGGCCCATGATGAGGTGGCCACGATGACCCATGTGTTCAGGGTCGGTCACACTCACGGGTCAACACCCATCCGATGGCCTCCACGCTTCGGGGTGCGAACCTGGGTAGGACACTGGGTCAACCAGTCTCCCCTGGGAATCAAACCTCTGGCGCTCCTGGACGGTCTGCGCACCGAGCGGCGCAAGCCAATCGACTGTGCTCTCCGACTAACAGTCCGGGGAGTCTGGGAACTGTATTGTTTCCTATAGAGCGGGGGTGGTTGTCTACCTTACGGCGACTGCTCTTGAAATGACCATTGGCCATCCGATCCCGGTTCAGAGTCGGGCAAAGGACGCCTTGGTCCGCGATAGATTCGGTGCACACCGTTTCACCGCTTCGTAAGGGAGAGGACCGCGCAAGCGACCTCGGACTCGGAACCAATCGAGAGACCGGAGAAATCTGGTCACAATTGGAAGCAAGGGCGCGAGGGTCGGCCCGCCAGGTAGGAACCAATCGAGAGACCGGAGAAATCTGGTCACAATTGGAAGCAAGGGCGCGAGGGTCGGCCCGCCAGGTAACACTGGCTTACTCGCGGTAAGGCGTTGGCTTCTTGCGGGTTGTGACGTAGCTGGACGTTGGATTTGTTCTGTCCAAAGTCTTCTACGTTCACTGCAGGGCGATAGAACGAGAAAATCGTTAAAACGTCCTGTGGTGACGGGCTCGCCCGTTGTACTTGACACCGCAAGTTGTTCTATGGTGTTGGGGTCGCGTAAGAGTTTTATTTTTTTATCTAAAAGGGGATCGCGAAGTGAAAAGGTTAAAAAATAATGGTCAAATGGTCTATAGTAATACACTATCTGGTGTTTGGTTTAGAATGTCATTTCAAACCCTTTTTCTAAAGGATGACAAACGCGTCAAATTTTTACTGGAATTGCTGTAATGGTGCCCAATTATCACGTGTCACGTGTCATCGGTATCACGTGTACCATGCAACCACTGCGTAATGCAGTGTTTTTACAGTACGAGTAGTAAACATATAATAAGATAACTATATCCATTTATATATACTTGAAAGCTCATATGAAAATATTATTCAATATTAATCACAATAAAGATATTTTGTTTACTGAGTACTCACTATTTAAATTACCTAACCTTTGTATGTGTGTGCAGATGCATTGTTGTGACACGAGATGGACCGCCCGAATCAACATATTATTCAGGTAAATTTGTTCGTCCCGTGAAATTTTTTTTTTTTTTTTTTTTTTTTTAAATTTTATTTTATTTTAAATAAAATAAAAACAAACCCGGAGAATTAACAACGAGTTAAATTTATCTGTTATCAGTTAATTTGCCACTAAAACCCATGTGTTTAAGGTCATACTCACGGGTCAACACCCATCCGGCGGCCTTCACGTAGAAGTGCGATACAGAAGTGCGACATTTTAGAATGTTTTTAAAAATGTACTTTATTAATTCAAAGTAATTAAAAAATTTCAGAGTCTTTGGTTTATTTTACAGATCCCAATATTCAGAGTGCAGTGACTGTAAAGACGGTATTAAAGAGAAAACAAATTATTTAGGAATGCGTTTAAAAATGCACATTTAATGTGTAGGTTTAGACGAAAAAAAATGCGATTCGGTGACCAAAGTTGATTACGTAATCAGGACGGGCACCCCCTCCTCCCGCACGTAATCAAGCTTAAGCCTTAGCTCCACCCCCCCTCCTCCCCCTAGATGATTACGTAATATGTGGACGGCCCCTTATTGTGCGTACGGGCGGTAAACAATGTACAAACTGCCGATCCCAAAATCTAATTTAATTAAAATTATCGCTTGTAAGAGTAATTTTGTAAATTTGTCAACGGAGAGAAATTTCAAAAGGGACAGAGCAGAGAGAAGAGGTTTTCAATGCGGAGCCATTTCGCTTAAGAATGTAAATAATTGAATAAGTTGGGCGCTCGATATTAAAAGGGAGTGAGTCTAGCAAACAAAGGAAGGTGTCATAAATTTGGGCGGGTCTAGAACGCTTCCCGAACTCAGAAATCATCAAGACAGAGTCGCGCAATGTAATATTAGCCCCCGCCGCCGCCGGCGCCTGCGGCCCCCCACTCCGCCCCTGTCTCCCCATTAAGGTCATTATCACCCTGGCCGGGTGGCTTACGACCGCGCACTGCTGGCAAGATTTGCGGCCTGTCCAAATATCATTAGCTACAAGCGCGACTCGCACAGACGCACACATACACACGCACCGCACCGATTCAACACTGGATAATATGTAATCCGGGAGCCCATTGCAGTGTATTCGATGTCGTCCTCTTCTTCTTCTTCTTCTTCTGGTGCCATGTCCGCTGCCGAACGTTGGATATCATATTGGCTTTAAAGACTTCTCAAAACGACAACGATTAAAATAAATTGCCTACCTCAGAACAGGCGGTAGCCTAGTTAGGTTTAAAACGTTGGAAATTACAATGATTTAGGTTTGAAATGAATAAATTAATTTGAATTTGATATTTTGTAGATGTTCTTATTCATTCCGGACCTATTCTCCAGGCTATTTTACCTTGAATTAGTATTTGGCTTGCCTTGAATTAAGTACGATGATGTTTAAAAGTCTTCTCAAACTTATAACGACTAAAATATACGATATTACTAAAATATAACACTTTTTTATAGACGAAGACTGAAATATCCATTTTGACCATTAATTCCTAAATAAATAAATAAATAAATTACATCGAAAGGTTGAGCTCGAAAATGCCATCCCCGAAAGTTTAATTCATCGTGTGCCCGATGATTTATAGTAACCCACATTGGTCCCCTGGTTTAATAGTTTGCTCTGCTGCGACGCGATTGTAGCCCTATAATATTATACAACGGGGACTCGTGTAGTATGCGACTTCCGTATCTCAAATATTTTATCAGACGTGGTGAAGCTCGAAGTATTATGAGGCATTATTATTTGCGGTGATAGCTAGTCCACATCAGGATATGATAAGTAACGATCAGGCGATCGATTTGGTGGTTTGTATAATATGATAAGTATATATATATAGATATATATATAGATATATATATATATATATATATATATATATATATATATATATATATATATATATATATATATATATATATATATATATATATATATATATATATATATATATATATATATATATATATATATATATAAAGAATTCGTTTAAAGGATGACACTTTGATGAAAAAATAAAAATAATAAAAGCCACTTACATAGCTGGAAGGTTTTTCCCGGACTGGATTGGGAAATGCTTATTTTAAATGAGATGTACCTATGTCTGGATGAGCACTACTTTCGACAGTGCAATGTAGGTTTAATGGGATCCCTTTATCGCTAGCGAACGATCGCCGTTCATCCACATCTCAAAAACAAAGCGTATCCTTATGCAAACCAAAATAAAATGTCTTTATTAAAGACAAATTAAAGCAAAAACAATGAAAAAAATCACAATCAATCGTCTCTTAAATGCGGAATGACATACCGAAAATTGGATTTGAAATTCGAATATATCCACTCTTTAAAAGGACGATATACGATTGCAGTGCTCGCTATCAGCCAGCCATTAAATGAAAATAAAAATAAAATACTTCATTTGCTCGTTCCCATGAAATAAGATATAAATCGTAATTTCTGGTCGAGATGTGTATACTTAATGCTATATGATATTTACAAGAGTTCAAAACATAAGATAAAATTGTATAATATTGTTAATATTTGATTG
>OX155954.1:21761299-21953799 GCA_944548615.1 Micropterix aruncella | reverse complement strand
TTAATTCCTGATCATATCCGAACTCCAAATTTTTACCTATTACCTAAAATTCACAAGCCTAATAATCCTGGACGACCGATAGTCGCAAGCTTTAACTCTCCGACAGAAAGAATTTCGGCTTTTGTAGATTATTTTTTACAACCTTTTGTGAAAAATCTAAATTCTCATATCAAAGACAGCTATCATTTTATTGATATTTTAAATAATACTGTAATTCCAAAGTCAGACGACCTATTATTTGTTACTATTGACGCCATATCCCTGTATACCAATATTCCTCATAATTTAGGATTGGAAGCCATTTCTTATTTTCTTGATGAGAGACCTCATCCTCAAATACCTTCTACAGATTTTCTTTGCAAATTAGCCGAGTTTGTCTTAACGTGTAATGCTTTTTCCTTTGAAGATGAATTTTATCTTCAAATTAAAGGGACTGCTATGGGAACTCGAATGGCACCTTCGTATGCCAACCTTTTCATGGGATTATTCGAGCAAAATTTTCTTCAAACGCAAAATTTAAAACCCATATTATGGTATAGATTTATTGACGACATAGTAATGATTTGGCCACACGGACAAACTACTCTAACAACCTTTCTTGACGACCTAAATAATTTTGGCCCTTTGAATTTCACTCATACCATTTCTAAATCACAAATTACTTTCTTAGATGTTGATTTAACAATTTCCGAAGGTAAAATTAAAACCGCGATTCATATAAAACCTACAAATAAAGAACAGTATTACACTTTGATAGCTGTCATCCATTTCACACCAAGAGATCCATTCCCTATTCAATGTCCATTCGCGGACACCGTTTAGTTAACAACAAAGAAAATTTAGATGAATATCTCAATAATCTAAAGCAATCTCTTCTTGAAAGAAAATACCCTGCTCCTCTATTGGATAAACATATTCTAAACTCTGAAGTAAAATATATACCAAAACCTAAAATTACTTCAAATAAAAATAATAATAATAATAAAATCTTCCTTAGCACCACTTATTTTCCTGGTGCTGAGAAACTGCGAGATATATTATCTGATTTATTCCCCATCATTTCTAATGATGCATCCACTAAGGATCTCTTAGATTCACCGCCAATTTTATCTTTCCGCAGACCACCTAATATTAGATCAATATTAAACAAAACAAAAAATAATCAAAATTTCTCTATTGGTAATAATACTTTTGGCCTTCAACCTTGCGGTCGTCCACGTTGTAAAACTTGTCCTCTGTTAGATCTAAGTCCTTTTTTTACCAGTCCCAAATACTACTAATAGTTACAGGGTTCCCTTTCATTGCAGTTGTATTTCAAAAAATATAGTATATCAACTTCTGTGCAGGACTTGTGATGCCTTTTATATCGGTGAAACAACAACACCACTTAATATTAGACTAAATAATCATAGGGCTAGTGTAGGAAATGAAAGCCAACTCCCAATATCTTTGCATGCCAGGGCGCATAATTTATCTTTTGATCAATGTTTTAAAGTTAAAATAATAAAATGCCTGGGTGATAATGCAAAAGAAAGGGACGTCAAATCTTGGGAATTAGCTTATATTTATATTTTAGGCGCTTGCAAAGGTTCCGGTCTCAATAGGCAAAATTAATAAGGTTTATCATATTATCATAATCATCAAATGCTTTTTATTTTAATTTATAATCATTCATTTAAAATAACGTTTTGCACGGTTGGTTATGGTACCTTAACTAAATCGTGTAAAATATTATTAATCCATTTCTTTTTGTTCGATTCCTTGAATTTAAATTTTCAACGAATTGTTCGATTTCAGAAATGTCACATATCTTGACGACGGCTGAGCCGAAATATTGATATACATTTTATAACAATCATTAATATTTAAGAAACACTAATCGCCTATTATTTTCCAGCATTCATTCTCGTCTCGCAATTGTTGTGTTGCCGCTACCATTTTGATCAGGTTCCAATACCACAGCAGGAAACACCTAGCAAGCGCTGAAGGAAGAGAAGAATAAGGCGTGGAGTCACTCCTGGTCACCACAGACCAGATAAGTGCCCTTTCATTATTTTATCATTTCATTTATTTAGTAATAAACATAATTTCAATTTGAAAATATATATATATATATATATATATATATATATATATATATATATATATATATATATAATATATATATATATATATATATATATATATATATATATATATATATATATATATATATATATATATATATATATATATATATAAATGTATATATATATATATATATATATATATATATATATATATATATATATATATATATATATATATATATATATATATATATATATATATATATATATATATATATATATATATATATATATATATATATATATATATATATATATATATATATATATATATATATATATATATATATATATATATATATATATATATATATATATATATATATATATATATATATAAATCTATACATATTATTACGGTGAAGAGGGACTATAGTGAAATTTAAAGGTTTGGAATTAAACTCAAATTACCTCACCTAAATGTATGAGTAGTCCTCGAAAAAGCAATTTCAATACCTTTTCGATTTCAATAATGCGAATATCCCAGGTCGAGTAAACCGCGCTGCTGAATAAATCGCGAGCGCCGCCCTTTAAATCCCGTAACCTTCTCGCCATTATGCTGCAGTGAGGGCGGGACGGGGAGGTGGGGCGGGTGGGTGGAGAGGTTAATCCACCGTCAGTCGACCGTCAAGATTAATTGGGTGTATCCCTTTGCAATGACCCACGACCGCGTCTAAAAATCTACAGGCCAATTGGCGGAGCGGGCCAGACCGCGCTATTAGTCTCCCAATAGCTGTACCGGCGCCCGCACGGGTTTGCAATTAGACAAGACTGCGCGACCGCTGACCTTCGGAATATGACTTTTGAATCGTTGAAGAGGTCGTACTATGTTGGTTCTGCGTCGTTTTGAATTATTATGCTGTTTTAGGAAATAATAGTGATGATTAATGCTATTTCAGAAAGTTCTACTGAATACAGTAGAACTTCCTGAAATACCATTATTACAATATCAGTATTTTCTAATAAGCAAATACTGCTAATTTTCTAAAAATTCAACTATTTCAGTTAATTTTGCTATTTTAGTAAATTTCGATACTATAGTAAAACTCTTCCTATTTAGTGAAATCAGCCGAATCAGGAAAAAACCTGATAATTAGTCAAATCTGCTCTTTTTTTTAGTAATATCGGATATTTCCGAAAATTCTATTTAGTAATATTTATTTATTTATTTATTTAAGAATGAATTACTATAAAACATTGATTATGCTCCCGAATGCTCCCTTTTGCTTATTTGATTCTGTCACCCAACTGGGACTAGCCTATTCTAGGGTGGACAGGAAAATAAATTCGGCTCTTTCGAATGATTCTGCTATTTTAGCAAATTCTGTTATTTTAGCATATGGTAGTATTAATGTTGTATAGTTCATTAATAGGTTCAGATGTGAGTGTCTTTTGTATGACCTACTTGTCTTTAACCCTTCAGGCCTCGGCCCCTCAGCCGATTGACAAGTTGCTGTCCCAAAAAAATTTAGCAAAAATTTGTAAAAAAAATGAATTACGACACTGTCTCACCAAAACATTAATTACTGCCAAACCACTGTACCCATAATTAAAATGAAACATATTAACATAATAAAATCAAACAAATTAAATTAAAATTAAATTAAAACGGAGCCGTGACGCTGAATCGTTTTGTGGCCGATATCGGCCAATCGGGGCTTGAGGGGTTAAAGCGTGGTCGTTATGGTCGAGCGACGAATGACGTTTCCCCAGTAAAATAAATGAATTTCGCCGAGCCAGTAACCGCCCGGGCAAATGAAACGTTTTAATATTCTTTTGTAATATCGTTATCAAACTAAGCGACAAAAGGAGGGAGGCGGCCGCGGCGCGGAGCACGGCTTTCAAGAATTATGGCGCACGGAGATCGCGTCATAAATAAAACGGCGTTGTCGACTTAAGGCCGTCATGTGCACGCGCCCTAAGCGCGTGCCTATATCATTATACCTAGAGAATGTTTGTCTCCGCATCAGCGACGTTCCTCCTCGCCCGGCTCAACTATTTCCCGTTTGTTTTTCCCGGGAAATTCTTCTTTACGTCGCTACCCCGCCCGCCGCGAAACGCCATCCAGGATGTGGGGTAATTTATTTAGCATTTTCTCATCCCGACAACACCGCTTTTTTCTCACTAACACTCTACTAACGCGTCACCCAAATCACTGTGTTTTCCTGAATTTTATGTGGCAATTTCTAACGCGGTCGACTTTGTCGTTACGTGATATCGCAATGCCACATAGATAATATTAAAGAAGTACTAAGGCGTCATTGTTGTCGCTGTCAATAGCGGAACCACTGCAGGGGTTTTATTACATTTAGAAATTATCGTCGTTAGAGTTCTGAGTAGAAGTAAAGAGTTCTGAGTAGAAAAAAAGTTCCGACCCAAGAGTTCTGAGTGTAAGAAGAAATAATTTTGATACAATGTCGGCGGAAATGCAAATTGAGGGAAGACCTTTTTTTTTTGGATTTTGCGTTGTTATATTGCCTTATTAAAAATAAACTATCGATCAAGCAACAACACCTCTTCTACGAAGAAAATTAAATCCTTTACGAATTTTACTTTTTAGTTATTGTGGCAGTGATCAAGTAAAATCTTAATTTTTTAAATTAATTGTTTTTTAACTAAACGCATTTTAACAACACAAAACAAAAGTTCTTCATAACATGTTTTTTAAATATTGGCGGTGACACCAAATATTTCAAAGAGAACGTCTTTAAGGAATACAATATTACTCACCTGTCCACCTGCTATTGCCGAGGAAACTAAGAGCTATTGTATATTGCACCAAGCATGATTGTATGGGAATGTAATGAATAGGTCTGGACTGGACGCCCGTGGTGACGAACATATGAAATTGCATCTTGAGCGTACTCTACATGTATATGAAGAGAGCAAAATCGCTAGTCTTTCAACTTTAGTTGCATTAAAGTATCTCGTAAATCAGTGTATTCTTAGAGCGAAGCTTCTTCTAATTCAAACGGCTGAATATCAACGGTTTTATCTTAGATGTCTTGGTGAAAGAGTTGACAGCATTTCAAAATTAGATTTTCTATATTATCTCGAATAATCGGTTTGAATAATAACTGTTTCTTCGGCACCGTCTAGATTTATCATCTTAAGTTAAGTGATATCTATCGGCACCATACCAAAAAAATGATTGGATATAGCAAGGCATTGTAGCATTCATTACGATTGCTTACGATTTCAGCAACTTGTGTAATTTGATCGCTTCTCAGATGAAGAACTGTGTCTCTAGGTTGGAATTGATCCTCAACTATAACGATTGCCACTTCTCTAAAGTTGGAGCATTGAATCTTCGGACATGTTCTCCAGCAGGTATTTTGTTAGCATGACATATTGTGTTTTTCAGTTTATCATTTACAATTAAAATATTTACTTGTGAAAATAACGGATCATAGTTTATCATTTAAATACAAATTAAAGTAATTTTATTCACACGTATGTTAAAACCACGAATGCAAACTTTAGTATTTCTGTTATCTTCATGCAGAATCTCTACGATCTTTGCATTTCTACAAAAAACTACGTTACAAATATGACTTTCAATAGAAGTAAAAAGTAGATTCAATGAAAAAAAATAAACAAATCGAAAACTAATCCTACTTTTGAAAAAAATGCTTCGAGGTGTACCTTTCAGGGGATATGTGTACTTACGATCGAAGCTCTATGTCTGTTAGTTAGTGCACAACGCGACCGATCCACATAACGGAATAAACGGACCCCAGCCCACGCCCCTAAATCCGTCACTGCTTAAGGATGTCATAATATTGTATTGTCATTGACGTTATTGGTATATGCAAACTTTCGGCTCGATTGGATGACGGGAAGGGAGTTAAATTTCTCTTCCAAGATTTGTTGTCAATCAGAACATAAAGACCGACGGCGAAGTTAATGTGAAGGAATTAAAAACAACGAAAAACAAAAAAAAATAATCTGTACTCGCGAAATAAACGCTACGGTAAACGACACGGCTTAATTTCTACACAATGTCATACTAAATAATTAAATCAAAATAAAAATAAATCGAAATATATGAAAATTCAATTTTACGATATAATTTAAATTCATATGAAAATCAATCGACACGGCTAAATTCCACCGCCAGCTGGACTGAAAAAAAAAACAGTTTAAAAACGTAATGAAAAACAATGACAAAAGAAAAGATGTATGCTGTATTCTGACCGACAAAAAATGTATGCTGACCGACATTGAGTATCAGCAGTGATCAGACATAAATGACACATCTAGGTAGCCCTTTAGCATTGTCTTTTAAGTACAATATTTAAGCGGTGTATTAAATGTACAAATTCGGTATGAGTTGACTTAAATTGACTCGGGCAAGCGCCGCTCGTAAATTATTAAATATAACGAGAACGCTTTAAGCCCAGCGAGAGTAATCCGGATTTGGCCCGCCCTGAAACTAAAAACGTAATCGAATTTTCGAGCCGCTGAGAGGGCGGCCTTCAGGGTAATTCCACCCGAGCCCGAAACTTTAACGGGATAACAGAACTTAAAAGGCTTTGTAATCGCGATGACCCACAAGTTAATTTGGAAACGCTGTTCTGCCTAATCCGCGCCCGACCCAGAGAACCAATCCGCGGCCGCGCATTCCGAAATTGCTTCGTTATCATATCATTTTCTACTAAATGCGGTGTGTGTTTAATCACTATACGATACGAATCACAAGGAAAAGACAGGTTGTGTCACCTATTATAATTTTATAAATAAAGTCAATGAGCAGTTGGCAATGAAAATTTAAATTTTGAACGCGCGTCGTGAGGCCTTATCGCTAAATAGAAACAATCTATGCATACTGGCGTAGCGCTCACGTGGCATTGTGGCCTGAACAAACACAATATGTACAACCTCAAGCTCAGGGACACGAAAATGTGCAGGTTCTGCCAAGAGGCAGAGAAAATACCCTGCACATCATGTGCGAGTGTGGCCCGCTGATGCTTAAACGATACACCCACTTGGGTGGTCATTACCTCCAACCTGAGGAGGTAAAACAATCTGGCGCCTAAAGCTTGCTGCGGTTCTTAAATGATACGAGGCTTAACGCAGGACTATAGTAGATGACGAACACAATAGATCAGCAATGGTCGCAGTGTTACAAGGCTTATAAAGAAAAAAAGAAAAACCCCAAACAAAAAATAAAAAAATAGGTTGTGTCATCCCAAGACACCCGGAAAGTAGTCAAAAGCTGATTTCATCTAAATATTAATTTTATAAGTAAAGTCAATGAGCAGTTGACGAAAATTCCTGTTAATATGCGAATGAAATTCAATGAAAATTTGAATTTCAAACGAGCGTCACCACATTCGATTTTAAAATCAAACTGCAAACGCGGGTCGCAGTGTGCCTTCGAATTTAAATTTTGAATGAGCCATGCGTCGCAAGCGTCGCCGCTTTTAAGGGCCTTACTATTTAATTAATATATGTCGGATTTTAAATTTTATTAGTGTGGCTAGTTTCACCTGGGAGTATTGACTCCTAGGGGAAACTAGCCCTAAGGCCAGAGTCCTACCCGGGCTCGCGCTTCATGTGTGGAGGCCGCCGGATGACTGTTGACCCTTGAGTGTGACCGACCCTGAACAAATGGGTCGTACGCTAGACTTCCTCTCGCGTAAAAGCAGCTGCGGTTCTTACGGTACAATACCCCAGTACAATACAATACAGTACAATAGTCGTAATTTTGTCGCCGGTTCGATTCCATTTAGAATCATCTTATTGAGAAGCTCGTAGGTACAGCCCAAAAGAAAATCGGCCGGATATATGAAGCATGAGTGCCAACTTTACCGGGCTTTTTATTCGCAATTATGTTTGAAGTTTGAAACTGGTTTGGCAGCTTACCGAACTGCTTTAGAAGGTAATAATATAATCCCTGATTTGCTCTATTGATCACTCCAAGCCATTCCACGCTGTATAGTTGGTGCTTCAGGTATAGTTAAAGCAAAGTTAGTCAGTGACTTAGAAAACTTCTCCTGATATAGTATAAAACCTTGTTGCAATAGCACAAACAGTATTAAACCGTTCATAAGGCGGGTGTATATGAAATATGGTATGCGGTAGTGGTTATTTACATTTTCACAATGCAAGAAATTGTATTTTTATGTCATTAACCAAGTGAATATAGGTCATTCTGGTATAATACGTTACAATTTAATATGCAGGGTGAGTATTTTATTTGTGACATCCTTGTGGTGGGTGAATCAGTACGAGCAGTTAAGCAACTTTCGATATTTAGTTTTTGGAAAAACAAATATCTAAAGTTGTATATATCTAATATCTAAGTATCTAAAGTTTTATAAAAAAATCCTTTATATAAAAAACTATTCAAAGCATAGGTGATCAACGCCCGTCAAACTTTTACTTGCTAGACAAGTTCAAATTTACGAAAAAAAAATGTTTTCCATAAAGTTTTTTATCTAAAGTTGCTTACTTGCTCGTACTGATTCACCGACTACATGGATGTCACTAATAGAAAACTCACGGTGTACAGTGGGACCATACTCTACCATTTGATGAATATAAGTAGGGGAACACGGGGTAAGACGGGGACGCTATGGAGAAATACGTATAAAAACCACACTGAATTTTACAATAAAAAAACTTTATTAAAAAATATTAATATTGGGGTTTAGAATTAAAATACTATATGAGTATTTCACAATTCTCAATTATAAACTGCTTAAATAAAACTTACAAAATAAAATGGCAAACTCCCATCTTGCCTCGTATGCGGGGTAAGATGGGGCAAAGTTCGGGGTAAGATGGGCACATTATTGACAGTAGGAACAGATGTGGCAAACCTCTTTTTCAGGCGACCAGAGTTCACACATTTCGCATTGGCAGGATGGGGACATAACGAAAAAGTCCCTATCATGCCCCGTGCAATCAATCCCATCTTGCCCCAAACGACATTTATTGGTTAAAAAATACTCACGGATTATCTTAATTCTTGGATGGAATATTTATTAATTTTAACTATGGGGGATCAGTCGATACTATGGATGGCGTAAAACGCTCAATCTATACTCGTATTCAACCCGTTTTGTATCACTGACCAAATTTGCCAAATATTACGTCACAATAGTGAAAAGTCTTCTGTACGATATTACGCGCAATACGACCGCTCATTGCGGGTGCTCGCAGCGATACTGAGGTTAACTACTTGCGTTTTGAGAAGAGTAGGGGACCCCGTCTTACCTCGTGACCCCGTCTTACCCCTGGTTCCTCTAATACGGTTTTAATCCGTTACAATTATATTACAAAGTGGCCATTCTCTGCCTTTGCTGAATATAGATAATTCTATTATAATCCGTTACAATTTAATATATGGTACATCTTCTTTCAAATCTAAAATTTATTCCTTATTTAAACAAGACACCCGGAAAAAAACCACAAATTATTATATATTAAGATAATATAAGATATATTGAGATAATATATATATATATATATATATATATATATATATATATATATATATATATATATATATATATATATATATATATATATATATATATATATATATATATATATATATATATATATATATATATATATATATATATATATATATATATATATATATATATATATATATATATATATATATATATATATATATATATATATATAATCGAGATAATATATAATTATGCAGACAGTCTCTAACATCAAATACAATCATTGACTATTCTCATTATTATCCTGGACTATTCGTGTGACTTTCTTATTACTTAATTTTGGTTTTTACATCTTCTTAATATTAACATGACTATTTAACATTTTATTTAATTTCAAGCGATTACCTATTTTCCGTATTTTATTTTAATTTATATATTTTCCTTATGCTATTTAAATTATTTCCTAATATTATTATTAGTTATACCCTGTTTATAATGGTTATAGTATTTAAAAGTTTTTTTTTTTTTGCCGTATATACGTACATAAAAAAGATCTCACTGCCAACTAAGTGCCAGTAGTACTGGCACTTAGTTGGGCAGCATATGAATAAAAGTTATAATTTATGAAATTTATTATATGAATATTATTAGTAAGACGTGTTTTGTAAAATAAATACTACACAATGTTGTGTAAACGGCCCTGTGGCATAGTGGCTAGGTCGCCTGATATTAATTTGTAAGGTCCCGGATTCGATTCCCCGCTGGGTCACCATTTTTCGTTGGGATAAAATTAATTCTGTCGATCGAATGCAATAACAATAACAAGATACACACTTACACACATGTTACTCGCACACATATATACATATAAACACTTCATAGTAAGGTTGGTTGGAAAAGATTGTCGTATGACAATAAACCCGCCCATTGTGAAATTTCACACATATAAACAAACAATAAGCACACAAACAAACAATAATCATTTACGAAATAATTGAATGGTATTTCAATGTTATATCAATTTTACCGGAAGCAGGTACCAATTTCAAAATATTGAGCTTCGAACTAAAGAAGAGAGGTTCTTTCATCGTCACTGTATGTAAATGACCATAACTTACTAAAATTGCATGATTCGCAGAATTAGCAAGATTTACCAAATTAGGAGGATTCACTGAATAGCATTGTTTTATAAAATAGCATAAACAGCTAAAATATATAATACTTCGAAGACGGAACCTCAACTATTTTATAGCTATTACAAAATCCGATCTAAATTGCAATAGCTACTGTCTGCCTTGGTGTGTCTCTCCCCGGATTGAGTTAGCCGAGCTGCCACGCACGCTGTAGCGTTTGATTTAATCTACATAATATTGACTGGGCGAGCTGGCCATTAGTGGGCCTATGGTAATCAATGGATCGTTGCTAGTCAGTTAGTGTGGGCCGAATCTCCACTATATATGGCCGACCTCCGCCTATATCTGGGGCATATAGTAACGGCTGAATTGATACTTGTGGCTCATCCGCATCTGAAGATACCCGTAGCTACGTTACACAATTGTCCCTTTGATACGACCACGCGTACAGATGCCGTACATGTTGCGTCCATTGTCACCAATACAAGCACAGTCGCTTCAGTCTGTGGAAATAGAGGCCTACATATTAGAAAACACTTTATACACATATACATAGGTCTTGTTAATCATTTCTAACAGTCGTTACGCTAATATGTTCTCTCCCAAAAACCATAGGCCTCTTCCACTATCCCTGGGATATATCCTTCATCATTTTGGAAGCTTTTAGTATTTTTGTCCTACTACCATCTACGATCTTTGCGTTTCTGCTAAAAGGTCTTTATAAAATATGACTTTCAATAGAAATCATATCAAATCACGTTTATTGTCTTGAATTTTTTTACATAGTTGTTTAGATTTATTTATTTATTTTAATTTATTGAGATACTTATGATTAGGTATACAGTTCATTGATCATGTAACGTTTTCTTCTTATAATAATTATATAAATTATTTCATAATTAATACAGGGAGGTTTAACACATATTACAGACCTTTCATGCCAATAGCACATCTAACTAGGCGATAATTTGGCCCGTCTCTAGATGTGCATATTTTTATGCAATTTTAAGAAATGAAATGTTTTTTTAACAATAAATTATTTGGACCCATCACCTGACCTGTCTATATACACATAAATATACCAATTTTATAAAATATATAGCTATGTAATAAATAAATATTTTTATAGTTCAAATTTAATACAATTTAATTAAGAATAATAGATAAGTGATACTAAATAAATTGTCGTGCGTTGCGAAGAAGTTTATCAGATTTTACATATCTCTTGTTAAGTAGCCATCTATTAAGGTTTGTTTTAAATATTTTTATGTTAGAATGATTTTTCATGTCTTCACCTAGGGAATTATATAATTTTGGGGCTATGTAGAATATATGTCTCTGGGCAAATGTTGTCCTGACTGACGGAATTATATATTTGATACTCGCGGACATTCTTGTGTACAGATTGTTTTGAGTTCGTGCATGGTCATCTCTAGATTTGTAGAATGAAAGAAGCGCTTGCTTAATGAATATCTGTTTAGCTGATAGCAGATGGGATTGAGAAAATAACAAGGCAGATGGATGACGCCGGTTTTTCCTGTGTATTACTCCTAATAATAATATCTGCGCTTTTGTCAATCTATCCAGATTATCATTAGTAGTAGCGCCCCATGCCGCGACTCCGTAGGACAAAATACTCTGACACAAGGTCATGTATACCATTCTTATGGTTGCTTTGGACAGAATGTTGCGCAGCCGAAGAAATACATAGACCAGCTATCTAATTCGCGAACTCAAATTTGCAATCTGTTTTTTCCAACATAGCTTCTCATCTACCGTTATGCCTAAGTAGGAGACTGTTGAAGCTTTGCAGCTTTGATACAATACTTTTGATAGCAGCTTAATGTATAAATCAATTTAAAAATCAATAGTAAATGTTCCTTATACTCACCGCATAATTAATAATTAATTGTATTAGTTACTTAAAACTGCAGTTTGTGTTGTCATGAAATCGATTTGTCATGAAGTATGAAATTATATGGTCCTACAAATAATAAATACAATTGATTATCAGAGGCAATTAAAAATAATGATATTTCTTAATAAAATCGTAAAAATGTCCTTTTTAATAAATAAAATCGATATGGACATTGGACATTGTCAGTCATCTAATTATAATTCGTTAATGCTATACAATTCCCTCTGAATGCCAAAGAAGACCAAGTGATGCCAACGTACTTTGAGCAAGAAAATAGATTCAATTAAAAAAAAAATAAACAGAAACTAATTCGAATTTCGAAACACCAATAATAATAGGTGTATGTGGAGGAATATGTGTACCAAATATCGAAGCTCTATGTATGTTACTTAGTGAGCAACGTGACCGATCCACATAACGAAATAAACGAGCCCCCCCTTAAATCCGCCAGTGCTTAAGGATGCCATATTAATGTATTGTCATCGGCGTTATAGGTGCATGCAAAATTTCAGTTTGATTGGATGACGGGAAGTGAGTTAAGTTATACTTCCAAGATTTGTAGTCAATCAAGATATTAAGACCGGCGTCGAAGTTAATATATAGGTTTTAAAAACAAAGAAAAACAAACAAAATATATACTGACAAAATGAATGCTGTGGTAAACGACACATCTGAATTCCAAAACAATGTCACACGAAATAATTCAATCAAAATGAAAATAAATCGAAATATATGAAAATTTCTTAAGGATAATTCAAAATTTAAATCAATAAAGAATAAGTAGTTAAACTGATATAATATAATAGCGTTAATACTGTGTAGACTGGTATACGTTTTTAACATATTATCTATTCCGTGTAATCAACGGAATTGAATTCTGTTTAATTAACCGCAAATCCAGGTCGTTCGGACGTTGTCATACAGATTTTAAACTAGGCATAATGGTGATCTAATTATCTACTTCTATTTTAATGGTTAATTGTGATGAATGGAAACTAGATTTCAATGATTGCGAAATACTGATTGCGTAAAATGTAGTACTAGTTTGCACATATGGTATGTATATGCTTTATTTTATTTTATATGGGAGGATTGATCCATATGCTAGACTCCTACTCATATTCGATAAATGAAAAATGATCTTACCTTATTTTTTCGCGTAGTCTTCACGAATACCTTTGCACTTCCGCCATCTGTGCTCCACTATTTGGATGACCTCAAAAAAAACATGACCTTTGTAAACCACTCGACCCCTTGGCGGCGACGTCGATGTTGCCATTCACTTGGCTTATCAAGTTGCTATAAAAGGAACCTATAACTGTGGATCATTTTTATAGGAAGCCAATCAAAATTACCCCTTGAGCATTATATGTGCAAAAATGCGCACTCACATAACCACTGACAACAAGTATCAAATTATAGCGAGAGATTTAGCGTCAGAAAAACGTGTAATTAAAAGAACCGTAGCTAAATTTGCGCAAAGGCACTTAATTTAGTAGTTTCTAAATTTTATAATTACTTTCCGAATAAGTTAAAATCATGCAGAATTTAACTATTAAAAAAAGTTAAATTAATACGAGGCTAGTTGAAACTGGCAGGGAAAAAGTGGAAGAAATTTATTCACATATTCTCGTTTAAAATCACAAACTTAAATTAGTAATATTATCAATTTATTTACTATTATTCATATTACGTATCGTATCGTATCTTACTGCCAATAAATACGCATCTGTTAAATACAATGTTCCTAATATTGAAATAATTACTATACAGGGTGTGTTTGTATCCACCGCCATTCTTGAAGGGGTTGAATCAGTACGAGCAACTAAGCAACTTTTGATAAGAAATTGTATTTTTTTTTTTTTTTTAAATTTGAGTTTTTTTGTTAAAAATAGTATAAAAGCGCTGACCACGATGCGCTATCTAGCGGTAGTATGAGCATGTAGTACGGGTGACAATAAATTGTTCTTTAGATAGCACAATCGGATTCTGAAAATACACCCAGTGGTTCTTTCTGCTATCCATGAAGTATTCGCAGACCGCTGATTTGTATCGCTTAACGTTTCAACAGCCTTGATGTAGTATCCTAGTATTAGCATAATCCTAGTTGGGAAGTTTTGTAGATATTTATACCTGTTTTGCTTCTTTCTCTGAAATAAGGTATTATTGTTATGTATTAAATATTATGAAATAAGGTATTACGTAATGTATCATATATTAAATATTACTTATTTACTATTTTATCTTTTTATTAAAGATTTATCTTACTCTTTACTTTAGTTTTATGTAAATTCTCTGATTGTCTCGCTCTATTTGATTGTTGTTTTTTTTGAGGATCATATTTTAGGGCAATTTAGTTTTATGAGCATTTTAATAAAACTTTTACATAATTTATTGTAAAATTAGAGTCCTGTCCATTCTAGAACGGGCTAGTCCCAGTTGGGTGACAGAATCAAATAAGCAAATGGTTAAGGTTTTGCCATTCGGTTCCTGTTATTTTTATAAGCAAAAACAATGTTTTATAGTAATTAATTCTTAAATAAAATAAAAAAATAAATGGTAATTGTAATAGAATGGTGGGATGCGTACATATCATGCTATTTTACACGTCTAACTCAGCTGGTCTTCCAGACCTCGGTGATGCCTCTTGGCCTAATAAGGTTTTGTATCGAAGATACAGGTGCCCATCGCATTTTATCCTCATCCTAAGATGAGTATAAAATATAATCGGTGCCTATCATAAAGTCTATACCAAAGAAGGATGACGGAGTTACAAAAAAGCGAAAGAATAGCAGAGATAGAAAAAAAAACAACCGTGCAGAAGAATAATAAATATGTCCATATTTTAACCGGAAGTTATAACCAACCGTGTAGTAATGCAATAGGCAAGAATCACCAAAACCATAAAAAAAATATTATGCGACGCACGCCACGTATAGCACAAAAACGGAATTTAATTTCGAGAAAATATCAAAGAATGTAAAAATTATTAAAATCCCAGCCACACTAACAACACCGATCTCAGACGGTGGTTTAAATATTGATGTTTATTGGATTTGGCTCACAGATTTTTTTAAACCTCAAAATACTAAAAGAAAAACACGCAGGTATAAAAAAAATGGGTTTTTATCCACAAAGATGGCACACTCTGCGAAGATACGGTTTTTCAGTCGTGTCGCGCTTGACGAAAGCCCAAGTGATCCCGCCAAAGACTGGGGGTTGAATTCCTTCAAATGTAGGCGAAGATCCCGGTGTAATTGACTAGTGAGGTCAAACACTCACATTATGTGACAATTTACGTCAAATTAGCAGCAATAACGTAAAAAATCAGGGACGCCACTGACTGTGTGCATGGAGAAAAATCCGTTAAAACCGCGTTGCTCCTATGTAAATAGCCCCAATTGAAAGAAAATTCTTAACAGAAATTAAAAGAACAGCCTGCAATTAAAAAAACTCCTTCAACGAAACATTTTCGTCAAAAACTTATAGAGCGTAGGGCTAGAAAAGTATCACCACAGGTATAGAACAGAGAGCAGGAGTGCGAAGGCAGTGGCAGTGTGAGCGGGAGTGTGAGTGAATGCGTTCACCGAATAGAAAGAGATAGTTGCACGTGGGGCCCTTCTCTATCTTTGTCTAGTTGAGCATGTGCGTTTATCCATAGCATAGCAGACTTATGGCATCGAAGCGTTGCCATGGTGATATATAATCGTTGCCATAGTGATATACTCGTTTGCACGTGTGCCCTTGCTTGCGCGACTAGACAAGGATGGAGGGAGTACTATATGTTCCTGTCCCTTTCTATTTGGCTGACTCATTCTCTGGCTGGTCACGAGGTCTAGTACTTATATGACAATGGTATCGCCGCAATTAGTCGCGTGTGATCAGTCAGTTGTGTCAGTTATTGTGTGAACCTATCCTGTGTGCTTTCGTGAAAAACTAATAAAATAGTAAAGTGTTTAACTCAATCATTTGTCATTAAGTGGCGGATCCATAAATGCATCTGTGGAAGTGTAATGAACTGTGGAAGCCACATATTTTTTCTATTAAACCGAAGTCAATTGTTGTTCGCATATTAATGCAATAAACAGACTACCCCCAATCTAGTGTCAGATTGGGCTAGAGCTGTCCAGTTGTATTCTGATCCAAGTATCAGTTAAAAGTAGCTACGAATACCTTCTTGCAATTCACGCGCCGCTTGTTATTAATTATTAATATAAATCAGGAATCATTTGGATCTCAAAATACAATGCGTGGCATGCGGTTCAAGTTTCAACGATGGAGTGCAGTGCAGCGTTTGTCGAAGTCACCTCGATTTCGACTGTGCACAAATATCTAAAACCAGCTGGAGGAAGCTAGGTTTAGACAGACGGAACGCCTGGAGGTGCTCTACTTGCAGGGGCCTTTCTCCCATGCCAACGGCGTCACCTGCATCATTGCCAGAAGCAGCGCCGTTTGACGAAATCATCAAGGAAATTCGCGACATCAAGCGCCAACTTGTTGGACTGCCAACGCTGATTGAAGACTTCAAAACCTTTAAGAATAAGATGAAAGAGCTGATAGCTAGTTGCGACTTCATGGGGAATCAGATGGATAACCTCGGTACAAAGATCGCTGAGATGGAGTCAAGGGTTTCCAAAATCGAAGGCTTGCAGTTATCACTCAATGTCCTGGAAAGAGACGTCGCTGAACTTAAAACTCAGCAGTCGGCTGCTGACCAGAGGTCCCGTATCAACAATGTGGAAATCAAAGGAGTTCCAGTGCGTAAGGATAAAAATCTTTTCTCAATAATTGATGCCGTTAGTAAAGTAATCAATTTTAGCCTTCCAAGGACGCAAATCGACTACCTGCACAGAGTTCCAGTATATGGTTCCAACGACAAATCAATAATCGTGAGCTTCACTAACCGGTATGTTAAGGAGGAGTTCGTGGCAGCAGCGAGATTATGCAAGTCCCTCGCGGCCCCGGACATAGGGTTCCGTGACTCTGCTCGTCGCATCTATGTTAACGACCACCTCAACGCGGATTCCAAGTCCTTGCTAAACAAGACGAAGACCTTCGAAAACGAGAAAGGGCTTAAGTACGTCTGGGTGAAATACGGGAAAATCCATATCCGGAAAAATGACACTTCGCCCGTGTTCATCGTCAACAATGTGTCTGATTTAAACAAAGTTTCTTAATCTGTCTCTATGCTATTGTATACATCCCATCGCTATTTAAGGTGTACCTCTGTGAAACTATCGCACTTATCAGTGCCGTTCATTTCTTCGTATTGTATGTATTGAATTGCTAAGACATAGTGTTATATACACCTGCTTCATTCCTTCTCAGTATAAAAAAATGTTTGTAACCCTTGCTTTCGCCGCTGCCCCGCTCACTCGCCGTTCACACGCGCAGGATGATCACGTCAGATACCGGTTCCCATACTGCATTTTCACTAGTCAGCTATGCTCGCCTATATCGTCTGCCTACCCTGATCGTAATAATTTTATTGTTTTATATTTAATAATCCATTTGTCACTCACAATGCTACTTACTAAATAAAATTAATCTCCGTGTTCCTTCCAACCCAATAGATTTAACCCTGCTCTTAATGCATTTCTGTGGCGAACAAGTGACAATTGTAATCATTTGATTAAACGCTTTGACTTTGATCTATTCTGTACGAGCAGGCACGTACCCAGGATTTTTTTTCGGGGGGGGATAATAATTTGAAGTACAAAATTTAAACGACGATTAATTTTCCTTCGCATTTAATGCTAGATAAAAGAACGTAAAATAAAGATGTCTGTTTACAAGTTTAAGTAAAGATTTGCAATAAATGTGATTATTATAAATAGAAAACCATAACAGTACAATACTTTATTACTTTTACTTAATTTTAAAAATTTTAACGATACAGCAAATTTTTCTTATGTTGATATACCTAATGTATTACAGAGTCTTTCTTTAGAACTATGTAGGTAAGTAGCTCTCTAACTAACATAGGATTTAATTAAATACAGTCTTGGTTGTAATAAGGCCTGTGATTCGGGAAAAATCTCGGTCGGGCTCAACAAAACACAAGTTACATGTTGGCTTTTCAAGATTAGATGATTATACTAAAATTTCCTAGAATGTATTAAGGTGCAATCCTTTAAATTGAAATGAATAAAAAAATCTGCTGTGGACGAAACAAGACTTTTCCAGGGATATCCAGACGAGATTTTTTTTTGTGTGAAAAAAGTACAGCAAAGGAAGATTTAATTTACAGGAATGATATTTGACATAGGCACATTAAATTAACATCTTCCTTCTTGACTTAGCGCTCATCACATCGAGCACTTCCTCCGGAGTAGGAGAGTAAGCTGAGTGGGTAGACAGCAATGCTAAGCCAGTCAGTCGATCATCTCCTGTTTTATTCCTGACGAAAGATTTTATCCTTTTCATCGTAGAAAAAGACCTCTCCACCGACGCTGTGGATACGGGTAAAGTTATGAGTATTTGTATTAGCTTTCTGATGGAAGGAAAGAATCCATGATCGCACGCATCTAAGACTTTCATCAGGTCCGTTGGTTTGGTTTCAAAATCCTTCCATCTTGAACACCAGAGTCGATATTCAGCCTTCATGATAACTTCTTCAACATCATCGGGCCAATACATTTTCAACATTTCTAGGGTACTTGCTTTCTTCTCGTCAACATTTTTGGGTAGCACAACTTCTAGTGAGGAGAGCAAGTCTCGGTTCTTGCCGAACCTATCTTCCATACCACAGATTACGTCATCTAAACAAGGAATAAATAAAGCTCGTCTGTAATATTCTTCTGCTGAGTCACTGGGGGGATTGCTTCTTTTAGTTTGGTGACCTGTGACACGCGGTGGGTTTATTTCTATATCCAAAATATTCTCTGCTATTTCAGAACAAGATGAATAAAGTTTTGAAAACTCCTTTTCGACATCGTTTCGAATGTCCCTTAATTTCCTGGTGACACTTTCTGCGAATTCCATGGCAGAAGCCAGAGTGTGAGTAGGATTTTGCAGATATTTTGAAAGCGGTAATGTGAAGCTGAAGATTAATTCGCACGTTTTCAACGATATTAAAAAACAGCCTTTTTCCATCGCAGCCAAAAGAGTTGCTGCGGTCGACGAAACTGCTCTGTTTGTATTGGACAGTTCGCGCAATGTGACGACTATTGGGAGGAACAACTCACAAAAAACATTTATAGAGTCATGACGTTCGATGAACCTTGTTTCACACAAGCCCACGAGTCTTTTTGTTTTGCTTTCGGGAGCGTATTTTTCTATGTTTTCTTTCAGTGTCTTTCCAGCTGCAGCATTGTTTCTCAATGTGTTGCATACTTCTTTGATAACGCCAAGAGCGTTTCTTACGTTAGACACAGAAAGAGCCTGCGACAAGACAAGATTTAAACGATGGGCTGTGCAATGCACGTACGCAGCTTTAGGGTATTGTTGTTGAATTCTTGCTTGTACTCCGTTGATCTTGCCGGCCATGTTGGCGGCACCGTCATATCCTTGACCGATTATTTTCTCTAAGTTAAGACCCAGCAAGCGGCATTTGTGAAGTATGGCTTCGCTTATCGCTTCAGCGCCTAGGTCGTATATGGGAATGAAAGCTAAAAAGTCTTCTCGAAGAATGCCTTCGTGAATATATCTTGCGCATACGGAAAACTGCTCTGTACCACTTATATCGAGGGTCTCATCGCCAAGAATTGCGAAACACTCTGAACCGTTTACTTGGCTTACAATTCTCTTTTGTATTAGTTCTCCACATATGTCAATAATTTCATTTTGTATCTTTGGGCTAATATATGTAGCATTTTTAGAACTTTTTATTAAGTGCTCTTTTAACGAGTCGTCGTAAGCCGCCCTGTACCTTAGTAGCGCCCTAAACTTTCCGTCCTTTTCCACTGGCTTCTTCAGCGTTAGAGGACCGCTGTCATTGTCGCCTCGAAGTGGCAATTCTTGTTCTCCACACAAAATTATAGTTTCAATTATAGGTTTCAATGCTGCTCTATGTTGCTGTATTTCTGTTTGTCTTTGCGTATTTATTTGGCTTGCAATGTCTGGAATTTTTGAGGAAGTTATTCTTGTGAAGTTGATAGCGGCTAGTTGTGAAAACTGGTGGTATTTTGCAACTGAATGCTCGCGGAATTTTTCTGTAGCATTTTTCCAGTCTTTGAATGGTTTCGACACGAAACTACCAACAGTCTGGTGTGAACCTTTTCCAACATGCTCTGATCCGAACAGAACACAATACTTGCAGAAAGCACCATCGTTATCCGGGGAGTATGCTAACCATTCCCATTTCTGCAGCCAATCTTTACGAAATCGAAGTTTTCTTTTGCCGTATAATCGAGCTGGAAATATAAAGGACGAATCAGGAACGAAAGTGTCAGTAAGTACTGTAGTTCTCTGGGCATCATTGAGTATTATCGGCGAGCGTTTGTTATATATAGCATTTGATACAATGCCAATGTCAGGAGAACTATCACTTATGAATACATCACTCTTTGTTTTAGTACTGCAACCTGGGGAACTATTAGTAGGCGGTTCTTCGTGGTTAGCAGAGCTCAATAACTGTTCCTCAGAAACACTATGATCCGGACTCGCAGGCTGTTGTTCTTCATATATGCTGTGGGACGGTTTCTCAGTGATGCCCCCTATGTTGACACTATCGCCAAAGGTTGAGTTTTCAACGAAAGACGCCCTTTTTTTAGGCGCAGGTTTAAAAAAAGTGTCAATTCTCTTCATTGAATTTGATGGAGAAAATGTAGACACGAACGGATCACGAATACGACCGCGACCGCAGTGAAGCGGCGACCGACTGAAGCCGGCGCTGGAGGGTGTTGGTAGCATCGTCTGGCGCCCGGCTTCAGAGAGGACCCGGCCAGTGTTGCCAGATAGTCAAGCGGTGAAATCCCGACATATCGCTAAAAACCCGCTGGGAATTTTTTTTTTAGGATTTGAAATACAACACTTCAAACATTTCGGGGGGGGGGATAAGTCCAGTGTATCCCCCCCCCTCGGTACGTCCCTGTGTACGAGTATTAACTCAGCTAGGCAGCGGCTCAACAGTGAATTCTTTAGCATTAATTGTTGAATATTTTTTGATGTATTTTTAATCGATAGCTTTGTTTGAAAGGTCACACATGTTTCTACAATGTTACCTCAACGTGAAAACCTTTAATTGGCTCTCTGTTATCCTACTCCTCTTTTTGTTAAATTATAATTAGCTGTTGGTTTTCCTAAAAGGCGCGGAAAACAACGCGGTTTTCGTTACAATAATAATATATAGATGGTAATTCCGATTAGTTGGAAGTAGGTTAGGATTGGAGGACAGAAATCCACTTGGTAGGAGTATACTAAGAAACTACTAGAGTAAGAAATAGTATCAGTGTCAATTAAGCCGCATATTGGATTAGTTAACCCATTAGGCGACGACTGCTGTGCCATCTAGTTCCCGTTCGATTAAGCTTCATGCGGGCGCTTTTGAGAATGCATCTTATGTCGGGTACGTGTGACAAACACAAGATGTAAGTTTACTAGTATGCAAATGCATCTGAAAATAATTAGAGCGCACTCCTCGTGAGGCGGGCGCCGCGACGCCCGCCGCCTTCGGGCTCTGGGACATGTGGCGTGCGATATACGACAACGCCCGTCACATGTTGCCTTTAATGAGCTACAGTACGTATACAGCTAGTTTGCCAAATACATTCATTGTCTCGCTTCACGAAAAATTATATTTGTTAAAATATGCATGCAGCTTTTTACCAGCTAGAACCTAGGACCGAAAACAGTAGTGGTGCATGATTTTAAAGTAAGTTTTCAGTGTTGAACAATTTAAGATGATGGGGATACGACAATATATCTATACTTCAGTTGAATCATTGTTTATAACACAGGGCGAAACTCATCGTAGTCATTATGTGGTCAATCCTTTTTCACAAAAATATCTGTGATAAAAACTCAAACATCAATGAGATGAAGACATCGAATGCGTAAAGGCTATTTGACAAGACAAACAAATATAGATTTACCCATCTTACTCAGAAAATAAAAAAACCGATGCGATTCGCCGAGATCGGTGGACTTTTAATTATACTGCAGTTAAAAAAAAACGGCATTTTTAAGGTCCCCAGATCAGGGTTATTGGCATATACATCAACATGCCATTAACCCTTTTTACACGACTGCCTAACAAAAAAGGAGTGCAATGTGTTCAAGGTTCATTTATGTATATTTTCCGTTTTCTATTCCACCATAACTTTTAAAAGCTTGAACCGATTTAGAAGTATGTGATATTGTTAGAATCGTTATATATTCCTGAGTATTATAGGGTACCTTAAATGACCAAATATTAAGGAAATAGTTGGATAAATGTCCAAATATTTAAATGTCCAAATATTTAAATGTCAATGAGGCAATATAAATATATCATGGTTAGCGTCAAATGAAAAGTCTGATTGAGTACATTTTGAAAATATATATGTATATTTATATGGATAAATACATAAACCATAAATATTTCATAGAAAAATGGTAATACAAATGAATATAAATAGTTGTAGCTCACTTTTTGTAACGGCAGTCCTATTTTATATTCCTTTTAATATATTTACTTGTTTAATAAAATATTGGCTACTTGTTACGGCATCTAATATTAGTTGCTAGTTTAATCTCTAGCTTTTATTCAAACCTTCGATCTTTTATGTAGTTTAGCATATCTTGATGTATTTTAGCATATTTTTATATTATATCTCATCAAATCATGCAATTAATAATCATAATTATTCATTTAATACGACATTGTCTGTAAACATTAGAATACGCCCATTTATGTTTTTAAAAATTTAAAAACGTATAAAAATTGGTGTCATTTCATATTAACCCCTCAAATGAATGGCGATTAGCTCGGGTTGCCTACGGAAAAATGTATATAAATTTATATTTACATTTACATTTACATTTACATAGAGCGGGGTTTACTATAGAGCTATAGCATTACTATAGAGCGGATTACTATAAAGCGGCGCACATTTACATTTATATTTATATTTATATAAATTTATATACATTTTGTATACATTTTGCCAAGGCATCCCTTAAGGGACGCCTCACATTTGAGGGGTTAATGTAAAACGCAATAGCAAATACATACTAATAGATAACGAATACAGAACTAAAATATTATATTTTATCGAAAAAAGAGTACGAAAAAAATCGCAATAATAGTCACATAATAAAAGAATAGTAGAAAAAAAACTTGAAATACTAAAGAAATTGAATCGCATAAAACAATAATCGGAAGATATTAAAATAGTCAGTAATGAAAATAAGATATTTTTAATTATACTACGATGCTGGATAAGACTAAATAATACAAGTGTTTAATCGACGTGAGACTATTTCCACTTCACGTTACACCATCCCGTAATCCTGCCAGCGCTGTCAAACGACAGATATTCGATATATTTTAAAATCAATTTCATACGGATACATTAGTCATAGTTATGTAACAAATAAAACTGCTCCACTGAGATATCAACTACACTGATTGACATAATTATTAATAGCTGGAGATAGCGTGTCTCAAATTTTGTTTAAATATAAAGCAAAACCTTTATTCCATGTTTGGTAAGCGAAATATTTTAAAGTTACAAGGTGGTGTAATTACAGTATAACTAAATTAGCCATTTTATTTAAAAAAAGGCTGCTAGATGTACTAAAAATGGGTGAATCACTTTAAAGTTTACTCTGTTCAATTTGTTAAAAAATTTAAACAACGGTGTTTTAGTTAGTCTTTACTAATTCGTACACATCTTCAGCGGCCGTTGGTCATCATGGGGAAACATGGACAAATTATGTCGAACTTATTTAATATGCACCGCGATTTTTAATAAGATAATAAATATTGAACAAAAACGCCCTGCACATTCTCCATTGAAAATAGTTTATTTCGTCTTGTGAAAGGTCGAACACTGACTATCAGATTTAATTATTTAGTCGGGTGTGTATTAATTATTGGTGCTACAAATTCCACGCGGTAAATTCGTAACAACCGCGATAGTCTTCGATTTTATATGTATCATTTGTGTATAATTTCTAATTAAATGCATACTTTGAGTTATTATAAATATACCGCCTCGAAAATGTGGCCAGATATTGTTGGATTTCAGGGGCGTTTGCGGCATGGAGGGAAAAGCCAGAGCTCGGGAATAAAGCTGAATAATGTGCCCGGTAATTCCCCCTCAAACGAGGGGCGCGCGGCCACAACTCGCCGCACCGGCCGAAGAGCGATGTCGTATTTTTATGCTGAAATATTATTAATTTGGGGAGGCGCGTAATCGCACACCTTCGCCCGGCGCCGAATTAATTCGGCTAGGCCGCGCCGGTGGCGAATTGTTTAATATCGGGCGCGGCGGCAACAGATGCGGCCGCCGAAGATAGCGATTTAATTTTTGTCCTTGTCACGGGCGAGAATCGTGCCGATTTGATCAGGGCGGACGCTTACTAATTACACCGGCAAGGGGAGTAAGGCGAACCGCCTCATCCCCAGCGGTGTTAACTACGACTCATTCAGAAATGACGCTGCCAACCGTAGCGATCGTAGCAATCTAAGCGATCGTAGCGACCGTAGCGATCGTAGCGATTGTAGTGATCGTAGCGATCGTAGCCATTCATAAATGATTCGCGAAGAGGATCGCATACCTTTCCCATCAATGTTTTAATGGCTACGAAGACCATATTATTTATTTATTTTATTTTATTTATCCCATTTAAATGACTTATCTAAGGTCACATATGGAAAAATACTTTCTAATCAAACAAAGCGTCACATTGATTCATCCCAATCCAATGCATCCCGAGGCACGGCACAAATCTAACTAACTTACGTCTGCGTCTAGATGTGTGATTTCTGACTTACTTAAGATTGTGAGCTGATATTAGAAGCTTATTACTAGAGATTAGAGATTAGATATTAGGTAGAGTTAAAAAAACACATTATATTTACAACGTAGTAACAAATTAATAATAATAACCAAAGATTAAACTAATAATAATAATAATAAAATAGTAATATTAAAATAATTACAATACTTTTCATACATACATATATATTTACAGGCAGCACCATCGGTCCCGTCCTCTTTTCCTCCCCATTCATACCTCTCCATTCCTAAAAGCGATGCTACGCTGTCTTGTTTAATTTGTTTGCCGAAATAATAATCTGGCCTCAAATTAATTAAGCCGCGAAAGAAACGTGTCGAGAGCTTTGTTTATTTGTGAAATTGTCACTGCAGGACTTAATATTTGTGACGCTCTTAATCGCAGTGATATCTCGATTTGAATGGCATGTTCGACACAAAAAATAGGCATTGGGTTTATTTAGACAAGGAGATGCAATGGCAGAAGAAGAAGTATCAATTTGCAATATTTTTCCGTATGGTATGTCAAAACTTTTTTTAATGAATTTTATATATAACGAAGTAATGCATAGTTTTTATATTTCTAAGAAATAAACCTTTTTAAAGAGATCATTTTTAAAAATATATTTTTGATCAAAACAGGAAATACATATCTGCGACTAATAATTTCCAACGACTATCATATTACTACCGGATATTCCAATTCGAACTTCATTAAACAATACATTGTATATTGGCGATATTGGCTGCATAATTGGATGTGGCTCTAGTAACACGCAGCCTCAGCCAGGCGTGTTTCTGGTTTGTGTACGTCCGTCCGTCGCACATGGCTCGCGTCGTCAGATCTTAATTTATATGCTAATATGAAATCGCTACCGCCTTTCGCAGCGCTGGAGCTTCATGCTACGCTACGCTGGCTCTAGTTCGACCCAATAATACCTAATATGATTTGGTAATCGAAGTGTAGCGATCGCTGAGCTTATTGGAAATATGAGTATTTTTAAGAAATCTTTAATCATGAGGATAATCGTGTGTTAAAATTTCACTTCTTAATAACAGATTACTCTGTTTGCTCATCTCTAAACAACAAACCAAATAATTCGCACAACGATAAAACAAAGCAATGCAAAAGCGTATTTATTCAAACGTAACTTTAACCCCTCAAGCCCCGATTGGCCGATATCGGCCACAAACTGATTCAGCGTGATGGGCCCGTTTTAATTTTATTTTAATTTAATTTTTTTTATTTTATTATGTTAATATGTTTCATTTTGATTATGGGTACAGTGGCTTGGCAGTAATTAATGTTTTTGGTGAGACAGTGTCATAATTCAATTTTTTTACTAATTTTTACAAAATTTTTTTGGGACATCAACTTGTCAATCGGCTGAGGGGCCGAGGCCTGAAGGGTTAAAGAGCATCGGGGCAAGTACAAACAGCGAATTAAAGCGAATCAAGCGTCCGCAATCATAAACACACACACAGTTGACTTGACTTAGTAAATTGCCGATTTACATTGGAGAGACGCACACAAGCGTATATCTGGGCTGAAGGAAGAACGGCACGAATAAGGAGAAACAGACGTTAAGCACAAGAAGACGATATCATCATTGTATCGGAGACGCATTGCTGTATATATATATATATATATATATATATATATATATATATATATATATATATATATATATATATATATATATATATATATATATATATATATATATATATATATATATATATATATATATATATATATATATATATATATATATATAATCATAATCATAAGTTTTTTATTCAAAATAGTACGAAATCGTAACTTTTTGACGTCAATAATGCATACAAACATACATAAATGATAAAAAATTAAGATATTGTGACATTATAACAAATTATTGTGATATATAACGTGATATTAATAATCGAGGTAACCATTTTATTTCCAAGGGTCTTTGTCGTCTAGATAATCATTTATTTTATAGTAGCCCTTTGAGTACAGCTTCTTCTTAATAAATGACTTAAATTGTATCACAGATAAATTTTGCATGTTTACTGGGACTTTATTGTAGAAGCGTATACATTGCCCTTTGAATGATTTTGTGGTTTTGGAGAGTCGACTTTTATGGTCAGCAAGTTTATTTTTATTTCTAGTATTGACACCATGCCTATCAGAGTTTTTTAAAAACAGTTCTTTATTTGTATGCACATACATTAAGTTTTCATAGATGTAATGAGATGCAAGTGTCAAAATATTTATTTCTTTAAATTTTCCGCGTAACGACTGTCTAGCACCCAATGTATAAATAGCGCGGATGGCTCGTTTCTGTAGTATAAATATTTTATCAGCGTCAGCAGCATGACCCCACAGCAAGATGCCATACGACATCAAGCTGTGAAAATAGCTGAAGTAAACCAGCCTCGCGGTGTCTATATCTGTTAAATTACGATTTTTTTTACAGCATATGCCGCAGAACTTAGCCTGTCGGCCAATTTCTTAATGTGTGGGCCCCATTGTAGCTTTTTATCTAAAGTGATACCAAGGAATACAGTGGAATCGACCAGTTCTAGGCGCTCATTTTTTATTATAATATTTGGCCCTATTTGCTTTACGTTTGGAAGTGAGAATTTTATACATTTTGTTTTCTTTTCATTTAGTAGCAGATTGTTTGCTGTGAACCATTCCACAACATTCGAGATAGAATCATTCACATCGTCATAATTATTTTGTTGTCTACCTACTTTGAATAGCAAAGAGGTATCATCTGCGAATAAAACTATCTCACAATTTGGTTTTACTGTGTAAGGTAAATCATTTATATAAATAAGAAAAAGGAACGGTCCAAGTATTGAACCTTGCGGTACTCCCATGTATACTAACGAGCCGGATGATCTCTCTCCGCCAACATCAACCTTCTGAACCCTATCATTTAAATAGTTTTTAAGAAGGGCTAATGAGCTACCTGTAATGCCGTAGTGTTCAAGTTTCCTAACCAATGTGTCGTGCTGTACGCAGTCAAAGGCCTTGGAAAGGTCACAAAATATGCCGACTACATCTCGTGACTCCTCCCAGGCATTAAAAATTTCATGAATAAGCTCAATACCTGCATCGGTTGTTGAACGACCCCGTGTGAAACCAAATTGTTTCTTGTGCATTAATTTATATGTGTGGAAATGAATGAGTAGCTGGTTTAACATAATTTTTTCAAACAGCTTACTAAGAGTCGGCAGTATCGATACAGGTCTGAAGTTAGTAGGGTCGGTTTTACTACCGCTTTTAAATAATGGTACTATTTTACTGTGTTTCATAAGATTAGGAAATACGCCAGTCTCAATACATCTGTTAAAAAGAGCTGATAAATGGGGGGCCATTGAATATATTACAGAACTAATAATTTTAACAGAGAGTCCATACAGGTCGAGTGTCTTTTTCAAATGTAAATTTTTGAATGTTTCAATAATTTCTATGGGATAGATCGACTTAAAACTAAAGTCTACATCACATCTATGAACGTTCTGTATGAGCAAAGATTCAGCCAATATAGAAGATGAGTTGAGCGTCTTGGTATTTGAAACTGGAATATCTGCAAAAAACGATTCAAATGCATAAGCCACTTCTCTATGACTGGTAATGAGCTTATCTTTAATTAACAATTGAAATTGAAGGTCACGAGATTTGGATTTTCCAGTTTCTTTGTTGATAATTTGCCAAGTCGTTTTTACGACATCTGTACTGTTTATAATTTTATTATTAATAAACTTTGATTTTGCAATAGCACAATCTCTTTTAAAATATTTTGAGACGTTTTTGACATATTTGGCAAATTTGTCACTTTTATTAAACGATTTCTCTGCATATAAATCAAAAAGTTTATTCCCATTTCTATATATTTCAGGCGTCGCCCAATCACTGAATATAAGAGTATTTGCATTTTTTTTGGTCTTAGTCTTAAATATTCTACTGCATTCTGATTGTATTATATCAAACAAAGAGTTATAATATCGGTTTGGGTCTTCATCATAGTCAACTTCTACTAATCGCGAACATACATTATCTCTAAACTGTGTAAGCCGAGTATCATTGACGGGAGTACATTTAATTTCTTTTTGTATCATATTTTTGTTCCTAATGTCTTTCAATATAACTAATTGGCCTAAGTGGTCAGAATCTATCTTATTCAGTGTCGATTTATGAACTGGTTCAATATTTGTGAAAATGTTGTCAATACAAGTTGAGGATTCTGAGGTAATTCTCGTGGGTTCTAAGAAAAGATTCACAAGATTATAGCATAGAAAAAAAGATTTAAGCCTACTACTAGTTGTAGTATTTTCTAATAAATTGATATTAAAATCACCACAAACCATAACATCTTTATTTTTATTATTGGTAATTTTATATAGTGCTTCATCCATGACCTGCTCAAAACGGTCAAATGATGAGTTTGGGGGTCTGTATACGCTTAAAACAATAAGCCGCTCCAGCTCCACACAAGCTATTTCAATGGTCTGATCTACAGAGAGGCCCACAATATCAGCGCGGTCCTTGAATTTTAAAGAATTACGAACAATAATTAATGAACCGCCACGTATTGCATGCCCCCTGCAGAACGAACTTGCCACTTTGTGATTTTTGAAACCAAACATAAGCTGATGATATTGAAGCCAATGTTCTGTTAAACATATTACATCAATTTTGTCACAGTCTAGGAAAAGCTCCAATTCCAAATCTTTACTACTCAATCCTTGAATATTTTGATGTACCAAGCTAATACAATTTTTATAAGATAAATTACTACTGTCGTTTGTTTGGTAACAAGGTTTTATACAATTTTTGATATTATCACTTAATTTACTTATTTTCTTTGTATCACTACATAATTTGTTAATATTATTGCCATATTTCAAATGGTGGCCAGAGTATAGCTCTATTGTCTTATAATTTAATTTAAATTAAATGTCCACGTATTAATGGAATTAATAATAGAATAACATAGCAATTCTGCTAAGTGTCTGGTGTAAAATGATTGTAAATAATACATATTATTTTTCGTCAGAATAAAGTTTTTGCTAATGAAAACATTAGTATCAAACATTACTAATTTATGTTCATGACGACATGTTAGTGTGTGCAACGTAGAATTTAAAGTATATCTAATATTGTTTTCGCCATCACTATGGCTTTGACTGAAAGGAAAAGTAAACAAAATTACTTTTTCAATGTTAGGTAATGTGTTTAAACATGAAAAATAATTATTCAGTAACTTATTGTCTACTTTTCCTCTCCTTCCGACAAATATAATTAAAATAGTTTTGTTCATGAATTTTGTGTTTAGAATTTTATTTAAAATGACCGAGAAAGTCGCGCCAGGCATACAATTATTTATGAAGACATGGTTACTAAAGTGACCAACTTGAACACCCATATTTTGGCCAATTTCGTCACTATACATTATTATATTTAGTTTACAATTACTGATAGTAGTAGTAGTAGTAGTAGCAGTAGTAGGGGTACACTGTTGCTTCGGTTTCAACGCAGCCTGCCCTGCCCCCCAAATAGGCAATGATGAATGACTCACTGGAGTATGCTCACAGCCATGCTGTAGCTGGACATTGTTCAGTGATTCATTATTATTTTTGCAAGGCTCCAATAACTCATCCATGGCTGCCGTCTGGTCATATATCTCTTTTTGAGCTAGTGTGTAGCTGTTAGTTATTTCTAATAGGGATTTATGTAAGTGAGCAATTTGGGACCGGAGCTGCAGTATGTCACACTCATAAGTTTTCCTTACGTTCTCTAACTGACTAGTAAAATGTAATAGATCGTTTTGTAAGTGAATTCTTTCCTTTCTTAACACCCTATTTTCTTTATAAATTTTATTTTTCCTAACAATTTTTTCAGTCTTTCTTATAAATCTATTTATTTTACCATATTTTTTTAATTTCTTTTTGCTACAACTTAAATGAGTCTTTGAGGTACCGGCAATTACACCTGCCGTTCCTACCAATTCGTCAAATAGTGAATGAACCCGTGATGTCTCGGCGTCATTGTTCATACTTTGAAGCCGTGATATATGTGCGTGTGCGTCCCGTAGCTCTGTCTCCAATATTGTAATACGCCGAAGTGCAGAGTCATACTCGGCGCAGTCGCGATCGAGGTCCTCCACTTCTCGCTAAAGCTGGTCTCTTTGGTCTGTCATGTCTCTGAACTGAAGGTGCATTTCCGCCATCCCCTTTTTAAATTTTTGTGTTTATCTAATAACTCCAAAATTTCCTTCTCAGCGCCCTCTCGCTCTTGTATCAGCTGTTCGTTTAAAGTCTTGCTCGACTGTAGTTCTTTTAAAGTCAGTTGCAGTTTATTCTCTAGCTGGCGAGTAGCACCGGCACGAGTCAAGGCCATTTCAGAGAGCATAAAACACAAGATAATAATAATAAAATCAGTTAAAATAAACACAGTTCAATCACAGATTATTGCGTAATACAAAAGCTAAGGCAAATTTACTTGACTTGTGAAAGTATGATTGCATTCACTACAAACAAACTCTTCGAATTCCTATGAGCGGCATCTGAATGCTTTATGAGATATTCTTGAATTATTTAACATTTATATTGGTGTTTTTCATCAGTTAAGCTTCAATGATTGTTAAAAATTGAGCAGTTACATTGTTAATCTCAAATCTTCGAAGGTTTTGCACCCGTCAGTTTTGCACTGCGATATTATGCATTTATTGTAGTTCTTTGATGCATTGCTTTATTTTATACTGTAGTAACGCCACCAATAATTTTAAACGACTTAGCAACTCAACACCATTTGATTTGACAATCCAAAAATTCCTTCAAAATTTAACACAGTTTAGCTGTCAAACTTTGCCGAGTAATTTAGAGTTCAGTTTGATTAGTTAGTCTTTTATTTTACATGTCCAAGGTCTTTAAGAGGCCGAAAAAAAATGTTGGTTGCAATATTTTTAAGCCTAACTCACTCGAAATAATTTTAATTTATGAAAAATTCACATAGTAAATAACAACACACAAGCACTTTCGAGAACGCGGGTACGCGGATATACATATATATATATATATATATATATATATATATATATATATATATATATATATATATATATATATATATATATATATATATATATATATATATATATATATATATATATATATATATATATATATATATATATATATATATATATACATATATATATATATTATATGTATGTTTATATATTTTTATCTAATATATATATTTATAGATATTATAGCTAGTAAATATTTTGTTTAGTTATATGTAGTTACCTGATATGACGTGCTTATCATTGTCATTATACGTATTGTAATTAGCTCATCTAGATACAGGCCTTAGTTGACCTAGTTAGATGAGTTTTAGGCAGGTGCCAAACACGATGTGACGGTTTCTCTGAACTGTTTATGTTTGATTCTTGAACTTGTTTGGTATAATTAGTCGTAACCATTGTAATAAGTACTTATAAATAAATAAATAAAATTCGGACGCAGGCTAATGCAGAATCACCAAATCCGCTAGAAAATGAGCGATTTGTAGATTGTTGAAAGGACGCGCCGATCAGACAGTCGCATGCCCCTCATCGGCGGTAAGAAAATTCGTGACGGAATTTGCAGTAAACAATCTAAATATTTAGTCAATAGCTTGTGTATATCTTAATGAAGGCTTCGATTTGAAGAGAGTGGAGGGGGATAGCTGGTTTGGAAATACCAATAAAGAATTAAAACTCGCTGTCACCCAGATGGTGTTAACTGTCCCGTGATAAGTGTATTGCGGGGATGTTCAACTTTGTTCTGTATTAAAAAAAATACAAAAACAAAGGTCTGTGTTAAAAAAGTTGTTGATGATTTTAAATTAGTTTTTCGTGTCAAATAATTTACAACAAATAAAAATGTTATAACCTAAAAAAACCGTTTATTTTCTACATTACCAATGGGTACCCGAGTAGGATTCCTATATTTGAGACATGGTGTATAAGTGTTTAAAAGTGGGTTTCACGGAAATTAAATTGATTAAAATACAAAATCGGATTGGGGAAATGACGATTGTGTGTTTATAATGAGCTATTTGGTATACATGTAACAAGGGATCGCAATTAGAATTTTTCCCTACTTACAAATTTACTGCGAAAATTAAGTAATTATTCAGTCCTCACACAAGTGAATTCCTCACTTTGTCGAGCGAAATTCACAATACAGGATGCCGACGGCTTCCGCTGTTTCTCGAACAGAATTGACAGTCAGATAAAATAACAGAGATATATTTTCTACCACCAAAGAAACAAGTACTATCGACTTGAAAAGTATGTTCTGTTGTTGCAGAGTCTATAGTCGGTCGGCCACCGTCGGTTACTAAATTTTACGAAAATGTAGCATGCTGTAGTTGAAACTTACAAAAAATCGGTTGTCACCAGCCTTTCCCGGCAATTAGTAAAGAAAATCACCTCGCATCGTCGCGTCTCATCGTCGCGAGCGTACGTACGCGATATCAAAAGCGCGACGCCACACATTTAAATATTTGAATCTTGTATAGCGAAATTTCAATAATACTTGTGTACCTTGTATATAAGATATTCCAATCATAATTTCACACTGTGATTTCTCTCTAACAAGGTACCAATATAATTTGTGTACCAAATATTATGTCTCTAAATCCAATATTTCGAGGATGTATTTGACTAGTGCGCTCCCTGGTGAACTGATTTCAACCACAATCTTTTGAACTATTGCAATGACTAAATGGTGCCTGCATACCAAATTTTAGCTCAATCGGATTAAGCGTTTGGGCGCTATCGTGGAGGAATACATCTGCACAGACACGCACACAAAAAATGTTAATCTGGTAATGGTCTTAATGGTCTCGGGGGAGGGGGGGGGGGGGGCGCATAAAAATATATATTTCTGTATTTATCACAAAAAATGCGCGTTGACATTACTTTCCCTCGTAGCCGGTTGGTGGGTCGGGGAAAGAAAAATACTTTTTTTATGCGGTTTTTAAGAATAGCGGATTAACAATATTTCAGTACTCTGTGGGCGTATGAATACGTTAAGAACATGATGTAACGTATAATGCCGACGTTGGTGTAACTTATTCTGTAATTCACGAGATTATAAAAGAGTTTTGGTCAGTTGCGCCTCCGGTTTCCATTACTCGCGCCTGCTAGTCGGATTTAGACGGAGGTAGCGAGGGGCCGTAGTGCGCCTCGCATACACGACCGCATCCGGGGCACGGCCCGGCCGCCGGAAGCCGGCCCGGCAATACGCGGATCGCGATAATACAATAAAATTCGCTTTGCAAATTCTCGCACGCCTCCCCCCGCCGTTTCTTGCGGGTGTCGGCCGAACTCTCCCCCTCTCACACCCGAAAAAAACCCTGAAAATGATATAAAAAGTGCGAGCTCGAGGGATAAACGCCGCCGCGCCGCCAGCCCGCTCGCTTGGGTTATCTCGCGGACGCTCCACTACGTATTTACAAATAATTCATTTTTATTGTGCGCTCCTGCTCCGTTGGTTATTTATTGCTTACCTATGGTATAATAAAGGGAACTGGGGTACGCGTAACCGGTGGCCACCAGGGTTAGGCAACGATTGTGGCACTTTCGGTATACAATGAATATTAATTTGGAAAAAGACACGTTTAGTGCCACAAAAAGACGGCTAAGATCTATTTTGGCGTATAATAGGCGAACGCCAAGCACTCCTTAAAAACTAGTTTTGTTGCATATGCAACATATATCTGAATGGATCACCAACATATATCTGAACTGATATCATATATAGTTAGCTCAGATTAGACAACGTTTGTGGACAATGACTGTGGCAGTTTTGGTATACAATAAATATGAATTTCAATAAAAGACGCATTTAGTGCCACAAATGGCGGCTAGGAAGTATTTTTGATAATAAAAAAATGTACGTCAAGCACTTGAAACCCCTTAAAAACTAGTTCTGTCACATATCTCAATGGCCTACGCAAGACTGTTTGAATTATGTTATAATAAAAGGATCTGGGATACGTGTAACCGTACAACAGGGATAGTCAACGATTGTGGCATTTTCGGTATACAATGAACATTAATTTGAATAAAAGATGCTTTTGTGCCACAAAAAGACGACCAAGAACCATTTTTGCATATAAAAGTCAAATGTCAAGAACTTGAAACTTGTTAAAAACTAATTATGTTGCATATCCAAGCGGTATACGTTAGACTGTTTGTTTTATGTTATATTAAAGGGAACTGATGTTACGAGTAACCGCTGGCCGCCAGGGTTAGATAACGTTTGTGGCAGTTTTGGTAAACAATTATTATTAATTTAAGTAATAGACGCAATAAGTGCAACACAAAGGTGGCTAAGAAATATTTTTGCTTATGAAATTGGAATTTCAAGAAACCCAAAAACTGAAACACAATAAAAATCTTCTAGCATTATGCACTTTTGCTTAATAAAGAGGGATTGCAAATTCGTCTATGCACAGCCTCCCCAACCAATGATACCGTAGTATAAAATTGATTCGCATAAGGCATTGGCAAAGTAATCATTATCGTAGTCTACCCAACATGTTGCGCATGTCTCGGAACACGTACCCGAGTTTACAAATCTTGGAATACAAATAACCGTTATAGTTCAGCCCAGTGTAGTTCATTATCAATAATAACACCGACGTATTTTATAATATTCACCCTATGCTTGAACAGTGACAGTTCTGTTTATTTAAGCAATCGTAGATAAGAAGTGTAATATCCTCTGGTGATTAACCAGTTTTCGTGGCACTGAACGCAAAAACTTAGTTTTCTCTTCTCTGTGTACAATTTTTAAAAATAATAAGGAGCTAGGCCCTCTATTCGGGACGAAGATGTTGAAGGTGAGGAGCGATGCTTAACTGGCAAAGCCATAGCACATATTGTGAAAGATTTATTGTCGAAGTTTGATGTTGATGTGAAGAATTGTGTGGGGATAGGATTTGATAGCTGTTCAACTATGGCTTCGGATGTGAAAGGGGCTGCTAAAGTATTGATAGAGAAAGTTATCTACGCAAAGAGTTGTCCCTGTAGTAACCACATACTGAATAATTCTTTGGCAAAGTGCTCAACTGTTAACTCTTGTAAGAACACTACAGCAACAATGAAAACGGTCATCGCTTTTGCTAACGCTTCAGCAAAGAGATAGCTTATTTTCAAAGAAGAGTTAAAGGGTACACTCCAAGGCTTATGCGAAACTCGCTGGGTCGAAATACATGATGGACATCTTCAATTTCAAGGAGATGCCCTTATTAAAGTTTGCAACGCTCTCTTAAATATTTCTGAATGGAATGATAGCAAGACTGCCTCAGAAGCAAACTGCTTGTATCAAGCCCTGCGCAGTCCTGACTTCATTGTATCTTCAGTTTGTCTTTTTGACGTTCTTGGTAAGTACGAATATGTAGTTTCATATAATGTAACCGTTTTCTTTATAAAAATAAATGTTTAATAATAAAGAGATACACATTTTGAGTATAAACATTGACTAAAGTTTATAGTCAACATTTGTAGTTTATAGATATACAAAAGATTATACATTGTGTGTCCATAGATAAGACAGTGGTATAATATAATTGTTTTATAAGTCAGGCTTAACCGCGTAGTATAAAGCAAACAACCGTAATCTAATTGTGAGTTTAAAAATAAATAAACATTTCCAAGAGTGAGTTTTGTATTTCAGTTTTATATTTTATTGTTATTTCAAATATATATTTTTTTTCAGGTACTACTGTGTCTCTAAGCAGATTCCTCCAGTCTCCGGCAGTTGACCTAAAGAAAGCTACTGGATATATTCAAGATACCTTCGCTGTGCTGGAAGACAAGAGGTTAAATGCAAAGACAATATTTAGTCAACTTTATTCAGAAATTACTGAGGTAGCATCAGAATTCGACAGTGTTATTAAGATGCCGAGAACAGTATCTCGTCAAACGCAGCGTGCAAATGTCCCGGCTAACTCTACCGAGGATTACTTCCGCAGAGTGACGTATGTGCCATTATTAGACAGTGTCATAATTGATTTGAAAGATCGCCTGTCTCCAGACATAATGAAACTTTTCAATTTGAATGTGCTCTTGCCACGAACCTCTTACAGTGATGACGACATACAAGTTTTACGAGAGGTAGCCGATGCTTACAGCGGACTTTTGGGAGTACCAGTTTCGTCTATTGTTGCAGAATATCAATTGTGGGTAGCTAAGTGGAAGCGACTGTCACAATCTGCCCCAAAACAAGCCGTTCCCACTTGTCTGATGCAAATAATTGAACAATGTGACAATGACTTGTACCTACCCATCCATCAACTGCCTGCTTCGAATTCTTGCGACATTGCCAGTAAGTGTTGCCACTGGAGAACGGAGCTTTTCAACTCTGCGTCGCGTTAAAAGTTGGCTCCGAGCATCCATGGGAGAAGAACGCCTTGTCAGTCTAGCTCTCCTTAACATTCACAGGGACATTGATGTTGATGTGGATGCCGTGATTACAAGATTTTCAAAGGGTTCAAAGACCAAATTAGAGTTTGTGTTGTAATTTTTGTCTTTATTTTACATATTAAACAATTGATTTACTATTTAATGTTTCAATTAATTTTAACCTGAAGGATTAAAAACCTGATAAGTAATTCAATATTGATCAATCTGAGTTTCTAGGTTAAGACTTGGTATTGGTCCGATCAAAAAACTTTAAGCCCATAACAGCGACCCCCCCCGAAAATGTAAGGCTAGGACCGCCCTGGCCCAAGGTCATTTTAAGAGTGGCATGACAACAGGTCAACATCCACTCCCGCTGCGTAGGAAACAGTATATTTCCATAGTCTCCAGACCACTTCAGAAATTAGTCAGAATGCACAGCCGATTGGCTTCGCCGACCAGTTCGCAAACCGTCCAGTGGCGCCGGTATGCAATCCCGCCGGGAGAAACCGATCCACCAGCTCTGAGGCCTGAGACACGGCAGTCTTACCCAGGGTAGCCTTCCTAGCCTCGAGGAGGCTTCTGAATAGGAGCTGAATCGTGAGTTAAGCCGATCCGAGAACAAAAGGATCTTGTGGCCTAAGCTGCACGAATCCGTTCACCACCTGACAAATTCACAATTTAGACAGCCCTTGTCTTGTACTATGGGAGTCTGCGGTAGCCTTACGCATCCACAGCCCCGCAGGGACGTTTGCTCAAGGGCGGCTGTCGGTTGGCGTAAAACCCATTAAGTCTTTACGTTATTATGTTGTTTAATAATTAATGTTGCGATTATGTAGGAAATCGCGCTCGGTTTTTGCACAATGGCGGGCGGGCGCGCGATAGCTCACTCTCCGCCCGCCCTTTATTTTTTGGCCGCCCAACAATTTGCCGGTCGGGAGTCTCGCGTTAAAGCGCTCCTTAATTGCTCGATAAATGTTGTATAATGTGTGATGTTTTTAGCGTCGGTCGTCGGAATACTGGCGGTTTGACGCTGCCGTGGAATATTTACACATACGATTCGTGTTAAACTGGAAAGTGACGCAAATTTGGAAAAAGGCATTCGAGTGTGAACAAAGCTCAAGTATTCCTATCGCCGTCTTTTTAAGCGTTAAATTCATTCAGTAAATATATTTTATAGATTTTAATAAAACTGTTTGTGATTTTAGTAATAATAAAAATATAACGTAGTAAAAACAACACATAATTTATGTCCCTGTTCGAAAGGAAAAAACATGAAAACCTACCCCTCTTAAACTATCATAAAATGTATGTTTCTCAAACTAAAAGTGTACTCATAGTGGATATTGATAGATTGCGCGACCTCTACCTACCGTGTGTTCAGCGCGGTGATTCGGTTTGAATCTATTGCGGACCAAAACCATCTTTTCAAATATTTATTATAATTTTAACTTCGACAGAGTTACGTAATGACGACACAGAATACCTGCAGTCAAAGTCAACCAAAACAAGAGAAGGAGTAGGTGCCTTCATGTTCACTTGTTTAATAATATGAGATTTTAGTGGATAAAATTAAATATAGCACTCCTGGTTTAAAACAATACTATATATGACAGTTTATAAATAAATATAAACACGACGGAAACAAGATACTGGCCGGGTCGGCGCGTTCGTCCACGGTCCGATAATCTTCGTGAATTGTTTAAAAGTTAACGAAACAAAAGTGCCCGGAGATTTGAATAGTAAATTCCGTGAGTAAGTATCCCATCTTCTTTGTTTCGTCCGTTTTCTTTGAGCAAATCTCTCACCCTTTTAGCCTGGGCGCGGTACAACATCTCGGGCGTGGGAATTATCACATCACAGCGAACGGCAACTTTCTGATGAAAGCCCATTCGGTTGTCCATTAGCAGAGAATTATTGCGGGCTCTTAACTCCCTATTTCTTGTGTATATATTGCTTATATATCTCTCGTAACGGTTTGGTTTAATTTCTAAAAATCGGATGGTCTTAAGCGACATTCCTGGTTTTAATTAGAATATAGTCTGTTAGTATAACCATATACTAATTAGTATATGGTTTCAATTAGTATGTGAGGGACCACCCCTCACAAGACTCCAAATTATTCGATGCCAGGTGGTGGTGTCAACTTGCGAGTTATCTCAGTATTTAAAGGCGGTTTTGATGAAGCAGCAGATGTTTAGTGATTGAATCGATTGAATATTGCCAGTTAGAACGCTTGCCGAATTAACGAGTGCCCGGATTACTTTATCGAGACGCGAGGGTTGCGCGACGGAGGTTATAGAGGAGAGTGGATGAGGATTGTATGTGTGCTCCTAGTATCTCGTACTGGGCACGGCTCGAGTCTGTGGGATTACAGACTGATGCTTCGAGACTCAGGGAAAATGAGGGGAGCCGGATCCGTTGAGCGACCTCGTAGAGAGGTACCGGATATGCCGTCGCAACCTTGTGGGAAGGTGATCAATCGGGGACTGATAATTTGGTTGCTTTTTGGCCGGTTTATATAGGCCGTGCAATGATGCAATTTGAAATATTCTGAGTAAAATATTGTTTCATCGTGCTGATTCATAGCCGCACGAGTCAAAATAATAGCTGAATTGTGTCAGTGGATTTCACTGGAAATCGATGCATTTGTTGATCGTATGTAGTGGACTTAAGGTCGGTTACAAGTATATAACTCTAAGCCTGTTATGACGTTATAACGAAAAATATGTATATCAATTTTAAAAAATCAGCAATTGCGTAATGGAATCGTGAATGAAATGTAAAATATAAAATATTTGATAAAACATCAATTATAGGGCAATGAATAAATAGCGCAATAAAATGAATCGCAATATCAACTTCATAATCATTTTTTTAATGCTTTATACCATTTACGGTTACATAGATTAGCAGTGGTGGACAACCTTTGGCAAAGTTTTATAAGTGTAGATGTTTGACGTATAATATTAACTTTACACTTACTTTTGAAAATACTGAGTGTTGGTACCACATAAGACCTACAACACCATACACAAAAGAACTGCGTTTTGCATGTAATTTTTAAAAAGCAGTAATTTTAAATAATCGCTGACATTCGGGGTACGTACATTGGGAACTTCAGAAAATACGGTAGTTGATATTGAAGAAGTTTCAAAACTGTTGTTTGCCTGCTGTTTTTTCATTTTATCTACTAAACTTACTATTTTACTTTTAAAATATTATTCTTCGTTCATAGTAATTTCGTGTTGCACTTTATTTTTTGTACATAATTAAACTATTTTGCTAGAATATTCTTGTTTGTTATCTTCACTGTTTAACTACATCATAATTTTTGCCAATATTATGCAATGGGTCCGCATCTTCAACTTTATCAGAATGTACAATAAATATTTATTCAATATCATATGAAATATAAGGTAAGTCTTCAAAGAGTACTTTTAAATAGGCTCTATTTCTTGCCGTTTTTGAACTGCATTGCTTTCAGTTTTTTCAAGTTGGTGCTTTTGACATAAAAACTTATGAGGCACTACACCTTTCTTCAGAATCAGCTTCCCTCCACCTAAGTTGTATTTCACATAACTTTACATATCAGTTTTAATCTGTAAAAAAAATGTAAATAGACTTTACTAACCTTAGTAACACTTCTAATTTTATATTTATTGTGTGTCCCTAATGGTTTTTTTTCAAGTATTAAAGGTTGCCCAGGATTTACCAAATTTTGCTTAAAATACAAACATAGGTGTTAAGTTAATTAAATGCATTTCTAAATTAAAGTAAGCACCAAAGATCTGTTACCCCTGATCACTATTTATAACTAGTATTTATTGTTTTTGTAGTTGTAAGTCTAGACGGATTTCTGTCAACGTAGGTAATATTAGGTACCTATGTATATGTAGGGAATAAAGATAGGTCAAGAAAGACCAAAGTACATAGAAAATGAACTTAACATTTCTTTCCGTTTACGTATAAAAGTACCTAATACCTAAAGTTCTTTTATGCTTATTCTAATAAAATTTCAAAGTAAATACTTAATTTACTAATTAAGTAACAATAAAACACATCAAAATGATCTTCACAACAATGGACATAGTAGTAGCTGTAAGGAGATCTTTTCATAGTCTTCATCCACTTTTTTCTTACTTCAGCCTTTGTCGGTACTCTAAAAACAGCTTGTCAGATGTTTTTACTCTTTAATTAGTACACAGAGGAACAATACAGTACTTTCTTACTACTGTTACCCGCAGAAGTGAATTAAACTTGATAGAAATAACGATAGAAGCGGGAGTCGCCAACACCCGAGATGCAAGATGGCCAAATGAGACGCGTCGTGACGTCACAGCGGGTCACTCGCTCGGCCGCTCACCGACAAACACTTTGGCCACTTTACTCTTGAATATCTTAACCATTTTAAAAGATAACAAATAAATAAAAATGCCGTTTTACTCGTGATTTTTCCTACTTTTTTGATATCTTTAACAAAATCGATGACCAGACTCATTCGTATTAAATTTTACGCGGATCCGTTGCGGATCGGGTGTCCGAAGGTAGCTTCTTCTTATTTTATAAAACTCAAATACCACTAAGAAATTAGAGGTCACATTTGGTTTTTAATAAAACTGTATATACCTAAATAAACAGGGTGAGTTCCTAATTAGTGACATCCTTGAAGTGGGTTAATCAGTAAGAGCAATCAAGCAAATTTTAATAAAAAAAAGAAAGCTAAAAAAAAAGGAATTTTGAAAAACTGTTTAAACATTGATCACGATATATTACTTACCGCTAGATAGAGCAACGCGTTCAACTCTTTTTTACAATTTTTTAAAACATTTTCAAATTAAAAAAAAACCGAAAAAAAACATTTTTTTTCGTTGATTTTTAAAAATAAATTATCAAAAGTTGATTATCTACTCGGACCTACAAGGACGTCACTAATTGATAACAACCTGTATATGCCACTCTCAAGCTTATTGGTTGGTGTGCGCAGGACACATTCAAAGAGTAGCATTTCCTTTAGCAAAGAAAATGCTTAAACGTCAGTGCGTCTACTATGTGTATGCGAACCAACAGCATACCGGAGCCTCTGTCATATCGGAAACGAGCCTCAGTAGAAGTAAACTTAATCAGGAAGACCAGTTAAAAAAATAAATACCTAATAAGGAAATCGATTAAACTTTAAACTTGTCTACTTATAACTTACATACACATTTTGTGTAAATTTGCTTACACATTTCGTGTAAATTTGAAATAAAATATTTATTTATTTCATTTTACATGTCTTATCTAAGGTTACATCAGGAAAATATAATGACTTTCTCATTAAATAAAGCGGCAAATTGATTCATTCCAATCCCATGCAACCCGTGGCACGTCACACTTGTAACTAGGCTTACGCTTGTGCCTAGATGTGTGATTTGTAAGTTATTTAAGATTACGAGCTGATATTAAAAGTATATTACTAGAGATTAGAGATTAAATATCAAGTAGAGTTTTCTTTTACATACACAATATTTTTACAACACATTACAGGCTAAACTGGTATTATTAATAATAAAAGAATAATATTGAAATTATAATAATAACAATAGATAGAATCTTTCAAATATACAATATTTTCAACAAATTAGTCCACAATTGACAGTTCCTTCTCCGGCACAGAGCGCCTTAACTCCCATAGCCATATTAATCACAGTTTTAAAATAACGAATGTATTTAATACTTAACGTACGGGCCCGCCTACAAATTACCCTACTTTTATATTTTCATATTCGAAATTTTCCTATATGGAGAGCGGTGTTCCGTAATATTTAATCCTAAATAACAGTAAATAATATTTAATGTAAACGCCTATACCTTAAGTATAGCTAAATGTATCATTATTATGAACTACATTTAGAATAACCTGTATTTACAATGATATATAAATACATTGTGAGACTTTTAAGAAATTGGACTCGGGTTGGACTGGATAAATTAAGAAGTGGGGTATATCACTAAAGATCAGCAGTGGACGCAGTGAGAGAGGCTACTCAGCCTGTACAACCACTTTTCTTCCATCTACCATCTACCTATCTATTTTTTCGTGAAAAATAAATCAGCCTTTTATATATCTCTACTTAGACGGTGAATTTTCTCCTGCTTAAAAACGTTGAGTATTTGGCGATAAGGACATTTTTTAACAATTTCAACCCCCTCTCCCCCCTCCCCGCAGACAATATTATTTAATCTGTAAGGGCAGACATATAGCGTAGGTATATCAGTCTTATGTTATACAAACTACCCTCTTTGTCTAGACCTGTGAGGCCATATTCTATAAGCTGGGTCAATTGGCTCGGTTCACGTACCAAGCTCCAAAAAAGTTCAAATTCCCAGTGAAATACGTCACGGCCCTATTTCAGGGCCCGTCGACTGAAACGCTTATGAATTCTCATTCTAACGTTTCTATCGGAGATGTGCATATTTAATGAAACGCGTATATTTGGTTCCAGTAAAACATTGCCAACTTTTACGAAGTCGAATTGGTAATTTTCCACAGTACGCTATCCAACCCATAGTTTACCCGGCTTATTCACGCCCGCTGTCAATTTAGTTAACAGGATAAATTTGGATGTAAATAGCCAACGGTAGCACTGACCAATTTCAATTAGTATTTCGCTTTCAAGCTGAACGGACGCTAATTAGCAGAACTAAAAATCACTTAGCTTTGTGAATTAGCTAACGAGTTCACGGCGAGCTAATCAATTGATTTTCGGCAGCGCTAGCGGGATGCACTGATCGACAAAGGCTTCAAAGCAAAAATACGATTGATAGATGTGTGTCGGTTTGCGAGTGTGTGGAATTTGTACGTTGTAACTAAAGAAGAACAGCAGAGTGCCAACCAAGCCTGCGCCAAAAAATAACAGTTCACGAGAATAACAGTATATTTAAGTATAGCTAATATAATAATAATGCTACAGTTATTATTTATATTTACCTCTATCATATGATTTCATTGTACATAGTCAAATAACGCATTAACAAATCTAAAACAACATATATTCCTAATTTGAACGATTTTAAACTTAAAATGTTAAAATAAACATATATATTTAAGGCGAAAATATATGTGTAAATAAAAGATTGTATTGAAAAATAAAATTTTCCTGACGATAAATAATAAATCAATATTGAATGAGATAAAAGAAAAATATTTAAAGTTATGTAGATCCAGCGCTATCGCGGTGGATCTATAGCGCTATTTCGCTGGAAAGATAGCATTACTTTTTTATATATCACTAGCTAAACCCTGCCACGCTTCGATGTGGCTCAGTATGATATGAAGTGAATAGGAAAGCACTGATGTAGAAGCGCAACGAAGATTCCACCGGTGCTTTTGTCGCGCCTATTCGAATGCAACCTTGCCTTGTGCCAAAATTTCAAGTCATTCGACCGACTACTCTTTGAGTTTTACGAGCATACACATACGCAGTCTGATTTTTTAAATATATAAAGATGAAAGAGTTCAAATTCTCTAAATGCATGTAAATACTGAAGTATCAGATATGTGACTATTTCGTGGTCTCGGAAAAATTATTAAACAGAAGGTGATCTTACCCAACAATTAACCTAAAAAGTTTTAATTACGTTATTGATACTAAAGCCATTTTTCAATCATCAAATACCAGTCGTGCGAAGGATGTTTATATTACAGCAAACAATTATTGCGATAAAAAGCTTGATCTTGAAAATTACTGATCGAAATGATAATATTTCATTCCATCTGAGGCGGTCGTTACGCATCTTTTTGTTGTATTTTTCATATAAAAGATTTTTCGACTTAAATAAAAGGCTTCCTTAATCTGTAAAGGCAAGAAAAGTGTTAATATAAACCGTGAAAGAACATACCTACATACATTCCAGTACTGCCGATACGCTACACGATCCAATACAGACGAAACTCAGAAACAGAGCTGCCCCGGAAACAGATCTGCCCCGGAAAGTAGCGATGTGATACGTTAACGCGATACGATTTGAATTCGACCGCGTTTTTTTCATGAACCAGAAAGAGAGCGACTTGTCGTTATGGGCCAGACAGCGTCTCACGTGCTGTCGTCTGTCCTAACCTTACTTCTGACTATTCAAGGACTATCGAATCGCTTTCACAAAATCTAAAATATGGCCGAGAGACGATAATCGTATATCGTTTAGTCGCTTCGGAATTCCGGCCATGATTGCATTGTTATCTAGGGAGCTAATGGGCCCTTGCTGAGTTGGCCACGAAGACCCATTCTGTTCAGGGTTGGTCACACTCACGGGTCAACACCCATCCGGCGGCCTCCACGCATGATTTGCGAACCTCGGTAGGACTCTGGCCTTAGGGCTAGTTTCCACTAGGAATCAAACTTCTGGCGCTCCTGGACGGTCTGCGGGCCTTGCGGCGTAAGCCAATCGACTATGCACTCTGACTAACATATTGAGTTGTCAACCATAACGGGCGAACCCGTCACCGCAGGACGTTTTAACGATTATTCGTTCTATCGACCGTGCAGTGAGCGTAGAAGACTTTGGACATAACAAATCCGACGTCTAGCTACGCCACAACCCGTTAGAGACCAACGCCTTACCGCGAGTAGCCAGGTATGTTACCTGGCGGGCGGCACTCGCGCCCTAACTACCAATTGTGACCAGATTTCTCCGGTCTCTCGATTTGTTCCGAGTTCGAGGTCGCTTGCGCGGTCCTCTCCCTTACGAAGCGGTGAAACGGAGTGCACCGAATCTGTCGCGGACCAAGGCGTCCTTTGCCCGACTCTGAACCGGGATCGGATGGCCAATGGTCATTTCAAGAGCAGTCGCCGTAAGGTAGACAACTACCCCCGCTCTATAGGAAACAATACAGTTCCCAGACTCCCCCGATTGTTAGTCGGAGAGCACAATCGATTGGCTTGCGCCGCTCGGTGCGCAGACCGTCCAGGAGCGCCAGAGGATTGTTCCCAGGGGAGACTGGTTGACCCAGTGTCCTACCCAGGCTCGCACCCCATGCGTGGAGGCCATCGGATGGGTGTTGACACGTGAGTGTGACCGACCCTGAAACAGAATGGGTCTTCGTGGCCAACTCAGCAAGGGCCCATTAGCTCCCTAAACTCTGACTAACAGTCGGGGAGACTGGAAGCAGTACTGTTTCCTATAGAGCGTGGGTGGTTGCGGACCTTACGGCGACTGCTCTCGAAACGAACATCGGCTACCCGATCCTGGGTGAACAGCTGGGCAAAGGATGCCGTGGTCCGCGATAGATTCGGTATACACCGTTTCATCGCTTCGTAAGGGAGAGGACCGCGCAAGCGACCTCGAACTCGTAACCAATCGAGAGACTGGAGTAATCTAGTCGCAATTGGAAGTAAGGGCGCGAGTATAAGCCCGCTGGGTAACACTCCTGGCTATCTCGTGGTTAAGACGTTGGTCTCTTATGGGCATGTGGCGGAGCTTGACGGTGGACTATTTTGTCCAAGTCTTCTGCGCTCACTTCACGGGAGATAGAACGAGCAATCGTTAAAACTTCCTGAGGTGGAGGGGCCATTAGCTCCCAGTAACAGCAGCAACTTGCGGTGTCAACTACAACGGGCGAGCCCGTCACCACAGGACGTTTTAACGATTTTCTCGTTCTGTCGCCCTGCAGTGAACGTACAAGACTTTGGACAGAACAAATCCAACGTACAGCTACGTCACAACCCGCAAGAAGCCAACGCCTTACCGCGAGATAGCCAGTGTTACCTGGCGGGCCGACCCTCGCGCCCTTGCTTCCAATTGTGACCAGATTTCTCCGGTCTCTCGATTGGTTCCGAGTTCGAGGTCGCTTGCGCGGTCCTCTCCCTTACGAAGCGGTGAAACGGTGTGCACCGAATCTATCGCGGACCAAGGCGTCCTTTGCCCGACTCTGAACCGGGATCGGATGGCCAATGGTCATTTCAAGAGCAGTCGCCGTAAGGTAGACAACCACCCCCGCTCTATAAGAAACAATACAGTTCCCAGACTCCCCCGACTGTTAGTCGGAGAGCACAGTCGATTGGCTTGCGCCGCTCGGTGCGCAGACCGTCCAGGAGCGCCAGAGGTTTGATTCCCAGGGGAGACTGGTTGACCCAGTGTCCTACCCAGGTTCGCACCCCATGCGTGGAGGCCATCAAATGGGTGTTGACCCGTGAGTGTGACCGACCCTGAAACAGAATGGGTCTTCGTGGCCAACTCAGCAAGGGCCCATTAGCTCCCGTAACAGCAGCAGTAAGCCACTGTGGATTGTTGTAGATTGACATTATTTCAGTCTATCCTGGATAAGGGCAGTTTCAATATCGCCTAATATTTGGGGGCCACACACTTAACGCGGTAAATTACATTATGGTCTGGTTTATAATGGCTAAAGCAGCAATATACATCGATCTCATACTAAAACGTGAGTTGAATATTAGGCATATTTTAGTACATTTTTAAACCCCGGATTCCCCACTTTTCCCAAATAATTTCTAATCTGGCGCCACTAAAAGCCAATGACATATTTCAATAGGTCCATGTTATATATTGACTTAAGAAGTTAGTTGTAAATATTTTTAGTAGATATACCATAATTTAAATAGCTGTTTCTTTCGCGTCATTTTATCGTGGGATTATACAAGTTATGATATCATTGAGGCAAACGTGTTTACATGTTATATATTGACGTCAGAAGTATATAGTCTTGGTAATTATATATTTTAATACATGTTTCTTTCGCTTCATTTTGTAGGGATTATACAAGTTATGATTACATTGAGGAAACAGTCTGCCTTTTCTCTAATTAGCTGGCCTTTGGGGAGTGAAGTGGGTCGCAACGACAATAACACCGTTCGCCTTTTTGTTTGCATTTGCCGTTTACGTTTATTTGTGCTTGTTATATATTATTTTTTTGTGATCGAAATGCCGCACAGTTTGACCAGATTCAAATATTTAACCGCTTCTTCTCCTTTATTTAAATTCATTTAATAATATTATGACGTCACTGATATATGGAGAATATTAATATGACACTGATAGTCGGAGTTATATCGGACTTTTTATTTGGTATGTGAGGAACGTTTTCAGTGATTCAAATCTACACGAGATAACCGAAATTTCACATTCTGAAAGACAGTCCTCAGGGTGCCTAGGTGATGTTTTATCGTCAATACAACGCCGGAAAACTGTACTAATAACTCCCCTCTACTCCTCTCTACTACGTAAACAGCGGAAGAAAGTTATTCAGAGAGTGAAAAAACAGTCACTCACGCCCACTGGCCGACGAAAGACCTCCCCGTCCTATATTTGTCGTCTAAAAGAAAGTTGATTTCATAGAAAAAAAGTATATAAATTACAAACGCAATTAGTATTCTGTGCTTATTTCCACTTTAAATGATATGTTTTAATTTGATTATTTTAATTATGCAGTATTTTAAATACCATTTTTACATATTTTACGCAGCATATTTAAAGATTTATTTATTGTGTACCTTTGTATATCCATAGGTATAGCTGTTATTATCATATTATGTGGTCAAGGAAAGGTTTTTTTTGCAACTTAGTCTTAGTATTTTTGCAACTTAGTCTCTTGGATAATTTTTAATTTAGTATTTATCATAAAACAATCTCTAACAATTTGTATTTTAAAATAATAATAATTATTGTTACTTTGACTATCTTACAAGATATTTAAATTGTAATCGGAAAAATCATGTAACATACATGATAAATGAAACATAATGTAATATACATGATCAAAGAAAAATCATGTAATATACATTATTTATCATTCTTATATTGCATGTATATAATATAGGCTACTTACCTACATATATATATATTTAATGTTTATTTATCGTTAACAATGCAATGTTAATTTAGCTCTTGTGAATTTTAATAAATATTTCACAATCATTAACTTAGTTGTAAAAATATTGGTTTATTTATATCTTGGATAATTTATAATTTGACATTTATTATTAGACAATGTTTATCAATTTGTATTTTAAAATAATAATAATCAATATTATTATTGGTTTAATTACCTATCTTACAAAATATTACAATTACATAGTATTGATACTGAATATTATTGAAATCGGACAAAATCATGAATATTCACTATTTATCATTCTTATATGGCATGCATATGCTAGTTACCCACATATATATATTTATGGCAAGAGTTCATTTATCGTAAACAATGCACTTTTAATATAATTTTTGAGAATTTTAACTAATTATTTTCATTAAGTACTTCTTTCTAGAAGGAGGTTTGTAAAATGTAATTAAGTGTATCAACCTTCAATTCCATGTCGTATTTATAGATTTAAATAAACCTAACTTAAAACAATACATTATACATGGAGTTGTGAATATTTCAGTATATGGTGTGAATTATTTTTATGTACATTATTTAATGTTTTTGAGAATGGAACTATCTATGAGATTATTAAACTCAGAGTACTGTCTTGCTTCGTTTTTCTTTACCCATAGCGACGCATTGCAATAAAATCAACCTAATGCCGATTACTGGTACGGTCAACGTACCTTCTTTCTTTGAAGGGAGGTTTTACTGTGGCCAAAGTTACGAACGAACCACCATTAACATATTATTGATGTATCATCTGGTTCAAAGTCATTTAAAATAAATAGCACGAAAGGAGGGCTTTTTACTTTCCTGACAAGGACAGTATTTTGGACGCACTTCTGTGTGTCTATGTGTCTGTCTGTCTCTGGCTTACTGTGTGTATTCTTTTACGATAGCGTCCTATTGACCTGAAATTTGGCAGGCAGGCATCATTTGGTCATGGCAAGAGTTGAAAAGATTGTGGTTCAAATCGGTTCTCCAGGGGGGGGGGGGGGCGCTAGTCCTACTTTAATCTTAAACTATTGGACTTAGAGACTTAAAATTTGGTACACAGATGCAACGTAGGGTCAAAACCACATTGTTTTGGTTTTAATATCTCTTATACAAGCGACCCAAATAAAAATCCCACATACATTTTAATCAAATAATATCGTCGAGCCGCCCGAGGCTAGCCGAGAAACTTTCTTTTTTGATATTCCGCTTCTTCCGCGGGTACATATTCTGCCTTATCTAGAATGTTTTAACTTCGAAGAAAATAGACCTAGAAGTATTCAGGTTGTATAAGGTTCCGGGCGAAAATATTCTTCTTTTCCCGATATTCTTCTTTTTTTGTGGAATAATATCCCGCTTTATCGAGAGTGCTTAAATAGTGACCCAAGTACTATGGAGTTATAAAGCTTCCGACGAAAACACATTCGCTTCGCGAAGGGGATGGGGGGGGGGGGGGGGCAGAGTAATAATACTTAGATGAAGCAGTCATTGGCTACTTGTCGGGAAAGTCTTGGGGGTGACACAAACATTTTTTTACAATCCTTGTAATATTTGCTACGGCACACGGTGCGCGGTGTTTCTGCATAAACCATGAATAAACACGCATTATTATTTCACGACAGCCGTGGAGTCTTAATGGGCATATTACAATGCTTGCCTAACGAAGAAGGTAATTATTTTAATGATACCAATCGCAAAATTCAGTATTTTGAGTAAAGCAAACTATACGCGCTCTATGTTATTAAGAAAGTATCACAATTACCAGTTTATGGATGATTACAAGTTTCTAACGAACACAGTGGACCATATTCCGTTTCCCGCAGGTGCCTAACTTGGGGTCTAAAAACGCGCGTTAAAACGACGCCTAATTTTAAACTGACGTTTTGGTATTCCCATTCATAGCTTCTTATTGGGACGGGCTTATATAGAGATCATCAGGCACTTCAATTGACGCTAAGCACCGTCTAGACCCTTTTCCGTATTCCGTTCTTACACGTGTCATGGCGGCTGGGTCCTGTTCGGGGTCCTAACTAAGAAAGGTCTAAATCGAGCAGTCAGCGGCTGACAGCTGTGTAGCACTTGTTTCTCTCGTGATTTTGAAGACATTTTGTCGCGATTCCAAAGGTGTTTGCTCGGCATTGGCACCGATTATCGTAAGTAATCGTTAATTAATATCTGTATTTTGTTCTGAAAATACTGTGTCAATATTTTTTTTAGATTATGATAAAAAGCCTTATCATTTTTTTAGGCTTGTATATTGTATGATAAAATACCTTTTATATTTTAAAACAAACGATAACGTGGCGACGATCAGCATGCGGTGACAATATGACGGCGGAGGACGAGCTACTGACCTAGCTGTCAAAATTAAGACCCCGCTTTAGTACGACCATAGACAAAACGGAAAATTTTAAGATTTAAGACCGGTTCTTAATTTTGATGGAGGATGGAAGGAGCTTAAGTTCCACTAGCACCAGCTTAGTTTAAGTCTGCGAAAAACGGAATACGGGGCAATGTATGGCCATATTATTAGGGACACTGTGAATTTTGGTACTAATTTGCACACTTCAAAAACCCATTTCACCTAAATAACATATATTTTTAAAGTTATTGATTATTGGTGGGTTGAATCTACATTTAATCACTAATTATTTTAGCCATCATAATTATATTAAATGGAACAAACCGCTCAAAATAATGATTTTCTCAATTTTTCTTCGAATTTATTTTTTTTATCGTCACGGAGAGAATGCTTACAGTAAGGTAGGTTTTTTATAATTATAATGACGATTAACAATGACAGCTTTATATTACTTTTGGCGTTATATTTTTTATAAACTTTATTAAACACTTTTTTATAAAAAAAAAAGTAATTCTGAATATTTGCAGAAATATTCAGTGGAATTCCAATTTTTTTCAAATATTTGTGGATTATTTTTTGGGAAAAATGTATTTGTGTAAATATAAAAAAGAAGATTTTAAAGTAATTTTTGATGTCAATTTACTAAAATAATTCTAAAAAACTGTGTGTTGAACCTACATTAAATCGCTAATTATTTTAGCCGCCATAATTAAATCAAATGGAACATACCGCTTGAAATAATGAACTCCTCAATTTTTCTTAGAATTTACATTTTTTGTCGTCATGGAGAGAATGATCACCGTAAGGTACATTTTTGGACAGGTTGTAAATATTCATTAATTTTGTGTTTTGGTTTTATTTATTTACTACATTTATTTTTTGATTTTTAAATTTGTTGATTTATAGTATATTTAACCTATATTTAGCCATGATAATCATAGTAAATGGAAATTACCGTTTAAAATAGTGAAATTCACTTTTTTTCTTCGAAGTTACACTTTTTGTCATCACAAAGAGAATGATTACAGTAAGGTAAGTTTTTCTTTTTTATAACGACAATTAATTATGACAGCGTGTAAATATTCATTAATTTTGGCGTTGTATGACCCCACTTTATTAAAAAAAAACTCATTCTGAATATTTCAAAAAATATGCATCAAGTAAAATTTCAATATTTTTTCAGTTTTTTTAAATTATGATAGTAATATTGACATCCAAAATTACCTACAGTTTTTTTTAAGTATACAAAAATACATTTTTCCCAAAAAAAAAAAAAAAAGAATTCTATTGAATATTGCTGCTAATATTCAGAATTAGTAATTTTTACCCACACAACTCCAAAATCCACACACCAAAGTCCATACAACTCCAAAATCACACAGCTCCAAAATTATTGAATATTTACAATCTGTCCTAGTTAATTGTCATTATGAATATGAGAAAAAATACCATACTGCAATCATTCTCCATGTGACGGCAAAGACTGTTACTTCGAAGAAAAATTGAGAATTTCAATATTTTACGCGGTAAGTTCCAATTCTTATGATTTTCATGGCTAAAATAATGAGTGACTAAATGTAGGTTGAACATACCATAAATCAACAAATTTAAAAACTTAAAAATAAATGTTATTTAGGAGAAAAAGTTTTATTACCAACGTTCTTAAGTTAAAGCAAATTAGTACCAACGTTCTGTAAATGTCCCTAATAATATGGCAACTAACTGTATATTAGGAATTATGCATCTAGTGAAAGAATTTAATAAAGTCGTTAAAAACCATTGGCAAGATAACAAATAAGTGAATAAACATATTAAACAATATTAACCCTAGGTAGCTAACGTTCCTGAACTTTTATGATAATAGCTTATCATAAAAGGTTAGAACTATTCGACTTTTCGAAGATCATTTTATAAATTTGTTTTTTATTACCATTTTATTATAGTTTTATCAATAATATTCTTTTATAGGAAATATGGGTTATAAACAAAACATAATGATTACAATAATGAATAGTTATTTACTTTGTATGTACTAAATCACAAATTTAATATGGCTCGTATCTATTTTTAAGAAGGATAAGGTGGTTACTTAATTTTTGATCTAAGCATGTAACCTTCGTACGCCCTAAGCCAGAGTATACTAAAGTGCTGTCAGTCATCATCCGTTGATTTTCTGCGGGTAGGCGGCAGAAAGAAGAGAAGAAGTGTAGACTGAAGTATTGTATTTCAGTATACCATGGACAACGGCAGTTGCATCGCCGAATCGTCGGATGCTACAAACTTCACGCGGTAAAATTGTTTTGGTTTTGTTTGAAAGTTTGAGATCCTCTCGCATAATCTGCGGTTGTTGTGATGATTTACATTGCAGGATAAGTTTGACAACGACCTATATTCTAAACAACAATATGAAAAGAGCGACATTCCCGCTGAATGCTAATGCCTCAATTCATTTTTCACTGGGCGTTAAGCGGGCACCACAGAGCGGCCCGAAATATATTGCAACGTCAAAACTACTGCAAACGCGTATAAATTCGGCCGAAACGTGGCTTAAAACTCTCCGCGCGTGGAATTCACGTAGCCAAATATCAGACGTTGAATTTTATCGGCGATTCTGTCGGCCGCAAATGAATTATGCAATGTAGCCACTCCATATTTCCTTGTCTTACATCCCCATACGAAAAGAGCACGCTCTCTGATATACTGCGCGGCCATTATCCGAACCTGGCGTGTCACTTTTGCTTACACGAGCGGCCACCGACCATTCTGAGAATGTCGCGGAAAAATGAAAAACCAACCTTTTTTATTAATACCACAGGGTAAAGAGTGCAAGCTCGAACCGTGATCTACTACGACTCCTGCGCAAGTTCTATGAATTACCACTTCATATGCAGCGCGTATCATTAGTGAGTGCATTCAATTTTGAAAATAATCTTAACGCTAAACGTACCATGAGCGGTCAAATGACCGGTTGTAAATTTTGAATAATAAAATCGCATAAAATGTTGCCGCTTTTTTACATCTGACTTCATGACTTTTGGTAATAAATAAATACAATTAATTTGACATCATTCATTTCTATTTTCATTTCTTAAATCTGATAAACACGTCTAGCCTATCAGCTGTTTACCACGACCTGTCATTTGACCGTGAGAAATATTTAGGGCCGATTTCTCTATTACACCTCTCTTCTATATTACAGTAAAAGTAAAAGTATGATTAAAACTGTCGGGTTGCTCAATATAAAATATATTTATGTTTTATTACAATTGTAACTGATATCGATGAATCAAACCAACTTACCGACAATAGTTGGTTTCCTTTATACAATATGCGTCAATATGCGTTCGTTTATAGAAATGTAAACTGTCAAATTCGGGTTGCTATTTTGGAAGGGGGGGGGGGGGGGGTTATCGGGAGTCCCCCAGGGGATTCCCGGATCCTGTATGCTCGCATCAGGCTACCTCCACGATTCCAGTACCATGCTGATACCCGGATTCCGGTTTAGTGTCAGCATCCTGGTGATAAGCTGGTGCGTCCGGTGACAGTATCAGCATCCTGGTGTTATAAAAGTATGCACATAAGTATCTGCACAATCGAAGACGCAAATCGAGTTTTAGAAACTGAATGGAGTCTACTTCTAGCCAAATTAGATGCATTTGTTGTATTTTTATATGCACGAGGTGCATATAAAATTTGAAATGAGATTTATCCGGTTTAAAAACAAAGTGTGCATAGCCAACGCTTGAAAACAGATAAATTAGCCTTAATATCTGAGTTATGGAATAAATTCATTGAGTAGAGCCAAAACTGTTATAAACCAGGGACAAACATTACTGTGGATGTACAACTATTTCCCACAAAATCAAGACGCAGATTTACATAATATATGCCCAATAAACCTGATAAATTTGGCATCAAATCCTGGTTAGCATCAGCAATAAATGCACTTCCATATTTGGGAAAAGATGAAGGAAGGCACTCGTCAGTACCGTTTCCCGAATAGGTTATACTGAAACTCATGGAACCATTTACGGGTTGTGGAAGAACTGTAATAGACATGTACTGTAATACAGACAACTTTTAACAAACATATCTTTAGCTACAAAAATCCTAGCAAAAGGGACTAAATTAGTTAGAACTATTCGCTCCAATAAAAGGGCTTTTTCGCAATTGCCTGCAATTGCGAAAAAGAAGAAAGAAAAAATAAAATTAATATCAACTTATGTTTTTAAGTTAGACAATTTTACTCTTACAATTTATAAAAGCAGCCAAAGAAAAAAGTGATAATACTTCTAAATTAAAGATGAAAACAAAAAAGATTAGAAATTTATTTTCGAATAAATTACGAAATAAACATATATTTGGTTGTATGGCCAATGCAACACCAGTGTTGCTTGGACAAAGGAATATTTTCCCCATGTTTTCCCCTCTACTCGAGTATTATTGGTTGAGTAACGACTCGAGTAATGATCAATACTCGACTATAGATTCGGGTGTTCATATTGTTATAATTTTACGAAAATAGCAATGAATAAAATCGGTTGTTCAATCATTAAATTTATAAATAAAATCGATTAGCGCTTTCCCTCGGCCGTTGCGACGCCTCGGGCGGTGTGGTTTGTTTCTTGGCTAAAGGCGTGGTTGGGCCAAGCGCCAACAGATAGCGTTAACTTTTAATATATGGCGGAATCTAAAAATTATTAGTATAGCTTGACTAGTGTACCCGGTGCAGTGATTTCAACCACAGCCTCAATCGAATTAAGCGTTTAGGAGCTATCGTGGATGAATACACACACACAGACAGACACACAGACAGACTTTAATCTGGAAATGGTATTAAACGTCTCTTGGTGGTTCAAAATGTATATTTCCGTCTTAATATAAAAAAATGCGCTTTCACAACCCTTTCCCTGTTTGATGGCTGGTGGTCGGGAAAGTAAAAGAGCAAAATAGCAACATAAACCTTGTCAAAAGACGCTCTAGCGAGCTGTAGAATTCGGATCCAGTACCGTCGAAATATATTATTTGGTAACTTGTCTCACAATTCGGTGTACATTGTCGCGGCGACCATTACTTTCGTTCCACTTCCGCTCGCTGTTTCTGGTTGCGGGCTGAAGGCTGTGTTTGACAGCCGGAAGAGCAGCCATATCGTGCCGCTGAGCACAGAGCAGTCACTTTTAAATTTTCAGCGCTCTCCCAAGTCACGTCACACGCAGACGGGTCAACTCATCATCACACCGACCTCGCCCTTTTAGTGTGAAAGTTTCTTTTTAATTTTGTCGAGAGGTTTATGTTTACTGTATCTCAGTAGCTATGTAACCGCAACCATATGTGTGCCTCAGTTATAAACCTTATAAAAGTAGGCAAAGTAGGATGGTTTCACCATAGAAAACTTACGACGCGGCGACGCACCACGAGATAAAAGGAATTTTGGGATAAAATTCTGTAACTTTTTAAAAACTAAAACCAACTTCCCGAAAATTTGCAAATATATAGAAGAAGTGATTTTATTTTAAATAAGATATATTGATATTTGACAAGATTAGAAATAAACAAAAGAAATAATCAGCTTATTTTGTGAATACAATATTGTTTACCTAAGTTACTGAAAAAATTAAAAACATAATAATTAAATATTAATAATAAGAGAAACATTAAAAATATAAAACGTTACAAAGGAAAATAACCAATATTAAAATAGGTAAAAAGACGGATATTAAAATAGGTAGAAATATAAATAATTTAATTTATATATTATTATGTGAAAATTTTACAATAGGTATATATGCATAATCTTACGTTATTACACGTAGGCATTGTGTACTAATAATCATAGGTAAATCATAGGTGGATGATTAGAAATTTGAATTGTTCATTATTATTTTCCGTTATATTACATATTAATATTAATTATAAAATATTATATTACATTATACGGTAAATCGAAGACTATCGCGGTTATTTGACATTATCAATAAGATAATAATAAATTTACCGCGTGGTTTGTAACACCCAACTTTTCGTCGATGTTGCAACCACCGTTGTCCAGGATAGGCGGCAAACTGCCTTTGTAGGAGGCAAGTTTTCCGCCTACCTGTACATGATGATTGGCAGCACTTCAGTCTACCCTAGATAACGGCGGTTGCAACATCGCCGAAACGTCGAGTGTTACAAGTTTCATGCCGTAAATTCGTTTTGATAATATTTATAATATGTTTTACATAAGAAGTAGCATCAGTCTAATAACTCTAGGACTTCCTCATTGAGGTCATTACTAGATTTTGGTGAGAGCTTTCTTATGCTTGTTATATATCCTTATATCCATGTATAAGGATTGTTGTTGTTGTTGTACAAGGATTGGTTAGGAATGCATAGAATATATTTTTGTTAGTTTCAGATCTCGAACACTTCATTACATGATGTAATTTGAATTTATTGTGGTCCTTGTTCCATTATTCTAGGCATTCCAAAAGTTGGTGTCTGTAGAAAAATGGTAATGCTGTCGTTACAGCAGAGATAAGCGATTACAATACGTATTTAAAAAAAATGTAGGTCTTTATTTCAGTCATTGCTACTTCCACTATTTTAACGTGGTTGGTCAATAATTTTTATTTTTAAATTTATTTATATAAAGCAATTTACACACACATACACACACATTTACTGTGAGTGTTTATGTGTTATAGTTATAGAGATACCATGAAATTAGTAACGCTTGGCGTGAGACACGTCGTGTCTCAAGCCACACATTAAAGCAAAAAACGGCTAATTTTATCTTTATTTGATACTCGTGTTAATTGATTAATTTATTATGATAGGGATTATTATTTTATTGCTAATGTCTTCAACAGATACTGCCTACCTATTTTTCCCACTTTTTTGAGACATAAAAACTGTTATTGTAGCTTAAATATAAAAAATTAGATATGTGCAGACATTGACTTTTTATAGCCCTCTTTAAGATCGATGTTTCTGTTATATATGGTTTTCACATACATATATCAAACCGTTTATTCAGCGCACGCCGATAAAGAAACTCACCACCTATTTTTCCTACTTGATTTACAAATATAGTGAAAACCAACATCTCTCACAATAAAATATAACCTATAGCAGTGGTCTATAATGGAGCTTTCCATTAGTGGAAGAATGTTTGATATCGGATATGTAGTTTCGGAGATTACCCCCTACATACTTAAAAACTTACAAATTTACAAACATACAAACTTACAAACTTTGAAACATTACTTCTTTTTATTTTGGTGTTGATTTTGAATTAAATTAATAATGTCGTCTTTTTTTTTCATTCAAATTGAGTGAATAAGTTCGTTTTTTTCGATTTTAGAATCACGAATGCGTTAAGTTGCTGTATGATTTTATTCCACATCAGAAGTGAAAGGTCTGTCATCTTAGTGTCGACAATCTATACTTATCTATCATTCGAGTTGAGAATAAGAGAAGTGGAATATTTCAGATCTCTCGGTTGGGTTGAGTAGAGGCGCAGTCCATCGGCGTCGCAGATATCGCGCAGAATATTCAATAGACAGGATAAGTATGAAGCCTTACGATTCGTATGCCAAATCCTTTTCAATTGAATGCTTCCAATTTTCCCCCGCAGCGCCGTGGCGCTTGTACAGAAATGACGTGTAGAGTCCGCGATGAATGTTAAATCGCTCCTAGCCGCGCGCGTATTCAGGGGGAGGCCCTTTCAAGTCTCCGCTTCGGCGCCGTCAATGGCGCCACGCCGATATTTAAGGCAAAATTCAATTTCAAATCGAAATACATAGAAGGAAAAAATATAGAGCCGCGGAGAATAAATACTCGAGCGAGATCTCCGCTAGCGAGCGCGGGATGCTTAAGTGCCAGCCTATTGGCAATAAGGCGGCGACAACGATAGCTCACAAAATAAAAAAAAAAACGATTGTGTCACCCCAAGACTTTCCCGGCAAGTAGACAACCAATACGTTACAATACAATATAATACAATCAACTATTCCAGTAGATAGGCATTCCTACACTTGGATGCGTCACAAAATTAAATGCCTAAAATTTCATTATTGAAAAATTACTATAATAGTAGTTGTCATGCTGTAATATAATATTAAATATTACCTACTTACAAGTAATCAAAATATACTAATGTCATTAAATAGTAAGAGAGAATAATATATTAAAATACAAATGCAAATTTTATGTAGAATAATCAACGTAAAATAATTTTATTGTCAATCCAGCAATATGCCTTCATATTTTTAAACATAAATAGATGTATACTAAATTATATGAGAATTAGGATGTCAGCTATCATAATATCGTTATGTTTAACATTTTACAAATTTTACTAATTATCAACATATAAAATATACTCGGAATTTTCGAACTCCCTTATACCATAGATTGGGTTTCTTACCAAATTATTTATAATTATCTTTTTAAATTGGTCCTCCCCCACGACAACCCCACGACAACCGCCCTCCGCCCCCCACGCCAACCCAACCTCCCCCAGCGCACCAATTCGTGGTATATTTGCAGTATTATTCGTTGTTTTAAAAGGACATATTTACAAAAATGATTATTGTTTGCGTCGCTTGTAAGCGAGATATTCTAACTAAAATTTCACAACGCTATTTCGGTGTAACAAGGCATCTGTGTACCGAATTTCCAGTCTCTAACTGCAATATTTCGAGATTGCAGTTTGACTAGGGCGCCTTCTGGTGGACCGATTTCAACTACAATCTTTTCAACTCTTGCCATGATTGAATGATGCCTGCGTGCTGAATTTCAGCTCATTCAGATGAAGCGCTTAGGCGCTATCTTGGAGGCGCTATACACATACACACATAAACACACACACACAGACACACATACCCTCACATACACGCAGGCTCACAGACAGCTCTTAGTCGGGAACTGGTCCTAATTCTCTAAGAGGGGGGGGGGGGGGTCAAAATGGATATTTCCGTCTTCATAGCGATTTATTTAGCGCGTTCACAAGACTTTCCCTTTAGCCTGGAAAGTTAATTTATTACTACGTAGGCATACATAAATTAGAGCGCTTAATATCATCGAAACAATGAATATATTTATTACTCTTCGAGTGCGCCCACAGTACAATCCTAGACTACAGATCATTTCGAGCAAAAGCCTAGAAGGAAACTACACTAATATAGACCTTAGTACCTCTGAGGCGACCTAAATACAAAGAATAGTAGGTACTACACTCGGGAGCAATTAATCCGGATCACCAACATATAAACAACATAAACTTTAATATCTCGAATACTAAAATTGGGTGTAAGGGTACATAATTACCATTACAATTTTGAATAATAAATAAAATTCGATGTCCAATTTTCAAAAAATAGAATACAATAGAATAGAATAACTTAATTGTGCTATTAAAATTATCACTTTGGACAGGAATATTACACTGGTTTTATAAAAATAGATAATGTATGCACAAATGGCGGACTTATCGCTTAGTCATTGCTATAAATTATCGCGGACTTATCGCTGTATCTTGCAGTCAACCATTATACATAAATACATTGCTGTCATAGAATAATCTTTTTTTAGTTTAAACATTTTGGCATTACTTTACAGCAACCAAGAAATTTTAATAATTTTGTTTAGAGTATTATTAAAAAGTCTATAAAACACAGACTCTTGTAGCCTCTACGACTTAAGATCTGCAGAAGATTGTTGATAGCATCTACGAGTGCAGTCAGAAAGCGGGGTATTCGATGAACCTCATTAAAACAAAGATTATGGTGGTTTCAAGAAACAAGGATTTGAATCTGACAATCGTGGTGGCAGGGACTAAATTGAAGAGAGTATAAAAATACAAATACCTAGGAATAAGGGTAAATGAAACATGCAAGTCCGACCAGGAAGTTAAGACCCGGAGAGAGGTTGCCCGTGCGTCCTTTAACAAAATGAAGAAGGTACTTTGCGATCGAGACCTCAACATCAATCTCCGAATTAGATTGCTTCAAAGTTACATCTGGCCAGTAGCTTTGTAGGTCTGCAAAACTTGGATCATCATGGATACAACCAGCAAGAAACTTAAAGCCTCTGAGACGTGGTGCTACCGAAGAATGTTAAGGATTAGCTGGGCCCATAGAGTCACGAATGTGTCAGGTCAACGGAGCGTTATCCGATCCCGAGAACTCCCAATGACCATGAAAAAGAGGAAAACCAGTTACTGTAGACATGTGCTTTGACACGATCAGTACCAATTTCTTCAAGTAATTATGATGGGCAAGATTGAGGGGAAAGACGCGCTGGAAGAGAAAAAAGGTCGTGGCTGAGGAACATTAGGGAATGGACTGGAATAGCCAGCGTAGAAGACTTATTTCGCTTGGCACAGAATCGAAAAGCATACGGAGAGCTGACGGCCAACCTCCAATAGTGGAGAGGCACCGAAAGAATAAGACGAAGAAATACTAGTACTAAGGTTCCGAGCATCTGCAATAATTATTATTCTAAACAAATGTAGCAATTTTAAAGAAAATCCGATAGTGTGTAACATATAGAGCTTTTTGAGGGGTTTAAAGAATAGTACGGCTCTGCGAAATTGTCATAAATGTCACGAGTCAGCGCGGAATTCGCTCGAATCTCTTAAGATAAGGTATCGAAACAGGGGAGGATTGCCAACCTCTGTATTATTTCGATATGAATGCGTCGATAACCGGGAGCGTGGCCCGAGGCGCGAGACAGGGAGCGAACCGCGCGACTCGCCCGCCCGCGCCGGTCGCTCCTCTCGCCGAACGCAGCCAATAGGGAAATATGCCGATACAGTGAATCTGGTGCCAGAAAGAACAGTGGGCGACCTATAATCTGCTACGTGGCACAGCAGGTAAACTACGTGTATAGGTACGTTAAATGCCATTTACAATTTATAAAATGAGTCCGTCGGTTAGCTCAGCTGACAGTAACCTTATTTAATTTAGAAGATCGTGGAATGCAGGCATAACGTGGAAAGTGGTATAGTAAATAATAAAAAAATACCTCTAAATAATAACAGCTTCTGTACATCCATTAGTAATAATATTATTATACAGGTGAGGTTTTATTTAGTGACATCCTTGATGTGGGTGAATCAGTTCGAGTAAATAAGCAACTTTAAATAAAAGATATATTTTTTTTTGAAAAATGCGATTTTCTCGGAAGTTTTTAAAAACATAAGTAATAAACAAAAGTTTGACAAGCGTTGAGCTTGCTGCGCTATGTAGCAATATGTAAAATGTCGCGATTAAACAATCTTCGCAATATTTTATATACTGTTAGATAATGCGACGTGCTCAACTTTTTTATACCATTTTTCATGAGATTAAAGTTATCATTAAAAAAAAATTGTTCCTTTATAAAATCGCTCATATGCTCGTTTTATATAAAATCGCTTATAAGGATGTCACAAATTAAAAACTCTTCCTGTATTGATACAAAGATATATGTCTATCGCAAAATTCCCGAAAAGCGGCCGGCCAGCGGAATATCGACATCACTGTAAGTTTTTAGGAGATTCCTGTGACTTCATGCCAATACTCAACAATAGAAAGTCCGTGCGAAACCGCGTTGAAGGAGACAGTTGAGTTGTTAAAAATGAAGAAAGGATCTGCCGCATGTGCCAGCAGGTTGGAAGTTACGTGGCGTTGTATTTGTATTCGCATAAAATCGGTAACACTGAGAAAAATGCCATTTATCACTAAAAATCAACTTTTGCATTCAATGTATTTTTAATATAAAAATTACAATTATACAATTTTACATAATTTATATTTTTTTAAATATTTTTATTATTTAGGTTCTGGAATTACTGTTTTTTTTAAAAATATCAATGTCTTCCAAAAAGATAGATAGAGGAGTCACTGTATTATGTATAACATTATATTGAGAAGAAGATATTTATTTGCAGTTGATTTTATTTTTTTTTTATTTTGGTAAAAACAGTCATAAACAATTGTTTTAACCCATTCCAGCCTACTGGGTATTTAAATACCCAAAAAAGCGTTGACACCTAAAAAAATCTAGGGTGGAATAGGTGAGAGATATCGCTGCATTTTGTTTGTTTTTGTAAAGGCACAGAATGGGCCTAAAAAATAAATAATAGAACGGTATAATTTTCAGCGGTTTACCTTTGTTATTTTACAGGTAAAAGTCGCGCTTTTTTTTGTGTCTGGAAATGCTTAGGAAAAGTCCTGCCAAATATAGGGAAACGGGAAAAACTAAAAACGCTCACCCATACCAGATAGCTTTAGGTGTCCTCTATGTAATTAAGAAAAACCAAAGCGATATGTCAATACACCTGGCTGTCAAACCAGGTCTAATGAAAATGGTACTTTAAATACCCAACAGTCCATGGTGTATACCAAAAATATCTATTTTTTGCAATATGGAAAACGATCTTTTGGAGGGAATAAAAGCTCATTTAAATCTGAATTGTTGTTATTTTCTTGAGGAAACTTAAAGAGATATGTTATTTAGCCTTAGCAATCTTCATATTATCTGATGCAACACCGTTGTGATAATCCAGGAAGCAAGGAGTGGGTTGCAAGTTAGCCTGGCCCTTCAAGCAACCATATTCAGTTTTGTCACTGCATTGAGTTTTCCGATAAAATGATCGATACGATCGTAACGCATTACCAGTTGTGCCCCGGAAGTTGACGTTCTACCCGGATGATGATAATTGTTGTTCTACCCGGATGATGACAATAACCATGTGTTTGCGGCAAGGTGTGGTAACCGGTTATATACAACACGCCCAAAATGTTTTCATTTCTCTAATTGATGCAATGAATAATAGACAATTGTTGGCCGCAGCATATTGGTTGGTGGAAGTGACCAACAGGTTCAACGCGTCCTCGTCGATGAATATTTCCCAAAGCTGCACAGGATTCATGGCACCAATCTGTTGATACAACGCTTTGTATAACGTGGCCGTATCATCGAATGGAATCTTATCGAATTGATAATTTTGCAACCGAGACCATTTTGGTTTTACTACTTCATCGATTATGGATCGCTTCGGTGCCTTCCTTGATTTCAGTGTTGATTTACGCCCACGACCACTAGATGTTGAAGCCACTGACGTACCATCTTGTTCTTGTTCAAGGTTGAGTTCATTTACGACATCTGTATCATCATCACCACAGCCCGATGGCATGTGTTCGTTCGTATCATCGTAATTACATTCGATTTCGAATTGTCCGGCAATCTCACGAGGCATCTCCAGTTCATCGTGCAACAATTGAAAATTGTCATCTAATTCTTCATTGTCACTAACAGAATCTACCGCATCGGGTAGTGTTATGACGATATTAATGGCGTATGCGTATTGGCCAAAGTTATATTCTACATCACAATCTCCATCAGACCAATTATCCAAAATAGCTTGCAGCTCGGTAGCAGTAAGAACTTTCTTTCGACTAATCATTCTGAATCTTTACGAATCCACGCTGTCAGGTTGTTCTTTATACAAATAATAACCTTAGAATGCACACGGTATTTGTTAAAAGACATATCAAAGTGAAAGCAGTTACTATTTCTTATTCTTCTTTATTATTATATGGCAATCCACCTAAGTGTAAGTGATTTATGCCAGTCGTCAAAACTAACACACCAAAGCCTGTCGGGTATTTAAATACCCATGTCATATATCAGGTGTGTTGACAGGTAAAAAAAAAATTTTTTTTGCAGTCAACTTCTATGGTCCCCTGGACACACATATCAAAATTTCATCAAAATTTATGAAGATCACTTAATTTTATGAAGATCGGATTCGTTTGAAATTCGAATGATGTTCGAGGTTTCATTTTTTCGGAGAAGTATCTTGCAATCTTTAACCCACAGATAGGAGTAGTTGTTTTCGACCTTTAGTTCCCGCGCTCGCTTCAGTAATAATTTGTTTGTAGGCGTGAGGTGGTCACTGACGTATAGGGTAGAGGCCGCGCCTGGCAATCCGATGTCCGCGGTAGAGATGCCGCGGCGGGCCCGCACGGCCGCAATCAGCTGATCCTTGCGCCTGGGCTGCGTGAACCGAACGACTACTGATGGCGGGCGCGCCGGCTGCTTGTTACCACCAGCTCCAGTAACGCCCTGGTAGGGGCGCACGCTATGTATGGTGTCAACATCCGTATCACATAACCTAAAACCCACGATGGTACATAGATCATGTAATGTCGACATTAAAATTTCTCCCTTATTTGTAGGTAGGCCGGAAATTTCAATATTATTTTGTCTGGAGAATTGGTCCTGCAAATTATTTTCCTGTCTCAGCTCGAATATAGTTTCTTGAGCTTTTATTTACTCTATTTGAACATCCGAGAAACAGGAAATCTTTTTCTCTGCAGTGATTAATCTGCCATTAAAATCGTCGAACCTGCCATCCATTGCGATTAATTTATTATCTATGTCCATGATGTATTGCATTGAATTCTGGACAACGGATTTCATGTTGTCAAATTCTGTTTTCATATTATTAAAATCTACTCGAAAGCTTTTTATTTCGTTAAGCACATCAAATAAAGAAGGCTGACCTAAATTTGAGGGTTGAGACTGTGGTAGGGGGCTGGCCATGTTACGGCACGAGATGCATAGCCAGCTAGCCTTCTTCTCGGAGCCCATTTTTCGGTAGGTGACTTCGGAAACTCCCGCACAGTCATACATAATGATAGCGCCCTTTACATTGTCCGCAAACAACATAGTCTACTGCATCATTTTTACACTAACTGCAATTCATTGTTAATTTAATTTGTTTCGTATGAAAAAATCACTGGGTAATAGATAGATGACGTTCCGCTTCAATGTTTTTATATTTCGTGAAAATTTCGTATGCAGGATGGTATGATACGACAATATACAGGATTATCGTTAGCGTTCCTTGAGTAATCGTAAATTCACCTCACTATCTGTCAACCTGCTGCGACCTGTTCGTTCGGCGGCGAACGGTCAGGTGTGACCGCTGTAGTGAATATTCGGATGAATACTAAAATACTTATTTTTAAAAACAAAATATCTCACCAATCCCACACCCAAATTACACGATTTTTTCACAGAAATATTCTCCGCAAGTCTATCCTTAACTTGGTAAGTCGTTGAAGAAAGGCCACTCGATAATGATACTATTTTTCGACTGTTTACAAGAGCGATCGAATTTTTCGTGTCACTGCTGACGTGTGACCTAAAAATACAGACTATGCAATAAAACTACAAACGCTGCAAACTAGGGATAACCCTTAAGCTGGTTTCAGGACACTCCTATTATTGCTACCACTATTTAATGAAATTAAAATGAATTAATCAAAATCACGGTAATACCCTTTATCATAAATAATTTTCTCTATTGCGTTTTCACCCTAAATGTGCTATGAAATGGTTTCTTACCCTTTGCTAAAATGGGAAGCACATTTAGTTGCTACAAATTAATAGGTACATAATTATTACAAGTATATAACCTGAAGACATTCTACTGAACACAACGTTGAGTTGAGTACATAAAACGTAAAACGTTAAAAACGGAAAAAGTACATAGTTCTGAAAGTGTACATAGTTTAAGGAAAAAATAAAGTTTTCATAATTAATGTACTGATTATGGATCTAATGAATTTAATATATTAAAACGTCGAGCAGCGCCGCTGCCGCCGCTGTAATCCGTAATCTGCGATTTAACGAATATTTATTTTTCATTATGTTTGAGCCGCAATTACCTTCTGTTTTACATGTGCTAACAATTGAATTTTCCGCGGAGCTTGCTTCGCCCCGCGGCTCTCGATAATCTCGCAGTGGAAGCTCGGACGCTCCGCGCTCCGCTGAAATTACTCGTAATCCGAGTGTTCGCTTAAAAACGCTCATTAAAAATATATTTCGGCGTAGCACGGAGGTGAGCGCGGCTCGTAATCAATTTACCTGCAAGATTACGCCGCTTAACGCCGACCTGAGTTACGCTCGCCAGGGATAATGGGGCACCAGCTTCCAGCCACGCTGTTCTTAACCTTTTAAGGATCATGGGACATAACATGTGTTCCATAATTTTAAAATCATTTCATAAATTATCGAATACGAATAATATAAAAATTATATATTTTTCATATTATTGAGACACTAGATCTTAATAGTAAGAAAAAAATATAATTATGGTTTAAAAATATACCGTATTTTTTTAAATATCGCAAATAACAAACTCTGTTGATTTTAAATAAATAAATAAAATATTTACGCCGACTTTTCAAATTGATTTTTTTCTTTTAGTACGATTTTAGTACGTATGATTTCTGAGTAAAATAATAAAACAAGTAAATATAAAAAAGAATTTAAAAAAACCACTGCCATTACAGAAAGTATACTATTGTATTTATAAATATTTTCATTTCTGTTTTTTTATGAAATATTTGTGGTTTGTGTATTTATCCATATAGATACATGTATATTTCCGGAATGTTTTCAACCAGACCTTTCATTTGACACTAAACACGATATTTCAATGTTAATTTATTGACATTTGGACATTTAGACAAGTATTTTTTGACTTTTTGACAGCTTAGGTACCCTATCCTACTCGGGATGATATAGCGATTCTAACAATATTACTTACTTCTAAATCGGTTGAAGCGTTTGGAAGTTATGGTGGAATGAAAATCTGGGTTTCATCAATAATACATACCGTATTTTTTTCCAGTACGATTGCATAGTTTTATAATTTTCCAAAATGTTAGATTGGAATAAATTCGTAAGAACCAAAAAAGTTTATTTAAAAATCGGTAATATTTTGTGTAGTGTAATAATTAAACGCTTTGTATAATTTATTTTGCTAAATTAATATTTCTAATATTTCTCTTCGTTATTTGGCCTACTGGATCTATCCCTGACGGCCGCGAAGAGGAAGATCGAAAAACTGAACTGTCAAATGATAAATGTTAAGATGGGCCGCATAACACGACAATTTATATTAAATACTGCGTTCTCCTCATTATGAGAGCAAGGGGTCGCGGCACGTACCCTATGACACTTGAGAGGACAAAACGATTCTAACAATACGACAGACTTTTAAATCGGTTCAAGCGTTTATAGTATGGAAGTTGGGCAGTCCTGTAATAAACAAATTTTGAAAAAAGTTGCATCTGCATCTTTATAGACCACAGGGACGATTATTTATTTATTTATTTATTTATTTTCAGGAAAACCAACAGCTAATTATAATTTAACAATGCCGGAGTAACATAGCAGAGAGCCAATTAAAGGTTTTCACGTTTAAATAACGTTGTAGAAACATATGTGATCTTTCAATTAAAGCTATCGATTAAGAATGCATCAAAAATTATTCAACAATTAATGCTAAAAAATTCACTGTTCAGCCGCTGCCTAGCTGAGTTAACACTCGTACAGAATAGATCAAAGTCAAAGCGTTTAATCATGTCATTGAAATTGTCACTTGTTCGCCACAGAAATGCATTTTGCCTATAGTTGGTACCAGCATGAGGAACATGAAGAGCAGGGTTAAATCTATTGAGTTTGGAAGGAACACGGAGATTAATTTTATTTAGTAAATCAGGACAGTTAATATTATTGGAGGTAATTTTTAGCAAAAAGGTTAAGTCCGCGGTTTCACGCCGCTTAATCAAGGGGAGGATATGAAATTTCTTGCATAAATTGAAATAGTTAGATGAGCTGTATGGGATTTTCAGACGGAAGCAGAGATATTTCACGAACTTCATTTGAATGCGCTCGATTCTGTTTATATATTTGTCATAACAAGGGCTCCATACCTGAGATGCATATTCCAAGATGCTTCTGACAAAAGTGCAGTAAAGGACCTTGAAAGTTTTAGCACGGTGAAAGCAAGCTGCACTCCTCATAACAAAACCTAAAGCTTTGGAAGCTTTAGAAACAATAGATTGAACGTGATTATCGAACAGTAGATGAGAATCATGAATGACACCAAGATCTTTAACCACGCTGCACCTCTGCAAGTTATGACATTTTAATGAGTATGAGGCTAGAGTAAATATTTTTTTTACGGGTGTAGGTGACAACGGTGCACTTGGATGGATTGAGGTCAATTTTATTAGAGAGACAGTAACTGTCCAATCTTGAAAGGTCCGCCTGAAGGTCGGCGACATCACCGACCGATTTAATTATTTTGAAAATCTTCATGTCATCAGCAAAACATAGTAAGTGACTATTTAGAAAACAGCTAGCTATATCATTGATGAAAATTAAGAACAGCAATGGACCAAGTAGTGAGCCCTGCGGTACACCGCTAGGGATAGCAACCCAACTAGAAATATAGAATTATGTCCCATAAATTTATACACAATCTATTGAACCAATTTTCACAAAACTTGACATAAATGTTATTTACATCGCCCTTTAATAAAACAGTTTTATGTATCAAACATGTCCATACTCAAAGGGTTAAGCCCATATCTGAGATTTCCATTTCGAACTTGGTATCTGTAACAATTATATACATAATCTGTTACATATATAAGACCTCATATCTAGAGGTACGGAATTTTCGTTTTTACGACATAGATTAGTAAATTTATGAGAAATTTCTTGAAATATGAAAAAATGCAAAAATACGCACCTGAAAAAGTTTCACAAAAATTTCACCTTTCACCTTTTCTGCTCGCAGATTTAATTAGCTACCGATTGCACTTGCGCGCAGCCGCACTTTTAATAACACGAAGCCCGACCGCTAAATAAATTAACTATTTTAATATATTTTATGGAAACCATTGATTATCAGCGCAAGTATATATATAGATATGACCGCGTAATGCGCTCCTCGGAATCATAATGAACGAAGAAAACAAACATGAGATGAATCAGTTGTTTAGTTCAATGACCTTGGCTGAATCTAAATATAGACGCTTGAATAAGAAATGGCTTGTCACCCCAAGACTTTGCCGGCAAGTAGCCAAGGAGTCATTCATCTGAATATTAACATCATAAATAAAATCGATGAGCGCTCTTTCTCTCGGCCGGAGGACGAACCCGGATAGGTTGCGTTGCAACTGCCTCGGGTGGCGCGGTTCTTTTCTCGGCTAAGGGCCGAGCTGGGTCAAGTGCCAATATATATCGTAATAATTGATAAAAAATATATGGCGGAATTTAAATATTATTAGTGTAGCTTGTATATGAGATATTTACAGTGTGATTCCTGTCCAACAAGGCATCTGTTTCAAATTTTAAGTTTCTAAGTCCAATATTTCGAGATTGAAATATGGTTAGTGCACCGATTTCAAGCACAACCATTTTAACTCTTGACATGGGCAAATGACTAAAGCATGTCAAATTTCAGCTCAATCGGATAAACGTTTGGACACTATCGTGGGAGAATGCAAACAGACAAACAGACACACAGAAGCGCGTCCACAATTATACTTTTCCTTCTCACCCGTTGGTGGGCCGGGGTAGTAAAATCGTTAAATAATGAACTCAAACAGAATTATTGTTTTGTTGACATAATCACTGTTAACAGAGAGATGGGGACTGTAATGATGCGCGACAGTGTATTCTCGGCAAAGAATTTATTGATTATTTGAGAACGAAGAGCAACAATATTGTTTGCTTACCGTCTTGGCGTCTGCCTGTGCTTCTACCGTGCGGCTATTTTTATTTTCAATACATTGTCTCTAGCGTGTGAAAGTGAAATGTCTTTTGGTGCGGATTAGTGCGAGTTCACTGTGAAAACTAATTCGAAATTTATTATAAATGAGTTTAAAATTGGGAAGAAGGAATGTTACTTAACAACTCCGAATACTCATAACTACATTTCATCAGGCATTGCCTCTCGTCATTGCATTTGTGTGACGAAGGTGTATATTTATGTGACACTGATTGCGTAGCTTTACTACTACTGTAACAAACATGTCTAATTGTGTTGACGAATTGGGTCTTCGTTTACATGGCGATAATATATCGTCGAATGTGCCGAGGTTACATTATATTATATAATTAAAATGTATATATAAAACCATTAACTTTCTGTAGATTTAATCTTCCCTATCGGTTTTATTTCAGCCCTACCTTATCAGAAGCAACAAATGGCGGCTGAGGTGGGATTTTAAAGGGATGTTTGGCCTGATAGCCAACCCCTGAACATTTCAATATTATTTTGTTGCTCTTAGAAGCAGGAGTGAAAAAGATTTTATTGTTTTTATTTCAACTGCAATATAACGATTTCGTTAATGTAGTGCAATGGGATTTTGGAATTATTACAAATGATAAATATATATGTTACAGTGCTAAATATTTCGTCTATATAACTGATACAGACAGCCATTGTATTGGTGAACTGGCAGAGCCTTTTAGGTTGTTCTTCGGGCGATTTATATTTTAACTAGCTGACCCGTGCCCACTTCGTTGGGCGGTAAAACTTTTTACTTGTGATGAAATTTTGAGTGTGTTTCGGTTAGTACTGAGTGCTATGATTTATTTCCTGACTGCCAAAAGAAGGGTTATATTTTTACTGCATATGTATTATTACCGTTATTTGTGAGTGTCTTATCTCTTTAACCATTTATGCAGTAAAAGGAAAATTATATGCAGTAAATGGGAAAGTCTGAGACGATAAATTTACTTATTTTGATATGAATTCATAATTATTGATAATCTGACCAATAAATACGACCAAAAGCTTTACATTATTTTTTTTATATAAAAACTACTTTTTGTGTAAAAGGCTTTCTATTGGTAAAAGAATTTTCAAAATCGGTTAGTAGATCCAGAGATTACTTCCTTCAACCACCCAAACTTTACCTCTTTATAATATTAGTATAGTTAGATTACGACACGGTCGCGGTTCCATACCTATGTCGTATTATCTCTTTAACTATTTATGCAGTAAAAGGGAAAAGTCTTTTGTTTTAAACACCTGAGACGATAAATTTACTTATTTTGATAAGAATTCATAATTGTTAATAATATGACCAATAAACATGACCTAATGATTTAAATTATTTCTTTAATATAAATTACTACTTTTTGTGACTTAAATATAAAAGTTAGACATATGCTGTCGCTGACTTTTTTGTAGGCATTATCAAGCTCTACAACTTTTCTCTAGGACTTAATCATACATCTCTCATCGTTAAGGCAGCGTTACTTTAAACGTTTTCGTTCGACCGCTTATTCTCCGACTTACTTTGCAAATCCGACTACCACGATAAAGTCTTTCATTTCTCGGAATAATATATAGCCTATGACACTCGCAAATAACGTGGCTTTCTATTGATAAAAGAATTTTCGAAATCGGTTAAGTAGATCCAGAGATTACTTCCTACAACCTCACAAACTTTACCTCTTTATAATATTAGTATAGATAATTCATTTATTTAGCGGCCTCGCTCCGTGTCATTAAAGTGCGGCTGTGCGCAAGTGCAATGGGTGTGTATCTAAATCTGCTAGCGAAAGTGATAAACAAAGAAATCTTTTATAATCTTTCACGCTTTTATTAGGTCGACCTGTATGTAACTATGTAATGGAATATAAGGTAACTAATTTAATCATCTTCCAAGGATCGTAGCGTCATGAAAATTGGCAGCTGTATGTAGTTCTGATGACAATACAATAATATGGTACTGTTGAACTGATCTGATGATGGAGTCGGAGGATATGAACTGGAACTTCATGATGGAACATCGTATCATAGCTGTGTTTGGACTTGTAAGAAAAGTCTTGGAATGTACTTTGACCACGATTAGGTTTCAAGGTCTGATGATGTGGTTTTTACGTGCATTTATAAAAGCGTGTTTTTAGTGTTTTTTTTAACTAATAATTTATTCTATCGACTATAATGTATAATGCAAAATAATAAATAATGTAATTTGTTTTTTTTTTCTTTTTGACACAACCGTGTCAAACCACAACCTTCCAAAAACGAGGAAGTCAGCTCGCCTTATCACAGGTGAGCCTAGCAGGGCGGTTTAGGTTGCACTTTACTTGGAACATTAGAAAACAAATACTTATATTTGATACATGCACTATTTAACTTGGGCTCAGACAAGTGTACTTATACTTAAATTTAGAAGCATACAACGGTAATTTCAGGATTGTAAATAATTTTCCTTTAGTGTTCTTTCATTTGAATGTGTATGTAACTGATAAATAAATCAAAAAATAAATTTTGCTGTGATGAACGAGACTGGCGTGCGGGCTCCGCTTATATTCGAAGACATTCGTATCTCAATGATTTGAGTACCACTTACTTAATTTCAACCTCTATTTTCCGACATTTGTTAGCTAATTCATAATAAATTTAGTTTTATTTTTAAATTAAACTCTCACTAACCCGTATCCTGCGAAGTTTTATTCCACGCTGGAGACTTTGTATCGAAAATAAAAGTACCCGCACGGTGGAAGCTCACGCGGACGCTAAGACGAAAATCTGCGCGGAGTTAAAACTTGAAAAGTCTCATCGCAGAAACGGGGGATCAGCACTTGGGCACCTGCGCACTCCGCCAACGACCGCCATATTGAATAATTTAGCTGCTTTCCGCTTCACAGCGAGGGCGGGCTGCCGACTTAACACCGCGCCGCGCATCATCGCCAGTCTGCGGCTAACGACTATAATGACGGTAAAGGAAATAAGTTACCGCAATCTGCTACATTGTACCCTTTCTTCGACATATTTAGGTCGACCTACATAGCTATATTTATACGTATACACCAAAATATTTCGAATGAGTCGAAAGACCTGCAGGGTTAATCCGGACAGAACTCGGTTTTCATAGTGTCATTTGAAAATGACGCTGTTATGACAATAGTATAATGCTTATCGCTAAAGTTCAAGACAGTACAATTTAAAAGTAGTAATTTCATATTTCGATTTATTTGATTTTCCACGATTTCAATAGATTTACACAAGAATACTTCCAGTATATTAACATAGGCCAAAATTGTTTTATTAATAGTAAGTCGAAAACATCATTTACCCAACCTATAGGTTATATACAAGCCACAGTGAAAGTGATCTTATATTTTAAATATAACTAGTGGTATTACCTGGCGTTACCCGTATAATATTTGTAGTCAAATACAAATAAATACCAATTTTCACGGCGATCTGTATCGAAGTTGAAGTGCTGCAGTGCCATCTAGTGGCGAGTTGCAACAAAGTAGATAGCCGAAAATATTTTCCGGTTTTCAAATACCTACGCATACCAATTTTCATTCAATCGGTTGAACAGTATATAAGTAGATGTGCTGCAGTGCCTTCTAGTAAAAGGCTACATAAAAGTGGATAGCATAAAAACCTTCTATATCAAAAAAAACATATATGTAACTTTCATGGTGATCGATCAAACGGTGTCGAAGTCTTTAAGCTCCGGCAACATTCTTTTTTACATTCATAGATTTTTACAGCCGTGTAATAATTGGCAGATAATATTATTATTCAATTACTTAACTAAGACTTGTATTCATATTTTTTCTCAACTGTTGGGGCAAATCGGAGTTTTCGATTTCTTTCGTATTATTTGCTAACTTGTTTATGTATATGTGTTCAGAAATTTAGATATGTGTCATTTTGTAGGATGGACATAATTGTTTTTTTTTGTCGAATAGAGTTAGAGTGTATTTGTTTGGGCTTTGTTAATATTTACAGTTAAATCTGAATGGTATACAATAAATTATTTGTCATAAATCATCGACGAAATCAGGAAAAATAACATAAAAAGTCTCATCATTCTTCATAGTGACAACGCCAGCTATCATACATCACATCAAAAAACCGATTATTCGAAGGAGAAAAACGTCGTTCCCGAATGTCATACATACTAGTATAATCATGGACAATGATTTTTATTAACTTTAGAAGCTTTTGAAGCCTTCAAAAGTCATATTTTTGACATGAAAACTCCAGATGGGAAACAATGTTTCGAGAACTGAGTTCAACGCATGCAAAATCGTATTCATCTTAAAGGGAAGTAATTTGACGAGCAATAATTTAGTCCCAAAAAACATTTTCATTCCTAGTTTTTATGAAATCGTAAAAGGCAGTCCATATGTAGCCCACTTATTATACATATGTATTGTATTTACATATAGATTGGTAATAAAATAAGAATATAATCATGTCACTATTTTAAATGTAATTTATTCAATAATGTAATATAATGTGACGTAATTAATGCAATGAATGCAAATTTTAAAACCAATGAATTGTTGTCTACGCAGCTATATAATAGCTCTTAAAACAATACATATAATTTGATTTGATTTGATGTGAATTAACCTGTGGAGCAACAGGCTGTGGTAGCAAGTTTTTGAGTGTTCTCACTGATTACGTCCATTATAGCAAATATTTCGGTTTTGAATTGTTCACCATCAACCTCTCGGTGCTGTAAAAAATCCATTTCTCGAATGATTGATACGTCAATTACCGACGCGAAAGCCCCCCCCCGGTAACAAACACGTTATCCGTGCATTTTCCGGCTTTTCGCCGCGCAACTCATTTTATTTTCGCGGACGTCTCGCATCGCATGGCAAAAAGGCTGGAACGAATCGTGCGTCGCAGAATGTGACAGTTAAAATGCACTAGCGGGCGGTTTGAATACAGCGGCGCGGACCGAACGGGAAACCGCTGTCAAAATAAGCCTTTTACCAAAACTTTTATTTGTTATTTTCGCTTTTATTTTTGCCCGCGCCGAGCGTATCGCTCGTACCATCTGACTGACGTTTCCACGGCGCTGCCATTTCCGACGGCGACATTGTAACGCTTTAACAAATAAAAATATAGTATTATTTGCTACTCGTTGAAGAAGCTTTGCAGCCGGAAGTATCATTGACTTTTAATTAGCCCATCATAAATAATAGAGGATGGATCTTACTAAACGTGGTTATGAAGGGTTTTTCAATTTGGGTGAGTCGATGTTGATAGTTTATGGCGACCATGTTGTTTTGGCGGCGTCTGTCAAAATCCGTTGTTTATTATTCAGTCACTGATGCCAAATAACCGTGGCAAGTTATCTCTTGCGGTTGTGACGTGAATTAGCCCCAAAGATCTTGCGATTTGACCCTGCTAGACTTTTCGTTTGGTGTTTAATGAAGCCGCAGGTCTATGCCGCAATCGACCGATAGCCTAAAAGTCAACATAACCCAAATCATCGCTTCAATTCAGCCTTATTTACGCGGTAGAGTTATTAAAAATTGGCCTTTCGAATCCGTGTCACCGTGCGAAGCTGCGGGGGACATTTAAACGATGTCATGTACCACACATTATGGCATACATAGGCATTTCAATTAATAAATGAATTTCGTTAATACCTCATACACAGCTTGTAACACCACTTCAAACACACTTTTATCGCATAGACTGTCAACATTGACCAGCTCTTATTAGAAAACCCTGTATATCACCATTATCAAATATACTAAACATCTGAGACTATCCCGGTTGTATAACATTATAAATAAGGTAAAAAAGGTAAAAAAACGAATTTTCAGCGTGAATTTTGTTGCACCCGTCGTTTCGGCAACGTTGCAGCCGCCCGTTATCTAGGGGAGACTGCAATCTACCCTAGCCTATCTAGGGCAGTCTACCCTAGACAACGGCGGCTGCAACGTCGCCAAAACGTCGGGTGTTACAAAATTCACGCGGTGAATTAGTTTTTATCTTATTTATAATACTAAATTCCCCTAATATTTTGCGGACTTTTCTGTTATTTGCAGAATACCACTTCTGCACCGTATAGTTAAGGGCCCCATTCAGAGACGACGTGTTTGATCAAATAACAGTGATTAACCCATTCATTTATCCTAAACCCCCTATCATATTTTTGGTTATGATATTTTTCATCGGTGAAAAAAGTGAGATATTGACGGAATACATGTATTATATGCCGTAAAGAATATCGATGATTACTTAAAAATTCAGCAAGACCTAGATCGTCTAAGTGTTTTTTGTAATCAGCACAAAGTTATGATAAATGAAGGCAAATGTTTTAAAATCACGTTTCCGAGAATTATTAATCTAATTGCAGTAACGCCAATAATGTGAGTAGATCTATTATATGATATAGGGATTATATAACCAAAAATTTTACTCGATAATTCAAATGGGAAATGGTGTAAGGATTATTAGTAATATCCTACAAATACAGGAATATGATCACATTTAAAGAAATGAAACACTTCACATTACCAAATATTTATATTGTAGTAGTTTAACAATAATAGGAAAGCAACAAAATAATCTAGCACAACGTCAGGACCAAGTAATAGTTTACGTAGTAATGTTCTTGTTCTTAACATTTTGACACCTTCAAGTATTTGCATCAATATTACGCATGTTGCTTTATTGTTGTTTGCATAGCCTAAAACAGATATCTATTAGTAGAAATAGAATGATAAGTATTTTTGACAAGGAACTTGGAACCTCTATTGATGGCTGTCAAAGTCAAATCTTAGAATGAAATTGTTTTTTTAAAAAATAAAGTTCCCGGTGTATTCGTTGGCGGGGCGTTACAAAAATAGCTATCATTTTGTAAGGAAGAGCTAGTCTAAAGCAGTAGTATAATAGAGGTCAACTAGAGTTGTCAACTACAACGGGCGAAGATAGCCAGCGGGCTTACACTCACGGGGCTTACTTCCAATTGCGACCAGATTACTCCAGTCTCTCGATTGGTTACGAGCTCGAGGTCGCTTGCGCGGTTTTCTCCCTTACGAAGCGATGAAACGGTGTATACCGAATCTATAGCGGACCACAGTATTCTTTGCCCGGGTGTTCACCCAGGATCGGGTAGCCGATGGTCCTTTCAAGAGCAGTCGCCGTAAGGTCCATAACCACCCCCGCTCTATAGGAAACAGTACTGCTTCCAGACTCCCCCGATTGTTAGTCAGAGGGAGGTAATGGGCCCATGATGAGGTGGCCACGATGACCCATGTGTTCAGGGTCGGTCACACTCACGGGTCAACACCCATCCGATGGCCTCCACGCATGGGGTGCGAACCTGGGTAGGACACTGGGTCAACCAGTCTCCCCTGGGAATCAAACCTCTGGCGCTCCTGGACGGTCTGCGAACCGAGCGGCGCAAGTCAATCGACTGTGCTCTCCGACTAACAGTCGGGGGAGTCTGGGAACTGTATTGTTTCCTATAGAGCGGGGGTGGTTGCCTACCTTACGGCGACTGCTCTTGAAATGACCATTGGCCATCCGATCCCGGTTCAGAGTCGGGCAAAGGACGCCTTGGTCCGCGATAGATTCGGTGCACACCGTTTCACCGCTTCGTAAGGGAGAGGACCGCGCAAGCGACCTCGAACTCGGAACCAATCGAGAGACCGGAGAAATCTGGTCACAATTGGAAGCAAGGGCGCGAGGGTCGACCCGCCAGGTAACATTACTGGCTATCTCGCGGTAAAGGCGTTGGCTTCTTGCGGGTTGTGACGTAGCTGGACGTTGGATTTGTTCTGTCCAAAGTCTTCTACGTTCACTGCAGGGCGACAGAACGAGAAAATCGTTAAAACGTCCTGTGGTGACGGGCTCGCCCGTTGTAGTTGACACCGCAAGTTGTTAGTCAGAGTGCACGGTCGATTGGCTTACGTCGCACGGTGCGCAGATCGTCCAGGAGCGCCAGAAGGTTGATTCCTAGGGGAAACTAGCACTAAGGCCAGAGTCCTGCCCGGGCTCGCACTTCATGCGTGGAGGCCGCCGGATGGGTGTTGACCCGTGAGTGTGACCAACCCTGAACAAAATGGGTCTTCGTGGCCAACTCAGCAAGGGCCCATTAGCTCAGCGTGCCATAGATTGCACGTTGTTATTGGTATGTAATGGAATGGAATAAATAAGGTAAGGTGAGAAGTTCGGGCGGAGGTGTGGAAAATATCATACTTTCATAATATATCGTACATTTATTAATGTCGTACTTTTAAGAGAGGTCATTTTTTTAAATCCAAAAATTTCAGAAAATATCGTACCATTTAAAATTATAGTACATAAAAAAATTTTGCTCTTCTGCAAAATTTCCTTATTTCAAAAATGTCGTACTTATTACAAATAACGTACTTTTATAACATATCCAACTCATCAATCGTTCTTTAAGAAAATAATATAGTTTCAAAAAATATCGATAGAGAAAACATGTTTTTGGCGTCTTTAAGTGCTCATCCGCGAGCTATTGCGAAGCTTCTTATGCGAGACTAAGTCTAGCGTACATTTACTTAGTGCATTTGCAGTGCTGGATTATCCAATAGTTCAAGTAGGCATCGGCCTATATGCACCATGCCTTTTATGGGCCCCGAGATAAGAGATCATATTTTTTACAATTGTTTCTATTAGATAGAAAAAAATTATTTGAAATTCTAAGGAGAAACGGTTAAATTAATTTGTTGATTCGATTAATAGTATATTTGTTATAAATTGTGGACAGTTGGCCGCTGCCAGCCTGTGCGATCGTATTTTATTTATACGTGCGTCTTTGTTACGCAACATGAACGTTTTCAGAATCCGGCACTGGACATTCGTGAAAAGAGAATATTTGCCCCTGTTGTATCAATGTCAAAAACCTTCAGTAATAAGTGGCTGCTTAGCCGTTCAAAGCCGCGCACTGAGCGCCGCATTTCGCCATCAGGACGTCGAATTAGTTTACTTTCGTAATATGCTGAGAGCTGGCGGTTACGCCTCGCCGAACGCATTGTATGCAGGTTTAACTAACAAAGGTTACATCTAATGGATACTCGAAATTGAAGTTCGAAGCGATACAGTTTCCCATGAGCTTGCACGCAGAGTTCGAATTAGTTTGCCGCATGGATGCCTGCGCATATTCGATATTATATCGTCTTGCACGCGTTCGGCGCCCGTTAAATTCTATGCACTAACCGCATTAGCGGTCTTATACAGGATATGGAAGAAGTTTAAATTCTTTTATAAACCTATACACGGGAATTTAACCCAAACAAAGTAAAAACGTATTTTAATCTGATGCAGTTTTAAAGAGCAGTGCGACAAATACAAACATTATCAATACGGAGCATTATTAATAAGACATATTAATTAATACGAATCATTATACGAACACGACGAGAAATCAACTATACATGTCTTTTCGACGTAATCGAGGCGTAGCATTATAACTCTAATTGTATAATTCGATTCTGGCATTTTCTGTTTCACCCTTGCGACTGATGGAAGTTTTTCTCTCGGTGTTTCTCTCGGGTTTATGCAGTTGAGTGGTAGGGCATGTGTAGTTCAGTTTTCCTCTATTTTAAATGTGACAATTTGTAGCTGATTAGCGTTGCGTGTGAAGAAACTGCCGAGTCTGTAGATTGCATTATTGAGCATCCCGCCGCGCGTTAAGGCCTCGGCGTCGGGCGGGGCGCGGCGACGGCAGGCTCGAAGGGGCGTCCGGCAGCCGCCTGAATTTCCACCTCGGGCCATTAATTAACTTATCATTGGGGCGCACTAATTGAGTTTCTTTCCAAGTTAGATTGGCTGGTAGCTGCCGCTGGATCTCTCTCCGGCCGAATGACGATGCCGCTCGCCGACGCCGCTCTAGCTAGCCGATCTAGCCAGCTAGCTCAGCAAAATCGACGCTTTGACAGCCTAATGCATAAAGTCAAATTCGGTTGACGAAACAGTTATAAAATTATATATACAAAAAAAAATACTAACTTGAACTATGACTCTTTAGCCAGGGTTTGTTTTAGTGGAAAGAATAATATTTTGTCTGTAAACCAAATAATTAATACACAGGTGAGTTTTATTTAACCGGCATCCTTGAGAGGGGTGAATCAATACGAGCAAGTAAGCAAGTTTTGATAAAAAATGTAAGAAAATAACAAAAATAAAAAAATAGTTTTCTTTTAAATTTGAAAAATTGGTTTTCTGAAAAATAGCATAAAAATCGTTGAGCACGATGCGCTATCTAGTGGTAGGTTAAATATCGCTAATATTGTTTATAAGTGATATTTTACCATCGATCTTCTCAAACTTTTATTTACCAGTCAGGTACTGAAAATTTTCAAATAAAAAAAAATTAAAAATCTTAAAAAAAAAATATTTTAAATTTCACATTTTTTTAAAAATTAAAAGTTTTGAAGTTGCTCGTACTAATTCTCCCTCTTTGAAGGATGCCGGTTAACAAAAAGTCACCTGTAAATGAGTTTCTAAAATAAATACGTTTTATTTACATTTATACCTCATTAAAAAAAATATCTTATCTTAAGACTATCTATTCTTAACAAGATTGACATTGACCATTCTTCCCTGTAGCCATTCATATAGCTAACCACATAGTAGTTGTTAATATGTATTTAATTATATTTATTTGTAGGTTTTCCTGCCTGGAGCATATTGTTTTAAAAATATATTTATAAAAAAAATAATTAATGGACATTTGTAAAATATAAGGCTTATGTAACTTTTAATTGAGTTGCTTATTTTATAATACGGTTTTTTTTACACAATTATTACATATTAGGATTTTTCGAAGACTTTAGTGATACGTAAAAGGGTCGTACGAGCTTCTGGCGCAGTAGTAGAGAATAGCGAGATATCCAAAGCTCAACAAGTAAGTAAAATAAATACTATTTTAGCGAGTTATCAGTTTTTTTTAGTCTTACATATTTACTAGTAGGGTCAGTCCGCGAAATCGACATTTTATGATTTTTGTTTTAGTACCGATACTAGGTTTGATTACAGTTTAATTTGGCTTTAGCCTCTTGAGTTATTAGAAAAAAATGTATATGGATTGAATTACACTTTATAATTTCAGTAATTTGGGTAGACTGCACCTTGAAGTTTCTGTTTAGGTGCTCAGGTGCATTTACCAGAAATCAGTGCCGGATTATCCAATAGGCCAAGTAGGCACCGACCTATAGGCCCCCACGCATTTTAGGGTTTTGCGACAAGAGATCATTATAATCTTACTTTGAAAAAAATGTTTCTAACAGAAACAAATGATTGATTTGAAATTCTAAGGAGAGAATGTTAACTAAACTTTTTGATTCCATTAATAGTATAATTGTTATAAATTATCGACAGTTGACCGCTGGCAGGATGTGCGACCGTCTTTTGTTTATATGAACATCTTTGCTACGCGACATACGCGTTGTCAGAAATGTTTAACAACTCGCTTTGCAGGTGCGATCGCGTTTTGTTTATATACGTATATTCTTTTTTTATATATATATAAGTCTATTCTTCACTATATCGTCGGCCGAATGTTTGACAGCCCAAATTGAAGCCCGAAAAGTGCAAAGATGGCACTGAGATTTCGACGGCTTAAATCCCTTTACACGGGTTAATCCGGCACTGCCAGGAATCAGGATCGAGACAGCTAGACCGTCTGGCTGTGGATGCGCGTTGTGTATAATTCCCACGGTTCAAGCGTAAAGTCCAATGAAGCAAAGAGATGACAGGCTGATTTCAGTTCGGATGCAGGTAAACGTCTAGGTCGAAAGAAAGATATGGGAGCGGAAGCAATAACGCAGTATTAATGAAAGAGTAGACGATGAATTGATTGGACAATTGACGGATTGGGTGATGGACATCACTTGGAGCTGCTGACGGAATGACTGAAGATGGTGTAGGTAGTTTCTGACGACTCTATAAGAAGAGAAAGTGAAATATCGTAATAATGGACAAGTAGTTAATGAAAATGTAGATAACAACGCTCCGCCGTCATAAATGAAAGCGCTGTCTGAATTTGGAGCGCTTGAATCGCCGGTATACGCATTGCTATCACCGCGGTTGTTGCTAACTTCATTGATTTGCATATACAGAGTATTGATATATAGGGTGATTGGGTTGTCAAGTATGGTATTTATAGGATTAAGTATTTCAAACTCAATAAGAAAATATCACTAAGTAGATTGAAAACAAACACCCCAAAACAACCTGAGATAAAAGTCATGTATAACTTTTTTTAATTTACCTACTGATACCATTTGATATCTTTTTTTTTAAACCTTGGTAACAGAAAAAGTGTTTTTATTATGTTAACGTTGTCGAGTTGTCGACGTGTTTCAGGTCTGTTCTTCATGTACAATAATCATATTTACAAAATAATCTTCTAAAATACCAAAACTTGTTTTTCCACAAAAAAGTCAAAATACATATTTTTATAATTTTATTGTTTGAATCACTCCTATGAATGCGAGACTCATTTTCCCAGTCAGTGTGTATATTGCGTGCAACTGCAGTAATATATATATATATATATATATATATATATATATATATATATATATATATATATATATATATATATATATATATATATATATATATATATATATATATATATATATATATATATATATATATATATATATATATATATATTGGTTAATAATTACCATCTCTACTCTGATTTCACACTCTACAGGAATTGTATATAAATTCCGAAAGGAGGTTAAACAAATTATTGCACCATTGATCAAGTGCGATGACAATAATTTTAAACTAACATATCTTAAGACCATAATAGTTTACCAATGCCAAATAGGACATAACATAACGGAAAGTTTTTCAGTATAACGGACGGCGGCCGATAGCATGTAGATGGATTTCCAACCCGATATTGTCCCGTACGTTGTCCAAACTTCCGACGGCAGAGGTTACAAAATATGAAGGTATTGTGTTACCTAGGCGGGTTTCTTATCTCTCTGCGAGGGAATTCTAGCCGCCTCCCTCTTTTCCCGTTCGTTCGACTTTCGTTTATGCGTCCGCCGCACTGTGGCAATTTATCCAAATTAGTAGAAAAAAAGTCTTATATCAAAGTTCGTTTACATAATTCTTTAGAGAAAGTCGTATATTAACCGTCGTATATACCATATAAAATTTATAGCGATTTATATAAGCGGTTTCTATATATCAGAATTATATAATTTTGAATATATATATTTTTTAATTTTCCATATGATTATATAGCGGACGTATCACGTACGTTCGTATAGATAAAGCGGTTAAGTGCAACCTGATAGTGCCTCTTCTTCCTTTGGTGATAAAGTACCAAATAATAGCAGGTTTTCAGAATTCACACGCGGCCGTATAATCTCAGTGATGTCAGCCACAAAAACATCGATGCTGTGCGGCATATGATTGAAACAGACATGCATATGACCTACCATGGCGTTCACTTAATTAATATTAAATCTAACGTAGACGTAATTGTTACACCGATCGATGAGATTCATATATATATATACACTTTTCATTCATTTATGTAAGAACACTTTCAGAAAACTAAGTATGAAGTCATATTAAGTCAATTATAGCTTATTGGTACAATAAGCTATAATTGTTATTGTATTGTTTAAAGCTACCCTGTATATTTGAAATAAAAAATCCTGATCCTTTGAAATCAATAAAAAAAAAAAAGGAAAAAAAGCGAACATTCGCAAATTGGCTACGGTGCGCCGCTCCGTCCTAAAGAAGGTGGTCGTTCGAGGAGGTTGGTCGGTTAAATTGGGGAGAGAGGACAAGCAAAGTAGAAAGAGAGAGAGAGAGAGAGAGAGATAGTGTATCAGTTTGTTTGATATTTTATTAGTCAGTCCTAGATATTCCGAGATGCGATTGGGCATTACAAAATATTCTAGCCGGAGAGAAATACTCAGACTTCTGGAACCCGAATAGTTTGGTGCTTCCTCACCGGGAGCATTCGCCTGTAGTGTAACATTTTAGATTCGATTTTGAGCATTACGTTACAATACTGCCTCCCTGAATGACGAGCATTCGCCTGTAATGTAACATAGATTTGCCTGTAGACAGCTTGTATCATTACAGGTTGACTACAGGTGCTACTCACTGATGTAATGCTAGAATCTGTAACGATACATTACAGGCGAATGCTCCCGGTGAAAGAGCACCTTAACAGTTACCGATATTCTTTAGTTACTTATTTTTAAGCTCATTGACAGTCAAAAGGTACTTCTAGAGAGGGTTATATCAGCGTTCTTATAAATAACTCAATTTATTATAAATATAAATTATGTATGGATAGGTAGACAAAGTCTTCATGTATTTATGGACGAATTTTTTACGGACGAATTCGATAAAAATAGTCAAAAAGGCTTTTCTGCGAGGATCACAATAAACAATGTATACATTGGATGGGGAATACCCTTTCGAAGATACTGCGCCATATTAGAAAGTAGAAATAATGAAAATTGAGCTGCAGAGTTCGCTAATGAGGCACCTAGCTTCTATGAAATGAAATATTATGCATCGGTGGTCAGGAAGGATTAATAATTTATTGATTTATTTATTTCCATAATTCAAGTTATGATTTACAAAAAGAAAATCCTTATCCTAACACAAAAACATTTTATAATAAGTGTACATATTATACCTAGCTTAGAAATTCATCTTTTTGGCATATCAGTTTATCACCTTACTAAGTATGAACCCGTGTTGAGGTGGTACTAACATCGGTAAATTATTTTGAGACGAGAGGGCAAGTCTCATCTAATACGTGAATACAATTTGAGTTGGGGGAAAGGGAAAAGAGTTTGCAAAAGAATTGGAGAACATGCTTTAGAAGAGAATTAATGTCTTATTTATAGTACATGCCGGTTTGCCTACTACTCGGTTTGGCTATTTAAGTCATCAGAATAGCACCCTACCGTTCTTTAATTAAAGTCACACGTGTTCATGAGAATTTAAGTTTCATTTAAAGTGCGCCTTTTAAATTTCGCCCAGCCCCTTTGTCACAGCGCGGCGAGATATATTTCACAGACGTAAGCCTAAAAACGCTGGCGTTTCTAAAAGAAAATGGCGAGAATAAGTGTGCAATTTATAAGCGAAAAGCCGCCGTGCAACAGACGAAGCGTAATTTAATTTTCAGCATAAAGCCTCAATAAACCTTTTTCACGAAATAAAAACACATTATAAATGGCTTTTGTACGACAATTTTAATAAGCATCTACGTCGGGAATGAAAGAATGGCCCGGAGTGGGGAGTAGGTTATTATCATTACACTCATCTGCTCCCTCAAATCTCCAGAGTAGAGGACCTTTTCAGGAACCCCACCCCCCCTCGCCGCCCTCGCCGCCCTCGCCGCCCACGCCGCCAAATGCTGCCCGCGCCGCCCACTCTCTAAGGAAATGAATATCACAAACCCAAACAAACCACACAAATATTACACAAAAGCGGGATTTTTTTGAAGACGATTTCTGCTTTAATTATCCGCGACTGGGGTATGCCTTATATTTTAAAAGGAGCTTTTACCAAGTTTTCCTCATGTAAATACAAATTTGAATGCGGGCCGTCAATTTAAAGCAATTTATCAAACGATTTCTACCGTTCAAGCTGTATCATTAGATTTCATTTAAATTAATTATTATATATACAGGGCGTTTGTCGCATGGACTGCATCAATTTTATGAGGGATTGGGGCGGTCATTTGCTAGTTTTCACACATAGACCATATGTCCTTAGTGTCACGGTAATATAAACATAAATATGATATTATTTGTTATTTTTTAATTACGCGAAATCTCGCGTCTAAGTCGCCATAAAGTCTTTGTTTGCTATTACAATGATAGCAAGAATTATATATTTTTTTATTCCACAATGTGTTTTTATTTTAAGTAAATCATTATTACATACAATTGGATTTAAAAAATGACTATAGCTTCCAAAGTGTTACAAATGTGTGAATGTATGTAAATTCCTAAGGGAAAAAATAATTATAAACAAAACCAAGAGCTGTTTTAAAATTAGTTTTATCTGAAGAATTTCTTGAGTTTATACCCATCCCAACGTGTCATCGATGTGGTAAAAATAAGAGATACTAATTTGGCAGTGTTGGGATTTATTTTTTTTTAATGATATTTTTATTTAAAACGTGAGTTACTAAATTAGATCAAATTGACCTATTCTACTCTGTATGCATGAACGATATTTTTTTCTTATCTCAATGATTAATGTCCGGAGACTTATTTCTCCTTTAATATACAATATATTTAGTAATCCCTATATACAATATATTATATATTTTATCTTTATTTTCAAAATAATTCAAAACATTGGCGTAAATGTAAGAAAAAAAAATGTCTTTTGTTAGAAATTATGTTTATAATTATTGCTATGCTGAATATACTAAATAAAATATAAAAAACATAAAGTTTTTTACACTAAATAAAAAGGACAACTGTGTACCACTACAAAATTACGATTCAGAATAATCACCCAATGTATTTTAGTATTTTTTCCGAAGGACGACATGTGACATGGCCATCATAAACTATTGTTAGATATTGTGTTTATATTTTATTGTTGTTGTAATGATGAATATAAGAAATAAAATATATTAAATATAATATTTATTATAATAATAAAGAGAATAATTTTGTACCACTTCATAATTACGATTCTTAATAATCACACATTGCATTATAGTACTTTTTCCGAAGGCTGACATGCTTAATTTTAGTCAGGTATTTAATAGAACTCTCGCATTTTAGGCCATCATAAAATATCGTAAGATATTAAGTTTATATTTTATTGTTGTTGTTATGATGAATATAATAAATAAAATATAATAAATGTAAAGTCTAATATAGTAAATAAAAAAGACAATTTTGTACCACTTCATAATTACTATGCAGAATAATCACCCCATGCATTTTAGTACTTTTCCGAAGGCTGACATGCTTCATTTTAGTCAGGTATTTAATTGAAATCTCGCGTTTTAGGCATCATAAACTATCGTTAGATATTATGTTTATTTTTTATTGTTGTTGTTATGATGAATATAATGAATTAAAATAATAAATATTAAGTTTAATATAATAAATAAATAGGACTCTTAATTTGTACCACTTTATAATTACGATTCAGAATAATCAATCACCCAATGCTTTTTAATATTTTCCTAAGGCTAACATGCTTCATTTTAGTCAGGTATTTAATTGAAATCTCCCGTTTTAAGGCCATCCTTGACTGCTGGCATTATCCACTCGGCAGCAATGAGATATAACGGCCAACAAATTGATTATGGCACATTTTTCAAGGGAGCAGCTCTCCCCGTCCCTCTCACCCTACCCCCCCCCCCCAGCAAAGTGAAGAAAGAATTAGGAAAGTCAAACAGAAGGAGAGAAGAGCGCGAGAAAAAAGGCGGCAAAATTAAATACTCAAAAGTGAGGGATTTATTTAAAGCATGGCGGGCTATAATTGGGTTATTTTTCCGCCGCAATTAAATGCTGATAATCAATTCTGCCTCCGAGAGTGCTAAGAGAGATGAAGGGAAAGTGGGCAGGTGCGGGGGAAGGAGGAGGTTCGTTTATCCCCCTCTCATGAGAGGGGTGGGGAAAAAATTAGAGGATGTGGGAGGGCACTTATATAATATTTCCAGGCAGTCTCTAATGTAAAATATAGTCATTGACTATTCTCATGATTATCCTTGACTCCACTGAGAAAAATATTTGATTGCTTCTTATAATACTATTTTGTTATTACGGTTGTGTACAAAATAACGATGTTTTAATGGAAATTTGGTTAATTATAAAGATATTTGTTGAAGCTCCGTTACTAGTTTATATGTATGCATAAACATTTTCCTCACGGAAATAACAGTATATATACGGTATACATACAGCATTTCCACACGGAAATAACAGTATTCTGTAGTTTCAACATTATTCATATGTCCGAATATAACCGTACGTATACTACTACAAGGTTTCATGGTTAAAGCGAGATCCCAAGGTCACGAAGTAATAAAATAACATATTATTTAACATAACTGCACGGTAACTACTGTCACGCCAACACCGTTACGCTTCACGGTAATTCATACATATGGACCACGGTCCATGTTATATGCTAAATCCTTGTTGAAACATGCGTATTTCCATGTTATAGTGTATTCTTGTAACTATATCTTATTATTAAATTTAGATTATTAAATCTTATTAATATCAATATGACTATTTAACCTTTTATTGAATTTCACTCGGTTACCTATTATCCGTTCCTTCTATTACACTTTATTTATATTCTGTTTTTTATTTTAATTATTTCCTATTATTTTGATTAGTTAGTTATTTATTAGTTATAATTTATTAGTAATGGTTATGGTATTTATTACGTAAGCTAAGTTACGTTAGCTGTGTCTATTTTAAGTTGTTCTTTACAATGTATATATCCTTTACTTAGGTAACAATGTAACTTCTTAACATTGTACAAGTATTAAATAAATAAATAAATAAATAATTGCTTTTTATTATATATATTTTTAATTGCCTAATATGCGTACATACAAACTTAAGAGCTAGCTGCCTAAAAATAAGTCTTGGCACTTGCTAGTATCCGCAGACCAGCAAGTGGCAGCAGCACACCTTTGGTAATGTTAATCACATCGGCCGTGTTCATTTTTTTTAATGAAAAATGTTTTTTTTTATTATGAATAAATGGAATTTTTGATAATAATATCTATAAGAATAAGTTTAAGTTGGTAAAGAATGTTGTCATTATTTGTAAATAACATGCTGTTACATCACCTAAATTAATAAAATAAAACACTCATATGCTGCTGCGCTTCATAATATTATTTGACCCGTGAGTAGGTAAGTATAACCCAGTCGAAGATTCATACCAACTATTTCCGGCTTACGGTGCAACCGCTCAACCACTATGTTAATCATTGCAAGCCTCATATCGCTCGTACTTCGATGGAGTCGGCATCCATATTGGACATTGATTAAACATACCCAATTCTATCACAATTAAAAAATACCTGGAAAATGTCCTCGTATCGCAGATACGCGATCTGCTCGTCTATGGGATAAATTTTAAATCGCTGATGCGAATCCCCGAGTACTTTGATGCGAATCGTTTTCATTTCCCGTGCGGGGTAATGAATTTATTATAAGGGCAGCCGCGTACGGCGCGCACCAGCGACAGCGATAATATCGCGCGATATTATACCGCGCGCTAGATATTTTATTCATAAATCACTGTCCGAGCGGGTTGGGCCACATTAGTGACTGCGACGGTACGATACTAATTTTAATCGTTCGCCAAGAATCGCACAAGAATAAACAAGAAAATGTATTTAAAAACATTAAAAACAGGAAGTGAACTACAGAAGTGCCGTTACAAAAAGTGAACTATTATATTTATAACAAGGTAGAGAGGACGAGTAAAGTAAAGTACTGTCTCCTTTTTAACTACAGATATTTAATAAAATCAGTCTTATTTTGTTGGTATGTTCAATTGATATCAAAGTATATTTAATTATTCACCTTTTCATCCTGATATTTTTTGATTATTTTCTTTATATTTCATACAATGATGCAATGCATCTTTCATTATCTTAATGCCATTTGATTGAAACCTCAAATAATTATATAAAATTTAACGCCCTCATTTGTATGAGTATAGAGGGCGAACTATCTATTTACATTAGTACCATTTCTGGTCGCTTGATGTAATTTAGTGTTTATTAGTGTAAACAAAATCGATGAGAGCGATTTGACCCCGAAGCGAAGAGAAGTACTTACAGATCAAAGCAAATTACTGAATCAGGTTGAATACCACAACGGATGGTCGCTTAATGACGTTGAGTTTAGCCGTCAGGTAGATCAGATCTCTCGCCGCGTCAGCCCAGACCATAGTAAAGTCAGATTTGCTGTAGCTGTCCCGCGTGGCCAACGAAAACAGTTTGTTTGTTTGTTTTCTAATGTTTATTGTGAAATTTCACAATGGGCGGGTTTGTTGACATATGACAATCTCTTACAACCAACCCTAGTGTAAGTGGGATAATGTCGAAATTGACATTGTCCATATTGTTTGTCAAACATGTGACAATCGTAAATAGAGCTATATCAGGATCATCTTATTTTTCAAAATGAAATCCAGGATAAATAAAATCCATCCGTGTTGCTCTTGCATTATGATATTTTTATTTGCGATTCGTACGTGTACGCCCCGACACACTAGATATTCTAATAGCTTGCCAAATATGCTTGGCATTGATATGAGACGCTAGTTTTTACTTCGCTTTATATCCCCATTTACAAATTAGGGTGGCGTGGGACGTTTTCCATTTCTCAGGATACATGTCGATTATAACTGCTTCGTTAAAAACATATAATCATTATGGAGTAATTTCTGGAGATAACCGCTTTTTAAGAAGGGGCGGCAGCCCGTCCGAACTTGTACTTCACGGACGTCAAAACGGTGAATATAAAGTTTTATATCTGTAAGAGCGATTTGTACCAACGCTCGTTAGAAAAGATTCCAAATTCGTTGACATGACACGCCTTTTGCATGGTACCAAATTCGTTTGATGACGAGCCGCGCCGTTAAACTGATGGTGTTTAATTTTCTTAACTTAGCCACGATCCCCAGCTAGCGTCCGTTAATCGGCCGATAGCGAGAATTCTAACTATTTGGTTGTTTGAATCTGCGTGCTTAGCTTTTGATTTTGTTATCGTTGTGGGTATTGCTTTATATTGTTATTGCTGCTTCTCCCTGTTATCGTTAACTGTTTGGACCAGACGAACCGTCACAATTAGTTCCATCCGTGGTTATTTAGGAAAAAGCCAAAATCGTTGGTATTTTAATAAAATCCGTACTCGAGTGTTAGAATTCGTTGCCAAATAGTCAAAATAACATTAAACTGACAGAAAACCATTAAACACACAAAACATACTAAAAATTCGAAAACGCACGTAACGGCGGGTTCGAGACATTTTGAATACATTTAATTCAGAACAGATTTTAATTTGTGATCATGAACAGATTTGAACCATTTTGACACTTGACAACTGCGCTGTGTGTGGCTCGTAGGAGGCGAGAATGGCTTTTGAGGCATCCGACTCAATTTACCATGGTTAAATAACCGGCACCTGAAAATGGTTCGCGCAAGCCATCAAAATCTAGCCGGATTTTAAATTGTTAATCTTGGTTAGCTAACGCAGATAAGCAGATGTTAATAGGCTGGTTGGCGCAAGTCACCCAAAATGTAAATTTTACCTGATGAACCGACAAACCCGTGAGAGTCGAATGTGCACGGATTTCTCCATCCCCCAGTCTGGTCCCAGATTCGAAATCACTTGCGCGGCCTCTATCTGACGTTAGCGGTAATTCAGTTAGAATTTATCGCGGACCGTGAAGTCCTTTGTCGTCTATATCATTGCAAACGGATCGTTTTAAATGTGGCTGGCATTAGGTCAACAACGAAAGCTGCTTAGGAAATGTATATTTTCGATTTGATTATCCACCCCGGGGTGGATAATCAATTGGAAAACGCCTCACAATGCACGAACCGCCCAGTATTGCCTGAGGTGTTCCCCAGATTGTCTACGACTGAGCTTACAGACAAAGCGAGGTTCACAGAGTTATATTCAGGTTAGTACCTCTTAGAGGAGAGTATCGAATGGGAGCTGAACCGTGATTTGAGCAGACTCAAAGTAACAAACAGGTCATCAGGCCCAAGCTGCACGGACCGTAAAATAACGTTAGACACGAGATTACTAGCAGGTACAGAGATTGTCGTCGAGTATGGTGGGCATGAAAGCGGCGTCAGGAAGTGGCACGATCGAGGTCGTTTCTGCAGTCCCCGCAGCCGCCCTTGTCCCTACCCTTGTTATTGCAAGTATTGCAAATCCACTGTGAAATTAATACAACAATTAGTATCGTACTTGCATAGAATTGAATTTTTATCGTATGTTAATTATAGAACCCCTAAATCTAGTGGACTAAGCGGGGCAGAACGGGTGGTGCGACGCGGGCGGCTGCCCATCGGCCTTCCGAATGGTGAATTAACGAATTGCGTTACAAAACGCAAAAATCGCCCGCACGTAATTCGGCCGCGGCGTGCTTAAATACGCGCGCGGTTTCCCTTGCAAAGCCGACACTGCATAATTGACTTTCGTAAAATTAATGACTATTGTGAAGCCGCCATTGTACAACCGATACTACCCCCACTGCTACCCAATAAACCGCGATCAATTCGTGGTATGTTGCACTAGAGCAATATTTCTGTATTTATACATAATTTAGAAATTCCTATTGCGCTTGGATATTCAGCCCTTGTGTGTCCTTTTAAATCTCTCCCTTTCGATGCGCTATTCTTTCTAGAAACCGCTTCGAACGTGAGTGAATGATGATGATTCCTACTGCATTTTATAAAAAGAAGAAGAAAACGGGATAGAACCGAAAAAGTCAGAAATATTTTAGTCAAAAATTCATCTGCATCTAAATACCATTTACAACCTGTGAAGTTCGTTACTCTTTTTTAAATTAAATGTCCTACTTTTTTCTACATTAATGTAAGCAGCACTGCAAGATTTTTATATTATCGTTTTCTTTACATATGACATGCACTTTAAGAGGATTTTTGTGGACCTAAAAGTTTGAGAACAAACCTTTTAGAAATATGCACTTTTAGAAATAACCTTTTAATATACATATTATCAGAAGATATTGTTTTAATTCATTTCATGCGAATTGTAGTTTTTAGTGGATTTATACGATGGATATAATACTAATCCACTGTATATATTACGTAGTTTGTATCCTCTATAGCCCACTATTGACGCTTCAGAATTATTCATTTGAGGGTCAGTCGTTCACACAAAAGAAAAAGTAACCGATCTAGAACACACCCTTGCCCGCGCGAATATTACCTTCTTCAGAGCTATTGGTAATACCCATACCACGTTCGTTTACCCTAATACTCGTTGGAAGCGCCAGTGGAAAATATATAACGATATAACGTATCTGGTCGTGGCATGTAGATGTAAATGGTCGAGTAGTCCTTGGCTCACGACCAGAGACTGTATTTTATGTTGTCCTCGAACCTCGAGGATGTATACAGAGGAGAAAAATACAATGTGAATATTTGAACCGTTTTAATAATGTAGAAAGTAAAGAGCGACTTGCCAGAAGTGAAGTAATTAATAATAATGTGGTTTTTTTTTAATTTCCGTTAAACCGTAAGAAAATTTCAACGTTTTAAACATTTCGACGCTAATATGACTATTGAGAAATAAATACCGTGTGAAATAATTCAATTTATGGCAATAAAATACTAGAAATTATAATTGTCGTTTCCCGTGTGAAAAGAGCATTTTTTATTCCTACTAAGATTTATGCATTGTAATTTAATATTATTTGAAGCGTTGCTAAGGAATATTTCCCTACAACGACATTAAATCTCCTGCAATACCGAATATACCCATATGATGTAACTTTTTCAGAAGAATTTCGTACGGCATACAATTAAAAGCTTGACTGAGGTCCTTCCCCACAGAATATTCAGTAAGGATATTCTTCAACTTGTTTTTTCTTCGGCTATTTAACCATTTGGAAGCTAATGGCTGAAAATGCTTATTCTCATTCTTTGATTTCCTTCTAAAACCCAAATTGCGTGCTGTTTCAACAGAGCCAGTATTCAACAAAAGCCAGCATTCGTATTTTATTATTGTTTCTAATAATTTTGAAAATACACAGATACACAGGCCTATACTTTTCAATGCACATTTATATTGTTATTTTATAAAATGGGATATTATACATATCGAAGATCATGGTGAAATAATTTTATCCAGACAGGTGGGGGAGGGGGGGGGGGGGCAGTTTAATAAATATTCTATGGCCAAGCTATAAAGTGTGTGGTGTAGTAAAGTAATGAGGTTAAAATTTGTAATTTAAGTGCATTTTCGTAAGGAGGAGAATATTGGAAAAGCTAAATAATAATAAATTATCCCCGATTAACATTCAGGCTGTAATTAATTTGAAGTAAGTTATGTTACAATAAAAAAAAACGAATAATTAAAAATTGACACTTAGAACAGTTTCAAACAAGATATATGCACTTTTTCAACACTTTTCTTATACATTACCGCAGATAGATTTTTTTGTAACCCTATAACATTTTGACTCGATAAACCGCTCACATAATAACATATCCGCTCAAATTTTTGAACGTCTATGCTTTAATATAAATACACACATATTCTATCTAAAGTAAGTGCCTATAAGATAGGATGATTTTATGTTTTTGATAACGCTGATTTTTTGTTTTTTTAATTCCTAAAGCTCTCTCTGTGTTTTCGCACGCATCTATACAATAAGTTTAATTCTGCTTTCATGGCCCAAACGGTTGAATTTATATGCGAAATAATTCAATTGTAGGTAATGGTCTTAAATGAAAAGCCTCGGCAGGGAGAGGGACAGTGAGAAGCGACGTTACGGACGTTCGTTAGTGTAACAGACATCCCCCTGTCACGTGCAAATACACGTTTATCTCCTGGGGAACCTACAGTAAGCTTTGAGAGAAGTAACATTATATTAATTTAAAATGTCGATGTTTTGACTAATAATATTATAAAAAGGTCACATTCAGTTGAATTTATTATAGTAGAGATTAAAGCAAGCTATCGGATCATGAGTGAGTGAAAGGCGTTTGTAAATACTAACATGTTTGCATTTACTTATAGGTACGACAATAAGAACATCAATCTTTTATTAAGGTCGTTTTCTTTTTTGACATGAAAAGTTTCAAATTAATAAGTAAATTTGTATTTCTATAGTTTTTAGCAAAAAGTACATATTTTTTTTCTTTACATAAATTGACATATAACATTCAACCAATTTACTTCCATCAGTTTAATAATCATCTTAAATCAAGAAGTTATCGATATAGACAGAAAGAAACTATCTAACCCTAGGTAATATGCGACCTTGGCCGAAAGAGGTAGGCGAGACTGTTTGCGATTTACATCAAAATGACAGTAACATAGCTCACGTGTTTATTTATACCCACCAATACTACCAAATCTCTTACTAGTATACCCTATCTTCTTCATTGCGTTGTTATAAAATATAGTATTGGTAATATTTATTCGGCGTCCATAGAATAACGGTATTTCAACTGATTTAGCTTCTGGTTTTCTATATCTGAGATTTAACGATGGTCGACTTGGCGCTTTTAAAGTAACAATTGTAAAGTACATAATGCTATTTATTTTTGAAGCATAACTAGAGTGGGGAGGGATTTCGTTCTTCGAAACATTAAAGACAAAAAATTGTAATATTTTTATTACAATATTAGAGAAATTATAGAAAATTACGTGAGAGCAAGACTCTCGAAACACTTGACAAACTTAGTTCTGTTATAAAAAAAAATGTCCTTATTTATGGTAAATATTAATTTTTTGTCGATCCATTGCACTAATTTAATTCATTTTAATAAAATATATTAAAAGAGTTCACAGGTCAACAGCAATATAAACAATTTTCCGCGGCAGGGTTAAACGACTGTATTTAGTTTTTTTTTTTTAAATATTCGCAGAGAGAATCAAAAACTATTTCACAATAACCGTTTTAGGACGTACTCAATATGCAACTACTCAAAAATAACATTAGTATTAAATACAACCCCTTTTTCAGGTAAAGACGAGAACGGCATTTTGTGAAAATTTAACCATTGTCCACTCTTCTAATTGTTTCCCAACCCAGGTAGGTTGCAGAAATGTCTAATAAAGTTTTATGACTCCTCCGATGAATGAACAAGCCCGACAAAAAAAGGAATGGGCGGACTTAGTTAGTTTCAAAAATACGACACCTCCTTTATTTTGTGGGTAACTGTTCGAAGACTTTTTCACAGTAGTGTATATATATATATATAAATATATATATATATATATATATATATATATATATATATATATATATATATATATATATATATATATATATATATATATATATATATATATATATATATATATATATATATATATATATATATATATATATATATATATATATATATATATATATATATATATATATATATATATATATATACATATATATATATTTTCAATAATATGTAAAATTAGATTCATGAAAAGTTACTTATCTGGGGTCCTGGTGGACCAGAAACATTTAAACGATAGTTAATGTCCTCTTTAAATACTTAGGGCAGCAGTACCTGTTTCCGCAATTGATAACTTATGATGTTCTTAGTTACTTGATGTTCTTAGCAGCCGAATTACTGTATGCCCTTGGATGTAATAAGTATAGGAGGATGGTTTCTGTAACAGAAATGGATGTTAGTAACTTATTTTAGAAGAAATTATATGACTGAGAATATTTCGACACTAGTCGTATTCATCTCTATGACATTTCTCATTTCCTAAGTATTTAAAGAGGACATTAACTATCGTTTAAATGTTTCTGGTCCACCAGGACCCCAGATAAGTAACTTTTCATGAATCTAATTTTACATATTATTGAAAATAATTAAAAAAAAAAAATACATCCTATATATATATATATATATATATATATATATATATATATATATATATATATATATATATATATATATATATATATATATATATATATATATATATATATATATATATATATATATATATATATATATATATATATATATATATATATATATATATATATATATATATATATATATATACATGCTATCAAAGTGTAAATTCAAATTCAAATTCAAATTCTTTATTTACCAAAAATCATAGTATTAGTTACAAATGAATTAAACCTAACCTAACTGGATCGCACGAGACGTCCGCACTAAGGTAGGCTCAGAATCGTATAGTTAAGTACTGCCTAATGCTAAATAAAAAATTTCGTTGAAGAATGCCGTGAAAAATAAAATCAAGTAAAGTAAAATTTTATTAAAAAATAAAATTTCAAATTATCTTAAAAGGTATGTGATAATAATAATAATAATATATAATAATCATAAATAATAATAATCATAAATACATGGAAGGTTAATAATATTGTGTTAGGAATGTTGAGTTAGATAGGAATAAAGCAAATTAATTTTTCGGTTTCTTTCCTTCCCTGGGTGATCAACCAGTGGGTTAGTCTTTTTTTGTTTATATTTATTTTTATATTAATACCTTGAGTATAAATGCCGGGTATATCCTTAGTTTTATTGAACAACGACGGTGCCAAGTAAAGAAAATGTCTCTGTGCATGGGAACTATTCAGTTTGGGCACTATGTGGTTACTATTAGTTATCGCTCGTGTAATAATTTTATGGGTTGTGTGCTGGTGCAATTCTTTATGTTTATGATAATAGAGTATTATCGTTTTAGCAAATGTTTGCCGTACGTCAAGAACAGAGAACTCACGAAAAAAACTCAACGGTTTTTTGTTGACAACTCTTAACAGCGCCTTCTGAGCTTTAACAAGTGGATCGAGGTGTGATAGTACTGCACCGCCCCAACCAAGAATCCCATATGATATAATGCTGTGAGCAAGTGCGTAATAGACAACTTTTAGTAATGGTTTCGACATTACGTTACGTAGAAGTTTAAATGGATGAATGAGTTTGCGAATTTTAGCCGCTGTGTTGTATATATGGTAAGACCAGGTCAATCTATCGTCCAAAGTCAAGCCTAGGTATTTAATCGTGCTCACCTTGTCTAGATTAGAACAAGCACAGATAGTTGATGGACTGTCCTTACATGAGTGTACTATGAGGGATAGTCCAGCTGTTTGTTGCATTCCCTTGCTTGTTTTGGAAAACGTCATATATTTTTTTGGAAAACGTCATATATTTTGTTTTTTCTACATTTAGAGATAAAAGGTTACAGTCAAGCCATTCTTTTACCCGTTTGAGACCCATTTGACAGTTTTCAAACACTCCCTGCCAGGATCTGTCTCATATATATATATATATATATATATATATATATATATATATATATATCAAATATATATATATATATATACTAGCTGTTGCCCGCGGCTTCGCACGCGTTAAATTTGGGTTAAGATAGATCCCTTTTTCCCAGTCAAGTGGTAAGTTTTTGCGTGTAATATATAAAGGTATCTAACGTCCTTCTCTGTAGGTACTCCTGTCAATATGTACTTCATGATGATCAACTAAGTAATTAAGGCGTGAAGATGTGACGATCGCGGTGCTTGCGCTACGCATGTTATCGAGACAAATGATGAATTTATAATGAGGTTCTAGCGCCTTCTCACGTCCGGGAACCGTCGCGCGCGACTTCTTTTTTGATTTTTAGGGTTATTTACCTCTTCTCACCCCCTAAGTGGTAGATTTAAAAAAAATATGAAACATGCATTTGCTTATTTGTTTATTATCATTTAAACCCCTTTTCACCACATTAGGGGTTGAATTAAAAAAATACTAAATACGTATTTGCCTAAATGTTTATTAGAGTATACAATTTCCATCTAATATCGTTTCTCCATACAAATTTTAAACCCCTTTTCACGCCTTTAGGGGATGAATTGTGAAAAAACGCGAAAGACGTATTTAATTATTTGTTTATAATAGTTATCCTACAAAGTTTCAAAATAAAAAGTCCATCTAATATCGTTTCTCCATACAAACTTAAACACCCCTTTTTACGCCATTAGGGGTGAAATTTCAAAAAAATACGAAACACATATTTGCTTAGATGGTTTTTAAAGTAATCCTACAAAGTTCATCTAATATCGTTTTTTCATACAAATTTTGAAACCCCGTTTCACCCCTTTAGGGGTTGAATTTTGAAAAAACACAAAAGACATATTTGCTTATTTGTTTATTCGAGTAATCTTACAAAGTTTCGAATTAAAAAGTATATCTATATCGTTTTCCATACAAATTTTTAAACCCCTTTCACCCCTTTAGTTGTGGAATTTTGAAAAAATATGAAACACGTGTTTCCTTATTTATTTATTAGAGTGACCTTACAAAGTTTCGAAATAAAAAGTCCATCTAAAATCGTTTATCCATACAAACTTTAAAACCCCGTTTTACCCCTCTAAGTGCGAAATTTTGAAAAACCATGAAAGACCCATTTGTTTATTTGATTATGAGAGTAATATTACAAAGTTTTGATTTAAAAAGTCTATCTGTATCGTTTCTCCATACAAATTGTATAACCCCTTTTCACCCGTTTAGGGGTTGAATTTTGAAAAACAACGAAAGACGTATTTACTTACTTTTTTATTAGAGTAATCCTTCGAATTTTCGAAATAAAAAGCACATCTAATGTTGTTTATTCCTACAAAGTGTGGAACCCTGTTTCACCCCTTTAGGGGTAGAATAAAAAAAAATTAAACACTTATTTTCTTATTTGTTTAATAGAGTAACCTAACAAAGTTTCGAATTAAAAAGACCATCAATAACGTTTCTTCATATTAATTTTATAACCCCTTTCCACCCCTTTAGGGGTTGAATTTAGGAAAAACCACGAAAATCGCATTTTGGTTTTTTTTTATTAGAGTACTCCTACAGCACATTCCTCCTCCTACATTCGAAATTAAAAGCACGTCTAATATTGTTCATTCATACAAATTTTGAAACCCCGTTTCACCCCCTTAGGGGTTGAACTTTGAAAAAACATGAAACAACTATTGTCTTATTTGTTTATTAGAGTAATCTTACAAAGTTTCGAATTAAAAAGTACATCTATATCGTTTCTCCATAAAAAAATCGAAACCCCTTTTCATCCCTTTAGGGGCTGAATTTTGAAAAAATATGATACACGTGTTTCCTTATTTATTTATTAGAGTAATTTTACAAAGTTTCGAAATAAAAAGCACATCTAATATTGTTCATTCATACAAATTTTGAAACCCCGTTTCACCCCTTTAGGGGTTAAATTTTGAAAAAACGTGAAACACCTATTTTCTTATTTATTTATTAGAGTAATCTTACAAAGTTTCGAATTAAAAAGTACATCTACATCGTTTCTTCATAAAAAAAATCGAAACCCTTTTTCACCCCTTTAGGGCTTGAATTTAAAAAAAATATGAAACACTTGTTTCCTTATTTATTTATTAGAGTAATCTTACAAACTTTCGAAATAAAAAGTCCATCTAAAATAGTTTATCTATACAAACTTTAAACCCCCGTATTACCCCTTTAGGGTCGGAATTTTGAAAAACCATAAAACACCTATTTGATTATTTGTTTATAAGAGTAATCTTAAAACGTTTCGAATTAAAAAGTACATCTATATCGATTTTCTATACAAACTTTGGAACCCCTTTTCACCACTTTAGGGGTTGAATTAAAAAAAAATATAATACATGTGTTTCCTTATTTATTTATTAGAGTAATCTTACAAAGTTTCGAAATAAAAAGCACATCTAATATTGTTCATTCATACAAATTTTGAAACCCCGTTTCACCCCTTTAGGGGTTGGATTTTGAAAAAACATGAAACACCTGTTTTCTTATTTGTTTATTAGAGTAATCTTACAAAGTTTCGAATTAAAAAGTACATCTATATCGTTTCTTCATAAAAATGGAAACCCTTTTTCACCCCTTTAGGGGTTGAATTTTCAAAAATTATGAAACACGTGTTTCCTTATTTATTTATTAGAGTAATCTTACAAACTTTAGAAATAAAAAGTCCATCTAAAATCGTTTATCCATACAAACTTTAAACCCCCGTATTACCCATTTAGGGGCGGAATTTTGAAAAACCATAAAACACCTATTTGATTATTTGTTTTTACGAGTAATCTTAAAAAGTTTCGAATTAAAAAGTACATCTATATCGATTTTCCATTCAAACTTTGGAACCCCTTTTCACCCCTTTAGGGGTCGAATTTTGAAAAAACATGAAACACCTGTTTTCTTATTTGCTTATTAGAGTAATCTTACAAACTTTCGAATTAAAAAGTACATCTATATCGTTTCTTCATAAAAAAATGGAAACCCTTTTTCACCCCTTTAGGGGTTGAATTTTCAAAAAATATGAAACACGTGTTTCCTTGTTTATTTATTAGAGTAATCTTACAAACTTTCGAAATAAAAAGTCCATCTAAAATCGTTTATCCATACAAACTTTAAACCCCCGTATTACCCCTTTAGGGGCGGAATTTTGAAAAACCATAAAACACCTATTTGATTATTTGTTCATAAGAGTAATCTGAAAAAGTTTCGAATTAAAAAGTACATCTATATCGATTTTCCATATAAACTTTGGAACCCCTCTTCACCCCTTTAGGGGTTGAATTTTGAAAAAATATGATACTCGTGTTACCTTATTTATTTATTAGAGTAATCTTACAAAGTTTCGAAATAAAAAGCACATCTAATATTGTTCATTCATACAAATTTTGAAACCCCGTTTCACCCCTTTAGGGGTTGAATTTTGAAAAAACATGAAACACCTGTTTTCTTATTTGTTTATTAGAGTAATCTTACAAAGTTTCGAATTAAAAAGTACATCTATATCGTCTCTCTATAAACATTTCGAAACCCCTTTTCACCCCTTTAGGGGTTGAATTTTGAAAAAATATGAAACACGTGTTTCCCTATTTATTTATTAGAGTAATCTTACAAACTTTCGAAATAAAAAGTCCATCTAAAATCGTTTGTCCATACAAATTTTAAACCCCCGTTTTTCCCCTTTAAGGGTAGAATTTTGAAAAAACATGAAACACCTATTTCCTTATTTGTTTATTAGAGTAGTCTTTCAAAGTATCGAATTAAAAAGTACATCTATATAGGTTTTTCATACAAACTGTGAAACCCCTTTTCACCCCTTTAGGGGTTGAATTTCGAAAAATCCGCCCTTAGTGAGCGTTTGCGTCCTAAAAGGAACCTATGTTAAAAATTTCAGCTTCCTAGGTCTAAGGGTTAGGGCTGGGCGTTGATGAGTCAGTCAGTGAATGAATGAGTGAATGAATGAATGAGTGAATCGGAACTTCTCTTTTTATATATGAGATATATATATATATATATATATATATATATATATATATATATATATATATATATATATATATATATATATATATATATATATATATATATATATATATATATATATATATATATATATATATATATATATATATATATATATATATATATATATATATATATATATATATATATAATGTTTTTATTTAAAATAAAATTAGTAAAAGCTACTTAAAAAGTAGCGAAGGAAATCCCAGCTTGTATAGGGAAATGCTTATGTTTGAATGAGATATACTTACGGATGTGCACGACTTTCGACGGTGCAATGTAAGTTTAAAGGTCCTTTTGCAGTCGACTAACGATCACTATTCATCCATATATCTCATAAATAGGGCTTATCCTTATGCAACACAAAATGCCTTCAATTGAGACGAATTAAGCGAAAAAATAAAAAATAAAACTATTGATCACTTCGGCAAAGCCGTTTTCTAACTGAAAGTGACATTACGAAATAATTCAAATTTCGAATTCTACCAACATTTAAAATATGATACAATTGGCTGAGTTTGTTATCAACGAGCCATTAAATTGAAATAAAAATAAAAGAACCTCCATATAATCAATGAAATGAAAGAAGAAACTTCAATCTTAATTTCTGGCAGAGGAGTTTATAATAAAGATTGTATAATGTTATCAAAATAGGGTAAACCTATATAAAATTGTATAATATTAAAAAATTGTAAAGAAATATTGTAGAAAACAGTATAATATTGTTATATTTGATAGGTTTGTTACAAACCTATCAAATATAACAATATATATATATATATATATATATATATATATATATATATATATATATATATATTCAAATTGAAATTATGTTTATTACTAAATAAATGAAATTATAAAATAAATGAAAGGGCACTTATCTGGTCTGTGGCGACCAGGAGCGACTCCACGCCTTTTTCTTTTTCTCTTCTTTCAGTGTTTGCGGTTTCTTACTGTGGTATTGGAACCTTTCTATTTTATCCTACAGCGGCAACACAACAATTCGAAAGATGAGATCAAAGCTGGAAAATAATAGGCGATTAGATATCTTAAAAACTAATGATTATTAAAAATGTGTATCAATATTTCGGCTAAGCCGTCGTCAAGATAAATGACATTTCTGAAATCGAACAATTCGTTGAAAATTTAAATTCAAGGAATCGAACAAAAAGAAATAGCTAATAATATTTTACACGATTAAGTTAAAGTATATCATAACCAACTGTGTAAAACGTTATTTTTAAATGAATGATAAATAAAAATAAAAAGCATTTGATGATTATGATGATATGATAAACCTTATTAATTTTGCCTATTGAGACCGGAACCTTTGCAAGCGCCTAAAATATAAATAAAAGCCAATTCCCAAGATATGACATCCCTTTCTTTTGCATTATCACCAAGGCATTTTATTATTTTAACTTTAAAACATTGATCAAAAGTTAAATTATGCGCCCTGGCATGCAAAGATATTGGGAGCTGGCTTTCATTTCCTACACTGGCCCTATGATTATTTAGTCTAATATTAAGTGGTGTTGTTGTTTCACCAATATAGAAGTCCTGCACAGAAGTTGATATACTATATTTTTTGAAATACAACTGCAATTAAAGGGAACCCTGTAATTATTAGTAGTATTAGGACTGGTAAAGAAAGGACTTAGATCTAACAGAGGACAAGTTTTACAACGTGGACGACCACAAGGTTGAGGGCCAAAATTATTATTACCAAAAGAGAAATTTTGATTATTTTTGGTGTTGTTTAATATTGATCTAATATTAGGTGGTCTGCGGAAAGATAAAATTGGCGGTGAATCTAAGAGATCCTTAGTGGATGCATCATTAGAAATGATGGGGAATAAATCAGATAATATATCTGGCAGTTTCTCAGTGCCAGGAAAATAAGTGGTGCTAAGAAATATTTTATTATTATTTTCATTTGAAGAAATTTTAGGTTTTGGTATATATTTAACGTCAGAGTTTAGAATATGCTTATATAATAGAGAAGCAGGGTATTTTCTTTCAAGAAGAGATTGCTTTAAATTATTGAGATATTTATCTAAATTTTCTTTGTTGTTAACTAAACGGTGTCCGCGAATGGACATTGAATAGGGAATGCATCTCTTGGTGTGAAATGGATGACAGCTATCAAAGTGTAAATATATATATATATATATATATATATATATATATATATATATATATATATATATATATATATATATATATATATATATATATATATATATATATATTATATATATATATATATATATATATATATATATATATATATATATATATTTATATATATATATATATATATATATATATATATATATATATATATATATATATATATATATATATATATATATATATATATATATATATATATATATATATATATATATATATATATATATATATATATATATATATGTATATATATATATATATATATATATATATATATATATATATATATATATATATATATATATATATATATATATATATATATATATATATATATATATATATATATATATATATATATATATATATATGTATATATATATATATATATATATATATATATAATTTTCTTTGTTGTTAACTAAACGGTGTCCGCGAATGGACATTGAATAGGGAATGCATCTCTTGGTGTGAAATGGATGACAGCTATCAAAGTGTAAATATATATATATATATATATATATATATATATATATATATATATATATATATATATATATATATATATATATATATATATATATATATATATATATATATATATATATATTTATATATATATATATATATATATATATATATATATATATATATATATATATATATATATATATATATATATATATATATATATATATATATATATATATATATATGTATATATATATATATATATATATATATATATATATATATATATATATATATATATATATATATATATATATATATATATATATATATATATATATATATATATATATATATATATATATATATATATATATATATATATATATATATATATATATATATATATATATATATATATACTTATACGAAATCACATTGTGATAAAAAATAATAGAATCATTTGATTCTGACAAAAAATGTACTGTTTTTTTTAGATCAAACGATGGCTTTCGATACCATGTGTCATTTATTATTCTTAAAAAGATTGTATATGGAATAAATGAAGTCGGGAGGAAAACATTTTTGGACGATACGAAAAACAGAAAACATTCGGTAAACGAAACAGGTTTGGAAAGTGACAAAAAGTAGAGTGCTCGGTCCACTTCTTTTTACACGACTGCTCAACAAAAAAGGAGTGTAATGTGTTCAGGGTTCATCTATGTATGAATATTTCTTTATACCACCATAACTTCTTAACGCTTGGACCCATCTTCAAGTATGTGGTATTGTTAGAACTATTATGCCATCCCGAGTGTCAAGTAGGTAGTTCTCTGTCTAACTGTGCAAATGTCAACAAATAGTTCTCTAAATGTTCAAAATGTTAAAAAAGTTATATTAATATATCGTTTGTAGTGTTAAATGAAAGATCTGATTGAGTAAATTCCGGAAATATACATATGGGGAAATACATAACCGCAAATATTTCGTAAAAAAAAACATAATAAAATTAATTATAAATACAATAGTTCACGTTCTATAGCGGCAGTCGTGTTTATATTCTTTAGTCGTGTTTTAATTATTTTATTTGCGGCAGGTAGTTTTTGTGCAGGAAAAGTTACGATCGTTCATTTTACATTTTGATCTAAAGCACTGCTCTGTCTCGTTCGCATCAACTATTTTCCAAACATTACTTCACGAAGAAACGCAATCGAGCCCATTAAATACTAATTGTTCAAGGTGTGATTTTTGGGGAACCCCAGATGGAATCTCTATGAAGCAGGGCTTGTTTCTACCAACGACAACTGCCTGCCAATACTTAATATTATATGACTTAAGCCATTGCTGCCAATCTATACATCAACATGGAATGATTAACGCGGTCGAAAGCCTTGGAAAAATCTGTGTAAATCACGGCATCCTCTTTTACTAGAGGGTATGGAGACACACTCAATTTTTAAGGGGATGAAACCAAGTCTACACCTAGTAAAAGATAGGACTCTATTATTGGATTTTAAGATTTTGTTAAATTGTCAAGCCAGCGAAGACCAGTGATCGAGAAAGAATGAGCTAACTGCATTTTATGTGTGTCCCGACCCTAGGAAATAATTAAACCCAGGGGGGATTATAATTGATTGATTAATAATTAAATGGGCGCGCGGTTGGGGGAGGGGGTATACACACACTTCACAGTAGGGTTGGTTCTAAGAGATGGATTGAATCAGCAAAATAGAGTTACAGTACTTTCAGGCAAAGTATTGTTACAGCAGTTACAATACTTTCCCTGCGAACCAAATCGAATCTGCACTTGCGGATTCGGATGAAAAATATCAATGTCAAGTTTGCACATAGAAATTACTTGTGAAGGGAAACGGAGCTGAAATAATAATGATGTGGTCGCGATTCGGGCCGAGTCGGCTACGTTCGGTGATATTCGGCTGGGCGGTAGAGCGAGTGGTGTGCGGAGGAGAGGAAAGCGGAAGGAGGCAGCAGCGCGGGCGGGAGGAATTGGAAGGGTATCGCGACGCGACGCTTCCGTCGCTGCGCCCACACTTCATGGCACAATTAACATCAATGGATTACCTCATTAATTTGTAATGGTTGAATTATTCGCGTCGTCGCGACTCGGCTCAAAGAAAGAGATGCCGGCACTTCGCGCTGCTCTCTTCATATTCGCTAGAACGCGCCATCACACAATTACACACAGATAACAGTGAATCGGTTGAACTAGAAATACATTCCGAATTACTCAGCTCGTCCTTCTTTCGATTTGACCTATGGCTGGTGCCATAGGCTATCAGTAGTTAGCGATGAAGAAATTTTCGATTTGGCTTACATGACTGCCCAACAAAAAAGGAGAGCAATATGTTCAAGGTTCATCTATGTATGTTTGCCATTTTAAACGCTTCTAAACGCTTCTAAACTTCACGCTTCCAAACGCTTCTAAAATTCATAACTTCTAAACGCTTGAACCAATTTAGAAGTGTGTGGTATTGTTAGAATCATTGCCATCCTGAGTGTCATAAATATCAAGTAAGTAGTTGTCTAAATGTTCAAACGTCAATAAATTACCATAAACATATAGTGTGTAATGACAAATAAAAGGTCTGATTTAGTACATTCCTGAAATACACATGTATCTATATGGATAAATACATAAACCACAAATATTTCATAAAAAATGAAACCACAAATATTTCATGCGTGTGCGCAAAAAAAATGTGAACAATTAGGGTTAGAGTTCATGGCCCGGTGGCCCAGTGCTTACATCGCCTAATCTTACTTTGAAGGGTCTTGGGTTCGATTCCCGACTGGGTCACCATTTTCCGTTGGGATAAAATTAACCCAATTGGATTTTAATTCTGTCGACCGAATGCAATAACAGGACACACACTTACCCACACTTACACTTCATGGTCAGGTTGGTTGCAAAAGATTGTCGTAAGACAATAAACCCGCCCATTGTGAAATTTCACAATACAGAGTAAAAAACAAAACAAAAGAGTTGCAAGCATAAGGAAGTGTAGAGATAGACGACTCGGGAATCGATTCCAATCAATCTACGGTCGATTTATGAACCGATAAATCGATATATTTGAAACTTTTACCAAACTTAACAAACCCTATTTTACATAGATCACGTCTGAACAAACGTGATTGTGATAAGGGAAATGATTTTAATTTGGGAAACGATAATGTCGTGTTAAAAGTGAAAATAAATGTATTATATTTATCTCTTCTTGGAACCGGATAAACATGGCGACACACGCGTCGACTCTACCCTGATTTGTATTGAAACTACTGACGTTTGGAATTCGTTATAACTGAATGTATGTTTTTAGAATGTCCGCCAAATAACAGTGTTTGCTTAGTTAGGCGATATCGAACAGTGAGCATCATTTAATAACTGAGTTTAATTTCTTTGGTGTGGATTAAGTGGTTTAGTTATACGATGTTTTATTTGATGTTCTATATTGGAAATTGTAATATTTGTCAATTGCTTTAAAAAATAAAAGTCCAAGTATGATGATACTTGGACTGGTAAGTGTGACGATATCCAATGTTAATGAAGAAGAGAGATAGTACGAAAACGAAATTTAACCGCGACCCTTTCCAAGCACCTGGGAAATATACAGAGTGCTTCGAAACCGATGTACCCAGCTATGTCGGAATGCTAAGAAACTCCATATAAACCATTTTCTCCAAACTGCTTCTACTGCTCAAATGTGGAGACTTTTTTACTCTCTTAGCATCGGTAAGTTGTCCTCGATTGCCTTCACCAATATAGATATCGACGCTCTAAACGTCCACTTTTCGTCCCCCCTGTTTTCTAGATGACGTGGTTAAGAGCAATACTCTGCTTGCGATCCGTAGCAGTTGTTCACTCCCACCTACCAGCCCACCTTTTGATTTCTCTTCAATATCAGCACAGGAGGTAACAAAAATGCTATTAGGCATTAAGTCGAAAGTTGTGGGTCACGATGGCATAAGCCTCCAACTTATCATTTCTATTTTAAATGAAATAGCGAAAGTAGTTGCATTTATTTTATTTTTTTCTCCCAAAAACCGCGAACTGCCCGCTGTCTGGAAAAATGCCATTGTTGTTCCAATACCAAAAACCTCCTCAACAAATTCTCCAGAAAACTTCAGGCCGATTTCAATTCTCCCAGTGCTAGCCAAAGCTATTGAACGACTCGCATATAGTCAGTTGCTCTCTTATGTTTCTCTTAACAACCTTATTTCCATTTCAATCTGGCTTTCGACCCCATTGCCAATCCCGCAATAAACTGGTGTAGATCATTTCTGAATAATCGAAATCAGTGCGTCAGTAATAAAGATAAGATGTCTAATTTTCTACCACAAGTCGCCGGCGTCCCTTAAGGTAGTGTTTTATCCCCACGCATCTTTTCATTATTCATTAACTCAGTTTATTAAAGCGAAATATCCCCTCTATGCCGACGACGTCCAAATATACTCTCACTCTCGCCCGCAAGATATTGATACAATAATTGCTTCTGTAAATGAAGATCTATCTATGATATTCGAGTGGGCTAAAGCACATATACTGCTCTTAAATCCTTCCAAAACGCAGGCAATTATCATCGGTAGCAGGTAGATTACCTCGAGGATTATTATAAATTAAGTCCTATAAATCTGCATCGGTGCGGTGCATCCCTTTAAGTTTCGAGGCTAAAAACTCGGTGTCCATATGGACGACAACCTTGCATGGTGGCTACATGAGAGGGTCGAGAAACGCGACGCAAACTCTTCGGCCGATTTCATTGACTGAATAGGCTGAAAAATATCCTCCCGGATGAGAGCAAGATTACGATTTGTCAGTTTGCTCTCCTCCCCCTTCTGGATTATGGAGATGTCGCATTTCTCGACCTCACAAAGGTCTCCACCAAAGTTGAGCGTCTCCAAAATGTCTGCATTCGTTATATATATGGCCTCAGAAAATATGACCACATCACGGAGTACAGAGAGAAACTACACTGGCTGTCGACCCGGGAGAAGAGACATGAGAGTTCTTTGTATGCTTTTCAAGATCTTGTATGGCGTCGCTCTCAATTATCTTACTGTCAGATTTACTGCACTATCGGCTCATGGACGCCCGCTGAGATCAAAGGATAACCTGCTACTCTCTATCCCTAGTCCCAGCACTGACTTCTTCTATTTCTCTTTCACCGTGCATGGAGGCCGTCTTTGGAATGCTTTGCCGAAAAATGACAGAAACGCGCCAAGCATAACAATCTTTATAAACAGACTAAGAGATCATTTGAAATCTTCCACATAAATTCCCTTGCCCTTCCCATTCTCCTCCTTTTTATACCTTAGCGTCCTTATAGGTGTAAGATTATTTTGGTGTGGCCAATTTTGTGCCCACAAAGAGTTTATATATATATATATATATATATATATATATATATATATATATATATATATATATATATATATATATATATATATATATATATATATATATATATATATATATATATATATATATATATATATATATATATATATATATATATATATATATATATATTTCTTTCAATCCTCTTTTTAATTTGTATTAGTCTCTTTATATAGGATAAGTAATGTAGCATCTATTCGCAAATAATGTTGAGTATAGGTTAGCTCTAAAATATTGCCTGCTGGCAATAAGCTCGCCTCTTCGTACGAATAAAGCGTTTTATTATTATTTTTATTATTATTATGATACAATGTGAGACGACGATGTCGTGTATTCATTTTGCTTACCTTACGGAAGTACTTACACTACCTATCCCATTTTCAGCGCGTTGTATTTTTCGCGCACCAGTTTTTCTCCTGTCGTTACGTTTCCCACCGACTCGGCGTCTCGGTTGAACAGTCGAGTGACGCCGTTTTATATGAAGGCATTATGCATTATTTTGAGTAAGGCGTAGTATGCAGCGTTCGCGTGGCGTAGCGCCGCTCTGCAATTTGCCGCGCAAACGGAGCGGTAGCAGTTCACGCACCGATAGTCGATCTGGCAGACGTCAACACTCAAGCGAGCAATCATGCCGACATGCCTGCATCGCCGCGCATGCTTCTCGCCACTATTCATCGCTCAATTAGACATATAAAATAATAAACCAGTAGATTATCATACACTAGGCTTCCAGGAATGGGGCGACTAATTCATCTGTATTACACGGGCTGCATTCATTGCTGATACAGCTTGTAAAATAGCGATGAATTAGTAACCGCATTCCTGGAAGCCTATTGTGTGATAACCGACTAGTTTGTTATATAAAGGACCCGATTGCGTTTCTTCGTGAACTAAAATAGGAACTTAATTCAACCGAAAGAGACAGAGCAATAAGTAGAACGGAATATAAAATGAATTGTCGTCGATTTACCAACACCAAAACTACTTGTCGAACTTATATACGCCCGAATAAGTGTGAACACATTTCGTGCGGTGTTCGATTTTGCTGATTTACCTTTGGTGGGTAGTTTTAATGCGGAAAAGTGACAACCGTTCATGTCACATTCCGCTGTGATACGCTATTTAACAGAATTTTTGATTAGGTAAAATTAATACATAAAAAGCAAATATTTAAATTGTGTTTATTTTTTATTTATAAATATAATATAATATTTATTTTAAATTTGTGTTTATTGTATTTACGTATTACTATATATTGGTGTTGGGTTTAATAATAATTTCTTACTACTATTTTTTTTGTATGTTGGTATAAATCTTTGTGTTTGTTTATTTGTATTATGCAATAATTAATGTTTTGAACTTTATTTCAATAATAATTATATAACCGAACGTCATACATGTCAGCTCGCAATATGCTAAGTTGAATATCAGCATCCCTAGATACGGGCGTTCTTGCTCAGTTAGGTATGCGATGAGACAACGGCTATGGGTTCAACTTGTTTTTCCTGCACGTTTTATTGTACTGTATACCGAATATCATAGCCATTCGTCTGTAAATCATGTTGTTTAAAAGAAATAAATAAATAAAATAAATAAATACTACTCTGTCTCGTTCACATGAACTAATTTCCGATTTTAGTTCGAAAGAAACGCAATCGAGCCCAATGTGTAATTGAGTGATGAATACAGGCTGAGTTGTCAACATCAACAAGTCATTCCAAGATTCTTGGATCCTTTCCTCGATGGGGTATCTATATAAAAACCGTGTCTCTATTGGATCTTGCCAAATCTGCCAAGGAGCAAATTAGCCAAGGAGCGCTGGTAGGTAAATTTTAAGTGAGTGGTTTCCTCGGTGGCCGTGTCGACACACCCTCGAAGTTTTGTTTATTCCGAAGCCACGCTACGTTTATTCCTCTATTCCGCCGCGCCGCGCCGTGACCCACATAGTAGCGGGCGCGCACGCCACTGATTTATCCGCGGCTGTCACACGACGGAAGTGAGGTCGGTGTGATGCCGCCTCATTCTTCCATTTCGGCTTCCTGCTGTCCCGCGCACATTTCGGCGGAGCGCCGCTGTTTTGTTCGCTCGTCCGCTCGCCCACGCCGCACGGCAAGCGATGCAGCGAGCGCTGGGTCTATGTACGTATTTGCGCCCCGATGACGTACATTGTTGCTTTGCGCCAAATCCACCCACTCATTCTGTTCGCCGCATCGAGGCGTTCATTCATTTAGCATTTAGTATCTTCATGTTTTGTGACGTCACGGCTCATGGTACCTCTGCAATGAAAATAACGAAAATATAAATTGTGCCACCCAAAGACTTTCCCGGCAAGTAGCCAAGGACTGATTATACATTAATATTAATATTATAAATAAAATCGATGAGCGCCCCCTTTCGGTCAGCGCACGAACCCGGTGGGGTTTCAATCCATCTATAGGCCTTAACCCTTGGAGTAAATGGGTATTTTCATGGATGCATCTGTCTCTTTTGCAGGATTTTCGGCGACATCGACCTTAAAGTACTATAACTACGAAACTACTACACCAATCATAAAAAGAACAACTGCACAAAGATTGCATTGAAATTTCGAATATAGAATATTGAAATATCATTTTGTAAAACAATTAGATAATTATGAATAAATATGAGAACGTCAAAGAAGTGAAAAAAACGCGGAACCAGATCTGGTCGTATCATACTCAACGGATAATTGTTTCAGAACCAGATTTGGTCGTATCATACTCAAAGGGTTAAGCCGAGAAATGAATGTCGTGTGTGTCGTGTAAAAATGTGTGTCGGAATTTAGATATTATGGGTGTAGCTTGTATATGAGATGTTCTATCCAAAAACTCACAATGTAGTCATCTGTGTAGCATGCTCAAGTCTCCAAGTCCACTGCGCCCCCTGGTGGACCGATTTCAACCACAACTTTCTACTCTTGCCATGACCAAATGATGCCTGTATGACAAATTTCAGCCCAATCGGCCCAGCAAAATTCAGCCAATATACATACACAGACACCCAGTCAGAAAGACACACACAGACATACTTTAAACTTGGAATGGTCTAAATCGACTCAGGGGGACTCAAAATAAGTATTTCCGTCTATGTTGAATTTTTGATTAGCTCGTTCACTTACGATTTCCCTTCTGATCAGTTGGTGGGCTGGGATGGTTATTAATCCAAGTCTTTTTATTTAAATACACACTTCGAGAAACAATTTCGAAATACTTTGCATGACATACCTATGCTTTCACTCCGTACTGGAGGTTCCTGAAAACTTTAAATTAGCAAATGTTCAAATATTTTACATTAAATTCAGTTATATTATAACTCATGTAGCTTCCCATGTGTAGTTTTCTTAAAATAAAATATGTGAAAATAAAAACTATAACTATGTTTTTTGACGTACACACGTATTTCGTTCGTTACAATGATGGCCGAATCTCCTAGTTTTTTGAATTACGAATAAAAAATGTGATATTTAACATTCGTATTTTGAAAAAAAATGGTGTAAATTTAACATTTTTTATGTTTAGCTGGAATACCTCGACGATAATAAGATTATTGTGATAGATTTATTATTTGAACTACTATCTCTTCTTTTAAATCAATAATTTCTATAATTACTTTTTTAAATACATTTTATGACAAACTTAATTTTATATTATTAAAATTTATTTACTTCAATAATTTATCCTCCTTTAGAACATAATAGTATTAAATTACCTTTATTGGAATTCGAATTACCACAGTTACAACGAATTACAATTGAAAATCAGAAAATAATTTAAAAAACCTCATATGACTCCAATAGGTTACGGGACCGCCGAAGAAAATTAGCGACGGAGGTAAATTCGACTATCGGCGGGGACACGTAGCTTTTACCATCTAACAGCGGGTTAATTTGGTTTGTAAGAGTTATAAAGAAAATATTTTTTTTTGGTAGAAGTCTATATTCATAAAAAAATACAAACTACATGTCACAGTCCCCCACTAAGGCTAGTTCTTTACGCTCGGTGTTTTATTTATAATATTAATATTAATGTATAATCAGTCCTTGGTTACTTGCTGGGAAAGTCTTTGGTTGGCACAATTTATATTTTCGTTATTTTTTCATTGCAGAGGTACCATGAGCCGTGACATCAAAAAACATGAAGATACTAAGTGCTCGGTGTAGTAGAGCGCCTAGTGGTAGCACCTTTCAGGTAACTTCAGCCGGCTCTCCTTACGGAGGGTGGAGAACCACACTGCTCCACAGGCGTTCTATAAATCTCTCACCAGTGGCTCCAAGTAGCTGTTATACACACAGCAGCCACACCGCGGTAAACCACGTCAGCTCGTGGGCTAAACCTGGTCGAGGGGGGGCTGCACGCGTCGGTGGACAGGTCTGATTGCGGATACCTCCTGCATAGTGTACGAAGACTGACCCGGCGAAGAAGGCAACTCGACAGCTTATAAGCGACGGATGTTGGCGTAAGCGGCGGGACAGCACGGCATCGCGGAAGGCCTAGGGCGTCCGGTTGAGGACTAAAAACCGGCAGCCAGAAACTGCATCCCTCTTTCCTCCAATCGTGGCGGATCTCCGCTCCATTGGCGCACGGACTGCAGGGACGAGAGAGTGAGTCTGCACCAGCGCAACCGCTTACTCACTGTAAACTATTCACGCGCAGATGACCTCTAGTTTTTGAACATCGGACCGGACTTGTCTTCGAAGAAGTCCTGTCAGCCAGGAGGTCGTCGTCATCGGATCACGATGAGGAGTACATCAGTGCTTTTCAGTGGGTAACTAACAATAATGACTTCATATTCGACTTATATTATCTATTACCTATTATACTTGTATTATCTATTATAGCTTGATTTACGTTTAGTATATACCTATACTAACTTCCTAACCTAATCTAAACTAACTTATAATATTATAAAAACTAGCTAATAAATATTTACAATAAATAAATGACTTTCCACTACATTCATATACCTACTTCCTAACCTAACCCAACATAACCTAACCTATATTAACTATCTTGGTTTACACTAAATATGTGTACTGTTTAATTAAACGATTACAATTATAATTCATTACCCTAATTAAATGATTTACACTAGATGGATGTACTTAAGCAATATCATAACCTAACTTTTCTTAACTATTGATTTAGCCTAATTATATGCACTTATTTCTACGTAGTTAGTAGCTAATGCTAATTTAACCTAATATAATTTTTACTTTTCATATTTATGCTAATGCTTTTACATAGTCATGCTAATGTAGCCTAATAGAGTTTTTACTTTTCGCTGTTATAGTACGAGCTATGGCCTAGTTAGGCAGATTCTGCATATTTTTTTTTGGTAGTAGTCTTTCCTCATAAAAAAGATACAAATTACATGTCACAGTTCCCCACTAAGGCACTAGCCTAGATGACACTAGCCATCATATTCTAAATATCGTGTGAAATATGAAATATGATGTGCACATTGCTAGATGTTCACATTTCAAAGATTAGAATCAAAGATAAAAGGAAAATTAATGGTTAATATTAAACGTCAATTTTTTTTTCTTTCTATAGAACATCTTTATAATAAATTGCCTGTATTATTACAATAATTAATCAAAACCACAACCATGCTGAAAGCAGCCGCAAGAGGGCAATCGAGCTTATTGCCATGGAGCGTGTATGATGATGGAGGTAGGAGGTAGTCATAGGGACTCCTTAATGCCTAACAATAAGCCCATTGAGCTTGAGCTCATATCACTCGTGTCAATGAGTCCTTTGGTTACATATTGAACCAGGAGGGATGATGGAGTAGGTGGCGGTGGCGGTAATTTTAAATGCGTGTTTTTTTGATGTTATTATTGATGTTTTTTTGGAAATGAAGGTATGACATAACAAAGCGATAGTGTTTTTACTATCGAAATTAACTCTTTCTAACGATATCCTATTCGTCTGTGTAAAAATAAAGTTTTTTACCTACTTTAACCTTTCTAAATTATTACATGAAAACATATGTTTTCGCTTTTTACTCCTAGGCTAAACGTTCTATAACTATGCGCACAATTATACTAATATATAATTATATATATTATTATACGCTATACAATTATACCAATATATTATTATATATATATATATATATATATATATATATATATATATATATATATATATATATATATATATATATATATATATATATATATATATATATATATATATATATATATATATATATATATATATATATATATATATATATATATATATATATATATATATATATATATATATATATATATATATATATATATATATATATATATAATTATATATATTATTATACAATATACAATTATACCAATATATAACGCAGCTATGAAACTGACTCAGATAATCAGCGGCAACATACAGAGAGACGACGTAGTCCCACCAATATACACTCAAGAACAATGAATCCGGGTCACTAACATAAACGTATGAATATCTCGGAAATTACGAGTGCTAGCTTATTCAATAACTACCATATTAATCTACAACACAGCGGCTAAAATTCGCAAACTCATTCATCCATTTAAACTTCTACGTAACGTTATGTCGAAACCGTTACTAAAAGTTGTCTATTACGCGCTTGCACACAGCATTATATCATATGGGATTCTTGGTTGGGGCGGTGCAGCACTATCACACATCGATCCAATTATTAAAGCTCAGAAGGCGCTGTTAAGAGTTGTCAACAAAAAACCGTTGCGATACCCGTCTGAGCAACTTTTTCGTGAGTTCTCTGTTCTTGACGTACGGCAAACATTTGCTAAAACGATAATACTCTATTATCATAAACATAAAGAATTGCACCAGCAAACAGACCATAAAATTATAACACGAGCGATTACTAATAGTAACCACATAGTGCCCAAACTGAATAGTACCCATGCACAGACACATTTTCTATACTTGGCACCGTCGTTGTTCAATAAAACTAAAGATATACCCGGCATTTATACTCAAGAAATAAATATAAAAATAAATATAAACAAAAAAAGACTTAGCCACTGGTTGATCACCCAGGGAAGGAGAGAAACTGAAAAACTAATTTGCTTTATTCCTAGCTAACTTACCATTCCTAACACATTATTATTCACCTACCATATATTTATGATTGGCATGCTTTTTGTTCTTTATATTATTATTATTACATACCTTTTAAGATTATTTAAAATGTTATTTTTTACAAAAATTTTAGATTACTTGATTTTATTTTTCACTGCATTCATTAGCGTGTTTTTTTATTATTTAGCATTAGCCAGTACTTAATTATACGAATCTGAGCCTACCATAGTGAGGACTTCTCGTGCGATCCAGTTAGGTTAGGTTTAATTTATTTGTAAATGATATTATGATTTTTTGTAAAATAAAGAATTTGAATTTGAATTTGAATTAATAATGATATTGATCACCCGTAGCTATTGTATTTTTTTTTGTTAGAGAACAGAAACAATAGCAAAAACAAATCCAGTGAATTCGTAGTATGATTTTCCAAAAATCATTTGTTTTGTTTTACCATTTTTGATGGCATTAATTATCAGCAACTAAGGAGTTTTACTTATTCTATTCTGTAGTATTAATTTGTCTATAGAACACATTTATTTGAATAAGCTAGCATTCTTAATTTCCGAGATATTAAGGTTATGCTAGTAAACCAGATCATTGCTTTTGAGATTCGTTCCGCTTGGTACGAAACCCGAAAACCTACTAGTCAGTAGTTCTTAGAGTTGATTGACTGTCTTTATTTAATAAGACTTAGATCCAGTTGTTACATACTAATAAGGTGCCTAAGTAATGCTAAATACCTCTTACGAATCACGTGCCAATTGTTATACAACTATATCTTCAGTAGTAAACCAATTTCTGATTGCGTGGCACTGGTTTTTGTGCTATTTGTTGACATTAACAAGTATCGCCTAGAAATGCGATAAGAGCTTCTACTCTCAACTTCAAAACAAGTCTTGAAAATCTGCTTTATATATTTTCCCGCGGAGTCGGTTATAAATCGAGTTACGAAAGAGTCTGAAATTCGCTCCACGGATTCTTACATTCTGAAGTCCAGCAGACTAATGACTGTTCAAAAAGTCAGGAATTTCCAGGCAGCGTTTCTTCGCTGCCTCACAAAGAGCGATGCGGAGAACTTTTATTTTCACACGTTGTCCACTCTGACGGCAGGGCGACGCGCGACGTCTCGAACGTATGTACGGTACAAGAAGCTCGCGAAGTGGACGCTTGCGCCCCGCGTCCGCTGGTTGGGTTGGGTGGCGTCGCACAGTGGCAATTTTGCTCAATCTATTAAAAGTTAAAAGCCTGTTAAAAGTTTTAAGTTTTTTTTTACGCTGGCGGCAGCCCGACCCGCAGCAAAAGCTGGTGTGAAGAGTCTTGCCAATGCAATGCGAAATGTAAGACGTTTCGCTCCAGCTTCTTATTGATTGCTGGATATTGTTTTAACAAAAAAAAAAAACAAAAGTAATTTGCGCTCAAAAACACTCTTCTCCACGTTTAAAAAAAATAAAATCAGAAAAACAATAGGAATATAGTTTGTGCATCTATTTGCCTATTTATTTATTTTAACAATAAAACATGTACACAGGTGTTTCCATTATTTTGGTTGCATTGCACCAAAAGCAAAATTACTACAAATTACATACATTTGTCATACAAATAGATTTTTTTTCACCAATGAACATAAAATACGTTGAAATACATTTTCTTTCGCAAACAATATAAAAACTAATTTTCTATCATACTCTCGGAAGAAAGCAACAATAAAAGCTCAAACTAGCCTTAATATTAGCAAAAAATGGCTTGATGATTACATTCTGACCACAAACGTAGCAAACATGCTACGTTTGTGGTCAGCTTTCCCAATTATTAAAGCTTCAAAATTTTTCCAAATGCAAATGTAACATCATTCAAAAAGTGCATTGTCTTAAATATTTAGGAGTATTAATTGATTCTCATTTTAGCTAGGAGCTAAAATAACAACGGTTATGAGAAGGACTAGAAAATTAGTATGCGTGTTCCGTGAGTTGCGAAATGTGCTATCAAAGGCATCATTTACAATGGTTTACAAAGCTTTATGCCAAGGTTTATAGGTCCACGGGATAACTGGTTGGAGTGCCTGTATTAGTGCGGATACTCATAATCTTCTAAAATAAAAAAAAAACCTTTCCGATGTAGTTCAGAGCAACTGTTTAACGAAATGCATGTACTTGTTATATTAACGAATATTGGCCTTATAAGGCAAATATTCGTTAAACAGCTGCTCGTATAGAATAAACGTAACATAAACTCGTAGCATAAACATAATAAGTATAAAATATATAAATAGTAAAAACTTATTGTTAAAAACAAGTATTTATTAAACTGCTCTATCCCGAGCCAACCCTGGGTGCAGTAGACATGTCATAGTGGAACTTAGAAAGGGCTATCAAAATTGAATGCTATACCACAATATACCAGACAGTAGCTTCTCTTAGAACAAAATTAAAATCGAAGCCAGTGACGTCAGGAATCTTAAGGGCTACCACAAATCGAAATATGATTACTCGTCTTCTTCTTGAAGCATCGTCCCGGACACATTTACGGTGCCCCGGCGACACAGATGCCACTGATTTGTTCTGAGAATATCATATGGCGTCGGCTCGTAAATCTGCACATCTGCACGCGGACACAAACTGCGCCCACAGCGTTCCTTCCCGCATTGCCTTGTAGCTCTTGAGGGAACTTACTGGGTGTTATTATACTGTGACTATACAGAATTTCGTGTTTGTGCGAAGAAGCAGCACAAACAGCACGTGGGGAACGAAGAATATGTAGACTATGTTCAAGATCTAGCGACAAATAAGTAAATATTCTTTGAAACGAATGTCGAATGTTAATCTGCAAAGATCATAGAGTAGAAATAATAGAGAAAAAAACTTTACGTTGCTTGGACCATGACGAGTGAAACGTATATTTTATTGTTTAGAATCTTGACGTATTACTTGTTTTTGTAAAGAGAATAAAATTTAATTTAATATATTTATACCATAATTACAACAATAGCTACATATATTAAACATACATAATCTTTATTTTTGATTTTACAAATTTTTAACTTGGGGTCCCTTAAGGGCCCCACGTCGTTGTTAGGGTTGCCGAAAAGTATACATTTTAAGGATAAACTTTTCAATCGGTCACCCGATGAAATAAATGATACCAAAAATATTTGAATATAATATCCATTCGAGCACACCTACTGAAACTTACCATATATGCACACACATACTTGAAATATCCCTGCCCTGCACAGCCCTGCACAAAATGAAATATATAAATCGTTTAATAATTTTGAAACATCTGTATAATTAAGTTACAGTTAGGCACCGTTACAAAACATGTAACGAAAATGTCATTACTTAATCCGCAAATGAATTTTGCGGATGCTGAAACGTTCCGCGTAACACAAACGATAAATTTCGCAACCGCGAATGTTGCACAAAACACAGACAATAAATTTTCAGGAGCACCGCGCCGAATTGATTAATTAACATATCGCGCTGTTTGTCCCCCTCTCCGTGTGCCCTCCGATTCCCTCTAAAACTTTTCCTCCCAGGGCGGGCGCTTGCGGAAGGCGGATAAGGCCTCGGGGATCTGCGATAAACCACCCGCCCAAACTATTTGCAAATATTTTCGCCGCCCAACGAAAACACCGCACGACTTGAATAGCAATGTCTTTGAATTCGGTTAGTGAGAACTTTACTATAGAAATCTTCCAGTATTCGAGAAAAGAAAGGTTTCCAATTCACTCGGAGACCAATTAATAAAACAAATTTATTTCCCAAAGTAATATATTGTGAATTATATGTAGGTACGTAGGTATGTACGTATGTATACAGGTGGATTTTTAAATTAGTGAAAATTTGAAGTTGATGAATCAGTACGAGCAATAAAGTAACTTTGATGATTTTTTTAAACACAAACAAAAAAAACGTTTTTTTTTTAAAGTTTAGAAAATTGTAATATGAAAAATACTATAAAAATAGTTGAGAGTGTTGGGTCATATAACAGTAAAATATCTCGAAAATTGTTTTTTTTTTGCGATATCTTACCTATTCCTAGATGGCGCAGCTGCGCAGGGCCCTCAAAGCTTGTCAAACTTTTATATAACAATATTTAAAAAAATGCTGGGATCATATTTACGTGCATATCAAATATTTGATGCCAATCCTAACTCATATAATTTCAAAGATAACCAATCAGTCCAAGAACGTTTTATTTCAAAACTAGCTGACCCGTGCCCACTTCGTTGGGCGTTAAACATTTTTACTTGTGATGAAATTATGAGTGTGGTACGGTTAGTACTGTGTGCTATGATTTATTTCCTGGCTGCCAAAAGGAGGGTTATATTTTTACTGCAATGAGAATGTATGTATGTATTTGCATGCCGATTTGGCTATATTACCGGGGTTCTAATGAGTGAATGAAATGATTATGATTGAATAAATTATGTTTATTTTAATTGTTCAAAACTTCTCTGTATACTATATAAGATGTAATGTTATTATTTGGTACCATTCTTTCAGGAGTTCCAACCCGAGATACGGTCGCGGTTCCATACCTATGTCGTATTATCTCTTTAACCATTTATGCAGTGAAGGGAAAATTATATGCAGTAAAATGGAAAAGTATTTTGTTTTAAACACTTGAGATGATAAATTTACTTATTTTGATAAAAAATCATAATTGTTGATATGACCAATAAACCTGACCTAACAATTTAAATTATTTTTTTAATATGAAAACTACTTTTTGTGACTTAAATATAAACGTTAGACATTGGCTTTTGCTGTCTTTTTTGTAGGTATTATCAAGCTCTACAACTTTTCTCTAAAACTCAATCATATATCTATCAGCGTTCGTAAGAAACGTTTGTAAGAAACTTACTTTGCAAATCCGACTACTACGAAAAAGTATTTTCATTTTTCGGATTAATATATAGCCTATGACACTCACAAAAAACGTGGCTTTCTATTGGTAAAAGAATTTTCAAAATCGGTTCAGTAGATCCAGAGATTACTTCCTACAACCTCACAAACTTTACCTCTTTATAATACTAGTATAGATAAAACGTTGCAGAGTGTTCACGTTTTTCATTAAAATTCAGTAAATCCCTAATGATTCTTTTAAAGATTTAATTTATTTTCAGTTATTTTTAGCTGGATTTTACTGATAAAGTAATAATATTTAAAAGGTTTTTGATTTTTTTTACATGCTTCATCAACTTACTCAACTTCAACAACTACTTATATATTGGCATAGGGATATGATATTTTAATAATTATAATCATACAATAAAACCACAAAATTATTTTGGCTCGATTTTCTTTACGTTTTTCCTCGTTTTATAAGTAATATAGGAAATAATAATAATAAAAAACAAAAATTAGACCTATATCTAACTATCCGCATAATATGGGAGCTAATGGACCCTTGCTGAGTTGGCCAAGAACATTCTGTTCAGGGTTGGTCACACTCACGGGTCAATACCCATCCGGCGGCCTCCACGCATGAAGTGCGAGCCCGGGCAGGACTCTGGCCTTAGGGTTAGTTTCCCCTAGGAGTCAACCTTCTGGCGCTCTTGGACGGTCTGCACACCTTGCGGCGTAAGCCAATCGATTGTGCACTCTGACTAACAGTCGGGGGAGTCTGGAAGCAGTACTGTTTCCTATAGAGCGGGGGTGGTTGCGGACCTTACGGCGACTGCTCTTGAAACGACCATCGGCTACCCGATCCTAGGTGAATAGCCGGGCAAAGGATGCCGCTGTCCGCGATAGATTCGGTAAACACCGTTTCACCGCTTCGTAAGGGAGAGGACCGCGCAAGCGACCTCGAACTCGTAACCAATCGAGAGATCGGAGTAATCTGGTCGCAATTGGAAGTAAGGGTGTGAGTGTATGCCCGCTGGGTAACATACCTGGTTATCTCGCGGATAAGGCGTTGGCCTTTTACGGGCATGTGGCGGAGCTTGACGGTGGACTGTTTTGTCCAAGTCGTCTGAGCTCACTTCACGGGAGATAGAACGAACAATCGTTAAAACTTCCTGAGGTCACTGGTTCGCCCGTTGTAGTTGACAACTCTATTTTATCCGCATAATATTTATGGTTGAAACATTTGTGATTATACATTTATTTTGTTTGAGTGTTGTGTTATTTTGACACTTCCTCATATACAGGGTGGAAAAAATCAACGGGCCCTGAAGGGAAACCACTAATACTTAAGAGCGATTATTTTACTTAAAAGAAACATTCGTTTATTTTTTAAATAAAAGAAAACTGCATTCAAAGATTTTCTAAAATTCGTTTACCTCACCCGGGAATCCGTGAAATTCCGTGAAATCCAAATAACATATTTTGTGTTTTATTATCCCATAATTATTTTTAGCCATTTATAGTGCATTCAAATTATATAAAATTTGACCAATGTGGCTTTGCTGATTTCCGCAATTTTTATTGAATTATTTAGATAGAATGTTTAAAATCATGTAATCGTTATGCGAGTGTCGTAAGGCAATTATACTTTTATTACGTACCCGGTTTAATTTATGTTTAGGTCAAGAAAATTTTGGTAAACCGGACAACAAAAAATCCCCAAGGTATATTAGGTGCATGCGCAAGCGCTAGGTTTTGTTTTGTTATTGTTATATAGTGTATTTTTGTAAAGAATGAAGCAGCACTGAATTTGTTGAAAATGCGCAGTATGTGTGTAGTATTCCTATATCTGATGCTTTTGTTGAACAAATATTTAGGGTCATGGGAAATGTATGGAGGAACGAAAGAAATCGTCTAGCAGTAAACACCGTAAGTAAATAGTGAATTATGCGATTTCTTTGATATAAGTGAAATATTCAAAAATGTTAGGCAATAAACCTTTATTAGAAGCAGTGGCTCCGAATGCTAAATATATACAAAAGTTGATTAACTGTTAGTTTAGTATTCGATACCACTTAGTAGAATATTACTTACTATATTTTAAGCTTTTTAGTGATCTTCAGTATTTTTTCCTCGGACCAACGCCTTCAGTTATAAAAGCAGAAAGGGAAACCTCTAATCCTTCGAGTCAGATTGAGACGGGTGTTTGATTCTGAGGGTTAATTAATTATGTCTATTAACGTGCCATTGCATAGAAATATCAGAAATATCAGTTAGGTCGCCTGATCTTGCATTGTAAGGTCCCGGGTTCGATTTCTGGGTCACCATTTTCCGTTGGGATAAAATTAACTAAACTGCATTTTCAATTCTGTCGATCGAAGCAATAACACGACACACACTTACACACATGTCACCCGCACACGTCTTAGTAGGGTTGGTTGTAAGAGATTGTCATATGACAATAAACGCGCTCATTGTGATTTTACAATAAAGATTAAAAACAAACAAACAAGAAACAAACTAAATAAAAATAATATATAGGAAAGTGTTTCGAAGGTCATTCGCGTAGTAGATGCCAATATTTTCCGCGTTTAGATGCCCTTCCATATCAGCATTGCATCAATCTGCGAATAACTCCATTCAAGCCAACAGAACAATCAAATTGATCGTGTAAAGTCTGCTTTATACATATAAATCATAAAGGTTTTAGCTGCCGCTCTCATTCATCCGCGCAGCAGTACCGGATGTTATTCCCCGCCCGAGCGTTTCTCTCCTTTCTCGCCGCTCGCCGTTTTATTTTGCTTCGATACCTCTACGAGTTATGGTGTATCATCTGATGCGATTTGCCCCTGTTTTGATATGGAGCGCGCTCTTGTATCCGACGTCGACTTCTGCTATTGTTTCAACTTAACTTCGTTTATCGTACAATGTTGAATACATTTCAGCCTTCGAGTACGTCTTCGCAGCTCTCTGCAAATATTGATGTTTGGATTTAAAGTACTACCTCCACCCCATCATTTTGGGAAACGTTTTAGTATACTGCTTACTAGGTTCCGCGCAAAACACAGTGTACAAAATTACAGAATCACTCGTTGTTAGAAGTTATACTATTCGCAAAAAACAACAAAATCATTATTTAATTATATTAAGGCAAATTATTTATTTAATTATATTAAGGCAAATTATTTATTTAATTATATTAGGGCTAAAATATGAAATATTAATTTCTCTTTGAAGTAATTGCGGTTAATAAAAATTCAAATTAAATTAATTTTAACTTTTAAAATTCAGGTATTCATTTGTGTTTCTGTTGTTTGCTATTGGTTGAATATTTTTGAGTGTCCAATCAATGAATTGTTGAAAATTATTATTATTTTTGAGTATGAGGCCCTGTTTCAGTGGTAGCCATTATAGTCTTTACGGTCTAGCTAAACATTTCACATAATTGTGCACTGCCAAAATCTGGTCTCGATGATGGAGTACCTTAGTGTCTGAAGCACATTTCACATAGTCACAAAGTTGCATTAGGGTCGACTAGGACTGATCGTCATACACCGTATCGAAATAATATCTATATATTAACTTTTTCAAATTACGGATAACTTTTTACGGGAAAAGTTACCTCCGAAAAGGCAGTGAAAAAGGCTTTCAAAGCATTCCATTGATTTCTGTAGTTACATTATTATTTTATAGCAGAGGCATTAACCATCCCATTGATATGGCAAAACCCTATAGATAATAAGGGCCAGTGAAAGTTTTCGGAATGAATAAGAAAAAAATACAATGACTGGCTAAAAATGAATTTACTGTATAAAATATCCTCCGTGAGCTACACTTCTCCATTCACTTTTTCATACGGATAAACCAATTTTAATAACATATATTTCAGTCCTCCGTGTGGACCTCGGAAAGATGTTTTCATATTTTCGACAGCCTCTTCTGGCGATGAAAACCCTTGACCCCGTAATTGGTTCCTATTTTTTGGGAACAAGAAGAAGTCACAAGGTGCCAAGTCGGGCATGTATCGTAAGGTCTTGGTTTTTCGCCATCACTATTCATTTTACTGTTTGGCCGTGTGAGAGCTGGCATTGTTATGTGCAGCGGCATTGTCATCATTCATGGCATTGTCATCGGGCAGTGTTGCGCTGGGATTGACATCATTCACAATACGCTGCAACAGTTGGGCGCTGTCGACCATAAAGGGCGAACCCGTCACTCCAGGCTGGTATAACGATGTAATCATTCTTTTAGCCGTGGGGTGAGCGTAGAATACTTAGACAATGACAATCCACTATCTAGCTCCCGAGAGACCAACCCTTACGGCCCAGCACCGGATAGTTAATCCAGCGGACAGAGAAAGCAACTTCGCTACCAGTTATGGCCAGATTTCTCCGACCTCCCGACTGCTTACAGGTTCGAGGTCGCTTGCGCTGTCCTCTTCCTTACGTAGCACTGATTCGATTACCGAATCTATCGCGGACCACGGCATCCTTTACCTGGCTCCACCTGGTATCGGGTAGCCGGTTGGTCGTTTCAAGAGCAGTTGCCGTAAGGTTTACAATCACCCACGATCTACAGGAAACAAAGCCGTTTTCAGACTCCTCCGGTTATCAGTTGGAATGCACAATCTATTGGCTGACGCCGCACGGCGCACAAACCGTCCAAGAGCGCCCGAAGGGCGATTCCCAGGGGAACTGGCAAGCCGGCACAGAGTCCTATCCGGGCTCGCACTTCTGGGCTCGCAACACCTGGGTCATAATCGCCTACTGGGCCCATTATCCCCCGGTACAAAGTGGTGCGCGGCACTGCACGCGCACCACTTTGGTTGGGTTTGGGTCATCTTGAATGACTCAAACGGTCGAATCAACTATTAATATATTCCACACCAAATTTGACGCCCCTTCTTCACCAAGTGATGCATTTCAATTTTTGAGCCTATGCCAAATCGTGTGGGATCCACTGCGAGCACAGCTTTCTCGCAGCTATATGTTTGAGTAGGATTGATAGTTTCGGGAACGTCATAGTCCAAGAGGCAGCGACAAAAAAGTGCAAGAGTTTTCTAGTTCTACTTTCAGATTAGACTGTATTGTGGCCATAGAATGCCGGGTTAGACTCAGCAGGCCAGACTCCGGGGCACCTGTCACTGGCGTACTAGGAAAGGTGTAATTTTAATTAGTGCCCCAAAAGTGTTTCGGAAGAAGTGAAAATTCTTGAACGGAAGAACAGAACTCGAAACAAATGGTCAGACTGCTTAACAATAGAATGCGTTGCGTCAGTATTACTCCATACATGTCACAAAAATGAAGTCTATTATATCGCGCGGCACATTAGACCGATGCGTAATAGCGCAAATACGCACCGGCGTATTTGCAGGGAATTCATTTTTGTGACATGTATGGAGTAATGCTGACCCTACGCGTTATATTGCTAAGCAGTCTGACTATTTGTTTCAAGTTCTTTATTGCGTCCACTGTCTACTGATGAATGTTTAGCTTTTCCGAAACACTTTGGGGGTACTCAATAAAATTACGCTTTTCCTAGTACGCCAGCGCTATGTGTCAAAATGATGTCTGATCTGAAAGTATCAGCATTTACAAAACTCTTGCACTTTTTTGTTGCTAGCTCCCTAACTATCATGCATATCTCTAACGAGCGAACCATCATTTTGCCATCATTTCGAAACTCAGAACCACCAGATACGAAGGAAGTTTCACCTACTATTCGGCAGTTGTATGCAATCGGTTGGGAGCGACATTACGGAGGATGCCTATATCGAACTTATACGGTTTAATTGAAATCCAAAAAAAAAATATAACAGTAGATTGTTTGTTTGTTTACACTCTTTATTGTGAAAATGTCACAATGGGCGGGTTTATTGTCATAGGACAATCTCTTACAACCAACCCTACAATGACGTGTTATATGTATGTGTGCATGTAACATGTATGTAAGTGTGTGTCTTGTTATTGTATTCGATTGACAGAATTGAAAATGCAATTCCGTTAATTTTATCCCAATGGAAAATGGTGACCCAGTCGGGAATCCAAACCGGAACCTTACAATGTAAGATCAGGCGACCTAACCACTATGCCGCCGGGCCGTCCCGTATTATTCTGGGAACACGAGTAAATAATTAAAAGTCTGCTTTTTCTATTTTTCTCTTCCAATTCTTAATTCTGTTGCAGAAGAGGGATATCCTGAAAAACAGTGGTCATTAATCTGAGGGTCTTCTAATATTGTCTAATATGTAACTTTAAGATAAAAATATAATAAATAAATTATTAAATTTAATAAGCATGTAAGACACATAGATCCATTTAGAGTAGTAATCTAATTTCGTCTTAATAAGGTAAGATAGTTGCAGAGTTGTAGATTTGTAGATCATCTACTTATAGTATCAAATCACGATACTAGGTTTAGAACATTTTTATTTATTGTATGTAATGCACAAAACACATTAAGAATTAATTTAGCGGAGGGATAAATCCTTAGGACATAATATAATATTACCGAAAAGGTCTTGAAACCTGTCGGTGGACAATATTTTATGATATGGAGTATCTTAATGTATAGTTACGTTCTTGCCTATCAGTTGTTATTTTACAATAAACAAGTTTTATCAGTTGTTAATTACAAGTATTATAGTTAATTACTGGTTATAAGTAAGTACTCCCTGACAATATTTTTTTTAAAATCAATGAAATAGAATAGGTATATAATTCAATGGAACTATCAAATTAGAATTAAATTAACCATCCAAAGTAAAGTTTTAAAAATGTTAGTAGGAAAATAAAAAACATATTAAATTAAAACTAATGCAACTGATAAAATTATCAGAAATATTTATTCAGATTTCAGCTTGTTTTATTTATTTATATATTTATTTGTTTATTATTCGCTTATTACTAATCAATATTACAGTAAAACCAAGGCATTGAAAAGTAAAATTAATAAAAATATCACTGTAAGTATATTTTACGTTGATATTTTTATATTTTATATTTTTATATTATATTAACAAATAGAATAACAGAATACTAACTATTATATAAGAATAAATAATTAATAGCATGCAATTTAAATGAGTGAGGGTTGGCGGTAAAAATATGAAAATCTGGTGCAATCGAGTGAATTTCATTAAGCTCGCAAAGCACGCGACAACAAGTTACACCTCGTAAGGTTAGTTACGCGAGAACGGCTTCGCGATAAGATGGTGCGATTGAGCACGAAGATAATTATTTGGTACGAAAAGACTCTCTTTGGTTAGTAAACTAGGATTATCACTTTTACCACGAATTAGATTCAAATCATAGGACATGGTCAACATTTCTCTTCTGAGACAGAGAGAATCATAGCCAACCATGCCTGTGATAAATGCAGTCGGATACAAAAATGGATAATATCCGTACTGCTTGAAGTACAAAAATATCAAAAAACAGTTCTGTACCTTTTCCAGCATGAGGGTATAGGTATCTTCATGCGGATTCCAAATAGCTGAATTCGTTTCCTTGCGACTTCTAACAATCGAGTTGTACAACGTGGGCATATCCCAAATATTATTGAAGTGTTTGGATTGCCGTATCACAAACCCCAGAAGCTTGAAAAAAGTTGTAGATAGTTGCCTAATGTGTTCTTTAAAGTTTAACTGGGGGTCGAAAAAAACTCCCAAGTACATGACTTCAGTCACTCTGGGAAGTACACATCCTACGATGGAGTAATCAGACATCTTAAGGTAATCATATCATAGTAATCATACATCTTATAGGTATTTGCACCAAGGAATAAATCATAGGATCTGATGTTTTGGTCTGCTCGCGAAATTTTCTGCGAATTCTACCACATACGTACCGTACGAGTACCACATACGTAACTCTACCAGTGCCGTACGAATTAATTGGAACAAAGAGAATTTTTCTTCGAAATGTGCTTTATCGGACATAAATGTACAAAAACAGTACTGTTAGTTATAGTTTATTGCGTTGTTACTAAGATGCATTGAATTAATGCATCTTAGTTTTTGTTGTAAAATCCATCTTGGAGAGCAGTTTTTTTTAAATGGCCCAGACGTTTTCGATCGGGTTGAGATCGGGGGAGTTTCCGGGCAATTCAAGTACAGCAATTTGGTTCTGTGTGAAAATCTGTTTCACTTTTTCCGAAGGATAGCATCGGGCGAGATCCTGTTGAAAAGTTCCCTCGTTAAAAGGATATACTTTGTGGAACTTCCGTTTCATATGGTTTGATTAGAGGTCAATATTTTGGTTCGAATTCATCATCACAATGACTGGCAGGAGTGATCCAGTGCCATGATAGGAGAAGCAACCCTAAAACACCTTCTTTATAGGCTGCTTTATTCTCTGTTACAAATAAGCAGGTAATATGGGATCCCCATCTGCTCCCCTCACAAACTGGACATGCCGTTCCTGCACAACAAAATGTGTTTCATCGGAGAAAAGAACTTTATGCCAGTCTTCAGTTGTCCAGTGCTGGTATTTCTTGGCCCAAGCTAAGCGCTTCTTCATCATGGCAGTAGTTGAAAGCTGCTTCTTAATTGGCTTCCTTGCAATCCTACCAGATTCAAGAAGCTGTCTTTGGAATGTAGTGACGTCAATATTTATTCCAGATTGATACATTTCTCTGTTTAGGTCGACTGCACTTGTGCGTGGATTTATTTTGCTCTTACGCACCAGAAGTTAATCATCTTTGAGGGTTGTTTCCCTCTTCCGACCACATTTTCCCTTTCATTTGATGTTCACCGCTCCCGTCGTTTTTTTCTGATTGACAATCCTGCTGATGGATGCAAAGCCAACTCCAACATTCTCCGCTATCTTCCGGTACGTCATAGAAGAGTGCTCAGCAAACGTAATAAAACGTTCCCGCTTTCTCGGAGTGATATCCATTCTTGAAAAGTCACTCAAGTTACGCAGTCCAAATCTGCTCTTTACGGAAAACAACAAATTTCCTACTGAAAACACATCAATATAACCTAGAATACGTTTTTTTTACATTTCACATGTGCTCCAGTGACTTGTTCCAAATAATTCGCACGGCACTGAAAGGTACTCACCTTATATGGTAGAATGTTATCACTTGTCTTTATAAAGTCTTGGTTTACGGAACTCCTCAACTAATCATTTAGATGGACATCATAAATGATAGCATTTAATTTTGAAGATTAAGGGTTGCCCCATATAAATCCGAAAACGCCACTTCGTAGTCTCACCTTTGCAGCAATCTAATGATTTATTTAGGTATAGTTTAGATAGAAATAGGTTAAAACATGTCTAAATAGTACTTTGATAAAGTCTTAGGTTGTAAAATATCTTAGGTTGTAAAGTGAAAGTCAGTAGAAGTTTCCAAAACGAGCTAGTAAAGAGCTATTTTTGCTCGTTTTTATCGATATTTATCTGCGTATTACTCACAAGATATAGCAGATTATTAAATATAAAGTTTAATCGAAATAAACTTTAGACCTAATAAACATTACTAGTATTTTTGTATTTGAAAATTTATATTTTTATATTTTATACTTTAAACATTACTGGTATATTCATATTTGAAACACCAAAAGACACATAACTTAATCAGAATAAATGGTATAACTACAAATATTTAGAATAATAAAATATGTCATGAATAGTTATGTAACTTTATATTTAATAATCTTTTATATATTTGAGTAATACGCGGAGAAATATTAAGAAAAACGAGCAAAAATAGGTCTATATGTTACAATAGAGCTCTATATGTACCATATAAAATACACATGTTAATGCTAATGTGAACAAAGAATAAAAATTAGAGTAAAGCTTCGCGTCTAAATCTACAGATGTTTATTGAATTAATAGATAATAAAAAAGCATATATTTTACATACGCGAAGGACGTTTGAATAAAAAAATATGAGTGACTCGCGTTTGAGCATGATACACATTTTATTCATTCGATTTTTTATGTTATGTAGCTAAGGATCGTCCTGACTTTCAGCGAGTATTCCTATTGAAAAATAGTTTTGTATTGTCGCGTCCCAAAAAGCCGCAGCAGCTAAAACGTTTTTCGTGTCATTCGCAATTCGAGGCGAAATCAAGAGCCGCGCTATTCGAAGCACTCAATCGCCCGTATTTTATCTCCGCCGAAGTAGAAGTGAATTCGCGCGCGAATAAAACTCTACACCTTGTCGGTCTGTTCAGGTGCTCGCTCTCTCGCGTGTCCGATGCTATTTGTTCTTATATTGCACGTGACTCCATTCGCCTCGTCTGGTCGGGGTTTTAGCCTCGGTATCAACTACATATTATGAGATTCCGCGCCGCGAGCCTTCAGGAAATTGCGGAGCGCTGCCCGGGAACCGAGCGGTCACGCCGCCCCGCGCCCGTCCGGGAGCCTCCACAGCGCCTCACTCTCTACAGACCGACCAAAGCATCTTTATAGCCTAGAGGCAGCGACAATAAAGTTAAAGAGTATGTAAAAGTTGATACTTTCATATCAGACAGTATTTTGGCCATAGAATGCTGGGGTAGAGTCAGAAGACCAGACTCCGGGACACCTGGCGCTGGCGTATTTTTAATTAGTACCTCTAGTATTTTGGAAAAGGCGAAAATTCATCATTGGACAGTCGCTACAATACAGAGGTATACTAGAAATAAATGGTCAGACTGCCTAACAAAACAATACGTGGCATCAGAATTACTCTATATATGTTACAAAAATGAAGTTAATTATATTGCGCGGACCGATGAGTAATAGTTACTGACAAATACGTACCGGCGTCTTTGCAGGGACAATTTATGTGTCATGTATAAAGTAATGCTGACGCCACGCGTTCTATTGTTAAGCAGTCTAACCATTGGTTTCGAGTTCCTTATTGCATCCACTGTCTACTGATGAATTCTCAGCCTTTTCAAAACACTTTAGAGGTACTAAAAATGACATCTTTCCTGTAAAATACAAATGACAAATTCCTGTAACCATAAAAATCACCAGCGCCAGGTGTCCCACAGTCTGGCCTGCTGACTCTACCCCAGCATTCCATGGCTAAAATACTGTCTATTCTGAAAGTATCACCTTTTACCAAACTCTTGCACTTTTATGTCGCTGGCTTCCCAACTATACGGTCGCTCTTCTCCTGTTACTCTCTAAACCCTTCGGAACTGAAATTGATAGGATTTACAAATTTCGCGTTCGTTAGCAAACGGTAAGATCAGAAACTGGTAACAAAGTTGGACATAATACCATGCAGTGTGATTCTTAAATTTAAAATATAAATTTTGATATTTCGCGGTGGCGATTTATGTCTTATGCAGCACCGGGAACGGACGGTCGCGAGCCTAGCACTACTCGCACTACCCTGGGTCGTAGCACTACTCGGCACGGTCGAAAATGTATGGAAAAGAGCGAGTGAAGTAGATAATGCGGCGAGGGTCGGCGACGATTTGGACGCAGCCTGCGTAGTCCTGGGGATATCGCTGTCACGTTCTCGAAACATAAATATTGGTCGTCCGTGCGGTGTCGTGCAGTTCTGCAGTGATTTTCATTACACAAACATGCGTATTACTGTAGTAATCGCCGTTTCGCTTTCGCTTACTGTGATCCACTATTTTGAAATAACTAGTTGTCGCTGGTATATATTGGGGTTAATTAATATTGCTTTTGCGGTCTATTGTCATCTCCTGATTTATTATCGATTCTCTGCCGTCTATACTATCATAGAGAAGGTGCTGACTTCAGTCTAAAAACATTGACACGACGAGTTTGACATAACATAATGTATTAAAAAATAATATTAATTTGATACAGTATTACAGCGCTAATCAATTTGCTGCCAGGAATAAAATAGTAGGTTATTTTAGAACAGTAGTTAAATTATAATCAATTTCGACAATGTTGTCGTCTACGACCGGTCCTCGCATTCTGAATCTCTATCTCCTATTATTTTATATAGAATCTACATAGTCTAGCTACTTAGGGCTTTCGATTTGCAGCAGTATTCATAAAAATACTTAAAAAGGCTCGTCTTTCTCACATTGTTGGTTATGAGTAGTTTCCCCACTTTCCCCATTTCAAAACGGCGCTCGGTTATTAAATCTGACGCTTTTCCCGATGCTTTTCAGATCCACAAATGCCGCCTAGGAGAGTCTATTTCGGTAGATAAGAGGGAGAAGGCAGTCGCTTCGCACGCCTTTGATGTCTCCTTTAGGTGAATAATGAGTTTATGAGTGATGCGGTCTCGTGTCTGCGTCTCTCTCGCCGACACTCTCTTTGTCTGACGTATGGCACATTCACTCAATTCCTAATGAGTCTCGGTCTGACCGCTGACAAGCACTTTGTTTAAGTTTTTATTCGTGTAAATCAATGAATTTTGGTTCGTTTAATAGTAATTTTGCTCACGAGATTTCCCAAAAAATGATTGGCATCTATATTGGCGACTGGTGCAAATATGAAGTTTTGGCAAATAATTAAAGGAAAAACTTTTCGGTGAAGGCATTTGTGTGTTTAAAACATATGACGTCTGACGTGTGACACATTCACTCAATTCCTAATAGGTCTCGGTCTGACCGCTGACAAGCACTTTGTTTAAGTTTTTATTCGTGTAAATCAATGAATTTTGGTTCGTTTAATGGTAATTTTGCTCACGAGATTTCCCAAAAAATGATTGGCATCTATATTGCCGACTGGTGCAAATATGAAGTTTTGGCAAATAATTTAAGGAAAAACTTTTTGGTGAAGCATTTGTTTGTTTAAAACATATGTATCTAAAAATATAGATACTACCACAGAAATTGAAGCTTTAGTTTTCCTCATAACCTACACTGAGAAAAATAATTTATCTCATAATTTTGTTGAATTACAAGGAATTTTGTTGAAACTCCATTACTCGCTTATATGTTTCACCATGCTCCGTGCGTGTAATATTAAAATAACGGTAAAATATATCTTCAACAAGATTCGTGTATATAATGGCATGCTGTCATGGTAAAAGCAAGATCTCGTTGTATGTTTCACGCATTAGTTATACCTACCTATGCTACATATAATGGTGCCCTGTTAATGATATAAAACTCCAGGAAGACTTGTAGTAAAATACTCTGATCTGAATAATCTAGTTTTGTTCTATCTTGGGTTTCGTTTTTAACATACTCTCTTCGCCATTATTAGCTAACTTGCAATTCGCCTTCATTGTATCAGGGAGACTGTTTCCCGTAGTCCGTTGTCTCCTTCTCGTCTCATCTGAGAATTCTTGGGTGGTTAAACATAGAAATAAAACTTCAGGTTTGTTTGAACAATGTCCATATTATATTATTTAATTCCCACATACACACGGCACGATGTGAACCTTGTTTAAATCATGTTATCATAGGTAATATGTACATTGCACTATGTGTAACATACATCGCCACACACGCTCACCCCTTAGGGCCATGTTGTATGATTAAATTTAAAACATTTTCATATTATGTTTACGTTCAATATAATTATGTTCCAATAACCGTAAGTGCACTGGTGCACAGAGCAGTAAGAATTATGGAGTTACAAATAATATACTGAATTAGTCATGTTACATTACGTCTCGGCGGACAAAGCCATATCTGTACATTCACCAGTTTACCTACGAACGTCTCCATTTAATTTACCTATTTTTCCCTTATATTCATAGTGTAAAATCTTCATCATAACGTTTACATACTAGAAAATGTAATAATTAATTATTATTTATGTAATTTCTTTAACATCAATTTTTTAAAAAGCATCCGTACACTATTAAAATTTGTTGCGTATTTTGTGGTTATTGCTTTCCTATTGCAAGACGCCAGTGCCGGCTCGTGAAATAGCCGAAAAGGAGTAGGGGGATGGGAAGTGTACAGTACATAGGTACGGTAAGCTTAGGGTCGCTTACAATTCTGGAAAGTACGTATTTATGACAAAGGAGTACACACATTTGGGATTCTGAATTATACAACTAAAACGTAACCGAGTTTTAACTTTAATCAAACACAACAAAACGCATAAAACAACATTTACAAAAAAGGAAACGATAGAAAATTTAGAGGCTCGCCGTATTTATCTTTACCGTATTTTATATGTCTTTTAATATATCAAATAATATTGTCATTTCTTTCCGATTTTCGTCTCTTTCTGATTTCTTTAAATGGCGATTCTTGCAAAAAACACAAATAAAACCACATTTAAGCTCGACAGTTATAGTATCGGTGCAGGGTTAATTAAAGTACGATAGATTTTATATTAAAATAAATAAAGAATGGGCCGCTTTTCGCACAACGCCAGACACCGTGGAGACATAATCGTTTGCTCTGTAAAATGTCTTTCTTATACTCTGCTATGTTCGCAAGGGGATGCCGTACAGCTACGTATGTTTAGGGTCACTACTCATTGTATACGGGTTTGTAACGTACATATAATACATGGAAAATTGATGAAAATATTTGGGAGGGCAGGGAGAAAGCTCGCGGCGACCGTCCTCCCCGCAACCACTCCCATCTCTACATTTATATATTATTAAATTTAATTTACATGACACCGAAATCGAATACATAATAATAAAATACATACTTTATGTAAGTCCTTAGGTAATTGATTTTATTGCTATAGAAAATCAGTCAGCACGCAAAGCACGCAATTAAGAAGAATAAATTTTCCGATGTCCTTGTCTGAAGTGAAATTTAAGCAAGCGGTGGGGTCGAAAGTCATACTGAGCTGCGACCGCCGATTCCAAATATTTGTTATTATGCATTTTTTTTTAAACGAGTATATAAGGGAAAAATTTATCCGCGGATAATATCACTTTCCATATAACTTTTTACAATTATAATATTAAGTGAAGAGTTGAAAAATATTTCACTTTAACGTGCTAAATACATTTCAGAGAATCTGACATTCGCACTGCAAGTTATACACCGATAATAAAAGTGTCTACAACAATACGACGTCGATAATTATCATTAAATATGTTTATGATATAAATATATAGGTATAATAATTGTTAAGTTTTGAAAACACGCTCGGTGACGATACAAAAATGTATATGATGATGATGTGTCTGTCGTGGCGGGGCGCGGGGCGCGCAGGGGCGCGAGGGGCGCGCGTCTATTTGATCGATCACTCGCTTGCGCATCGGCGCGGAGAACTAATAAGTCGGCGTGTTAAATACCTTTGGTCCTTGAATCGCGTTCTTAAAATCGACCTCTACCTCGGTGCTACTCGATCTGCCGTGCGATCTCGCGAGCCTAGGCACCGCTACATTCTATTCTCATTACCAGTCTGTTCGATTAAAGTAATTATTATCATAAGGTCCGTTTCCGGGAAAACGTAGGCTAGGTCACGAAACGAGATAAACTTTTTCTTACTAAAAATAGCTCATTTATTTTGTCAAAATTAATACGTCAAAAAAATATCAGTAACATTTCACATTTGCAAATCCCTCCCTACCGTATTATCTGAGATCTCGCGCACCTTATCGCACTAACTATACTTCGATGATAAGCAGTTCTACGGACGATTAACTTCGGCATCGGTTTCTCACTGAATAAAACAATTCGAGTCTTCAACTAGCTGCGCAATCACTATTACTCCGTCTGATAAAAAACGCGCACTCAACACAAACTAAAGCGAAATTTAACCGACGAATATTACCTAGACAAAAAATAGTACTCTATCGACCGACAGAATATGTTAATTATTTATAAGATGATGTGTTTTAAATTGACAAAGTCATTATCACATGCTCCGAATACCGGACATCATTATTGTTAAATGAGAGGCGAGCGAGACGCCTATTCCGTAGTCTGCCCTATCGTAAATCTATAAACGTTTGGAAAGTGGTGCACGCTTCATTACCGGCTTTTGTTAGTTAGGTACATCCTCATCCCTCGACTCTGATACTAAGACGTACGGTACGCGAATTAATAATAGTGCGCATTTATAAAAAAGTATTTTAAAATATTTCTTTGGTAAATAAATTCTTAACTTAGTAAAATTAAATGTATTTGGACTGTGCACCACCGCGCGATCATTATTATTTTAATTCTCGCACTTATATAATTAACGATAACCAATTGACTGGACGAAACAAACCTGCGCTCTAGATCAGGAATAAAGTAATCCGCAGTAACGCTAGCTAGCTAATAGTTGTTGGCTATTCACGAACCCCATTAAACTTTAAATAAAATATAATAACGTAACAAATATCTAGTTTTTCCGACGGCAGCGTCTCCTTATTTCGATAAGTATCTTTTAAGTGGGTAGACTCGATGAACGAGTATCGCGTAACGCGTACGCTAGCTCAAGGGAAAGTTAGTAATGTGAGAGTCGCGCGATAGACGATCGGATAGAGATTTGTTCTTTTAAGATGTCAGAGGATTTTATACCGCGCTTTCGGTTTATTCTCTATTATAATTAGTACAACAACAACATTATGATGAATTAAATTAAAAATTATATTACAGACAGCTTACAATAGGGATAACACGGTTATCGTATGTAGGTAATCACTAATCATATACATTAAGATAATAATATAAAGAAAGGTTGATAACGCAGCCGCGCGCGAGGGTCGATTAATCGGGAATTTGCGATGCAGGATTTCCTTTTGCGGTTCGATCGCAAGTGAGGAACAAAATGGTCGTGCACGTTTCGTTAACTTCGTCTATCTAAATCATTGACTCGAGCGCCGGACGCGCGCTTATCCAATCTCCGCTTCTACAAATTATTCATTTAGCTATAATAACGTTACTCATAAGTAATAATAAATCACTTTTAAAAAAGAAGAATTAAGATTTATCTTGTACCTATCTTTTTCAATATTTTTATGTAACAGGAAACATTTATTATATAACGTATTTATATCGTAATAGCATTTAAAATGTTGGTTTTATTCAATATTATTATCTAAATTAATATATCTAGACTTGAATAATTATAAGGTAAGTAATTGATGTAATTGTAAACAATGTATATCGTAAATCCTAAAGGATGATTTTATCCAACGAATCAAGGGTAAACCGAAATAAAAAAAGAACGCGCAACAGTCGAATGGTTATAATAGTGAAAGTTTTACACGTGAACAAATATTTACATTATATCATTGGTGAGTACGAAACGGAACCGCATCGATCGATACTTTGATTACACGAATATTTGAACCGAGTGCTAAGATTCCATTACCTAATACTATGAAAAGAACTGTCCTTGCGGGTCGGATATTATAATAGATTCTTATTCGAATTACAAGGTTTAAATTAAATTATTTCTCAATGTAAACGACCACCCTGATATCTTTATTGTTTTGGGGGAAATGGATTAAAAGCATTTCCAAAATCGTAAAAAGTATTTATACAAGCGAAGCAAATGTCTTTTTAAAGTGACTATTACCGAAAATAAAAATATTTTTTTTATTGATATCGCGTTTTCAAACTCGATAGAATGGTGAAAAAGATTCTTTACCGTGATCTCTCCAAGAATACATAATGGACCATACTGATAATTTTTACGTTTACTTCTATTGTTTATACCTGATATATAATGTTGTTGATGCATATATTTGGATTTAAAATCATACTGATTAATTTACACATTAATTTTAGTATACTAATTGTAATCATCGAACGGTTATGTATACAATGATACAATTTGTGAAGTGCAATGAAACTTCAAATATTTGTTAAAAGCGGGCGATATCTTGGCTCGTCAATTTATTTTATAATCGTACTAATCGACGAGCGAAGACTTTAAAGTTATTACGTAACACCAAAAATGCATTTTAATTATGGGAGCTTCAATATTAAATACTGAATAAAAAACACCTACTTTAAGTTAGATACATTCTTAATGCAAAAAAATGGCGAAGAGTCAAGTAGGCCCCTATGAAATATGGGCGGTGTTAACTCTCCACCGAGATAAATTACAGTTAATTTGACTATTTTGACACCACATCAATATTTAGGAGAGCAGAAAGCGAGAGAATTATGAATGATTGTTCTTAATAACACGTAATTTTAATGTATATTTTCTTTACACAAATGAAATATTTATTTACAATAGAAACATCTAAATATTTTTGAAGAAAAACACGAAACTATTAAAGTGAAATACGTGAAGTTGCTAATTGTGTAATTGAACTTGGATTCCGTCCGCGCGGGGACCGAGGAGACCGGGAGGTAGAAGCGACGGGGCTTGGAGGGGGGGGGGGTTAGGAGGGGCTGAAGGCCGTAGGTGGCAGGACGGATCAAACTAGCAACATACGGGGAGTTTAAGGTATTACGAAGAAGACGCTTAATTCGCTTGAAACTAAAGGAACCGCGATCGAATATTGCTTTTGACGCCGCTCGCCGCACTACTGCCGCTCGGGGCGCGGCGGCGGCGGCCCTCTCCAAATACGCCCGTTACGCACTTTATTTTTATATAATTTTGCACAACACGTATTAAACGTTTAATTATAACAATAACCTATAAAGATAAGAGAATGTGTTGAATTATATAAGTATTATAATATTCCCACACGCTCCTCGCCGTATTTTTTTTAGTTTCATTTTTATTAAAATCGCCATTCGGGTAATTGAGTCGTTATTAAAGACGCTCGCTGCCGTGATGTTGCGGTGCTGGTGGTCCGTTCAGAATCGCAGTTGGAGTTGCCCTTTCTCGCAGGTAGGTGACATTAAGGCGGGATACGAGTAGATATGCAGCGATTGATTCCTCCACGTCTCTTCATACCTGTATCAAAAAATATAATAATTGTAAATGCCAGAACGCTACAATACATTTACTGCCGGATTCAGACTTGATAAGCCCTAGGATATTTAAACTATTGCTGCAGTTTATTTAAGTAGATATGGCTATTGCTTAGGGCCCCCAAGAAAGTGGGGACCCTAAGCTATAGCTTGTCTAACTTATACGAAATTTCTGCACTGAATACATTTCATAAATAATAGGGTCAATTCTTGAAATACGCTTGAGCATGCCGTATTTGTCTATGTTAGCACAGTTTCGAAGAGTGTTGCATGTCGCCGCATTATTGAATTTGGCATGCTAAAAAATCCCCCAATTTTCGCACTAGATATGTTGTGTAGTCAAAAGCAGTCTAGATTCAAATTATTACTTATTCTTGCGTTCAGTTTCGTATAATATTGCTAACGAATAATTTATCAATGTGATAATTTTATCAACAATATTTGTTAGTTCATCAGTGTTTTATTTTTAAATATTATACAGTAAAACGTAATCTCGGAAATCTCGCTAGAATACTAAAATATATTTGTATAATTTTAACTACTAAATTAAAATATATTTGTAAAAAATTGTAATTTTTATTAAGATTCATAATTAGGTATTTTTAACTATTCTGTTACCAAAGTCATTTATTTTTCTGATACAAAAATATAAATAAATTGAAAGCATCTTAGTAGACGGAGTGTAATGCAGGGTTAATGAAGTATATATCTATTTTCGATAAAAAGAAGCAGAAATAGAGTGGATATGTCTTTTATATCTTTTTTTATCTCTCTATATTGATATAATTGACAAAATGCAGGGCGTTGCCATACCTTGTAGGTAAAAATCAGAGAGCCTATTCTTAAACATTTTGCACGCAATTTTTTCTTTATGGTCCATGTAATTAAAATAGACTAAAGACAAAGTTAGCATGATACTATTATTTTCAAGAATCACCTCCCCTGGCATCGATACTAGAATTATTATCGTGCGTTCGAGAAAATAGGGTTTGGAAAATGAGCGATAAAAAGTGAGCGAAATGCAAAACACTACAATTTTAAACTGGTTTTATGAATTGGGTAAATTGAACGATATGGCTTGAATAAGAAAAGATGAATTGTAATGAGTCATGGCCGTTTGACATGGAGAAAGAGGATAGTGATAAGGAAGTAGGCAGAAGTCGGGAGATAATGTAGGATGGTCAACAAGACCTAAAACAGCGCAAAATACATAGGAGAATGGCTGAATAATTAATGAATATGTTGGAACTACTTGATTGACGAATCTCCCCGACCTTAACAGGCCGGAGAGAATCTTTATCTTCTGATACTTAAAACAAGCGCTTGAGGTATCAGACGGGCGTAGAGGACGAATGAGCGAATAAGACCTAAATTCACAGCAAAAGGAGCAACTGGGGATGTTTACTCCAACGGGCAAACCTGTCATCCCAGAAAGTATTATTCGGACTTATGATGTTCTATAACCCATGGAGTGAACGTGAAAGATCTAGGAAACGTACGTTTCCAGACCTCTCCCCCCGGATATTCGCTGGGGTGCACAGTCGATTGGAAAACGCCGCACGATGCGCAAAGCCCAATATCGCCCGAGGTGTCCCCCAGATTGGATCCGATCCCACCTATCCACGACACAGTCGTATCAGGGCTCACAAAGTCCTTTCCATGTTCTTCCCTCTTCGAGGAGGCTACCGGATGGCAGTTAAACCGTGAGTCGAGCTGTCCCAAGGTAACAAACAGGTCATCAGGCCTAAGTTGCACGGGGCCGCTAGATAAAAAAGGAGCAATGAGAACGTTTACCGAAATGGACAACGAAATAGAAGTTAACGTACCTGATCAGTCAGAAGTAAAAGAGGGTTTACAAGACATGCCCTTCCGATGACGGCGGCGAGCTGAACACTGGATAATGAGACTGAATACTGAATACTGGGTAGTGAGTACTGAATAATGAGAGGACTAATGACATGAATTAAAGGACTAATGAATTGACTGATAATTATTATTGACTACTCCACTAAGATATCGGTGGTGTTATTATGCAATAATGGTGCAGTATTCGAATCAACCGAAACAAAAAACTCACTTTTGTTGATATTGATGGCTCTCAATGGTACCCGTTGGTGAAAGCGGCGGGAATCAGTGGCCCCTGAAACAATAGATGTAAAACAAGTTAAACATATACGTATTTTTCTTATTTTTAAAGTATTATTAATAAATAAAAAACTAGACAATACGTTCAAATCATATACACAAACTACAAGCATTCTGATAACGTTTATTACGAAACTCGCTTCTGAGGGGATTAAAATGTTTTTATTTAAAGGAAAATGCTACAATTCAGAGCTCTGGGCCCACCAACCAATAAGCTTGAGAGTGGCATATATTTTTAGACATATTTTAGTTATATTTAAAAACTAAATATCACCTTTAATGTCTTAGTGGTATTTTAATTTTATATATTTTAATTATTAGGTCTTTCACGGGAAATTTCTGTTTCCTTAGGAATTCTTCTTTGATTATGAAATCTTTACAGTTTATATAGTAATACAAGTCACGATCACCCGCGTTAAAAACAGTATAGTAAATATATAGCCAATAGTCAATAGTCGTTCATTCATCCAAAATTGCAAATACAGTTGGATATGTCATAATCATAATTGTTTAAAACACAATTTATAGAATTATAAATGTAGCAAATAATATATATTTTTTAATTTTAAAAATTAATAGCCTAAAACTGAAGCAACGAATAGTGGGTAAAAATATTATTAAAAATAATCGAATTCAGACAAAATAAAAAATTAAATTCTCAATAATTACATAGGTACGTAAAATGACATAATTATAATGAATAATTAAAAGTTATTAACTTATTGCTACGAGGTTTATCTCATATGTTTTAACAAAAGAATGTTAGAGGTATCTTACAGATATGATATTATTTTTTTTTATAAGTATGTACTTTATATTAAAGACATTGTAGTATTTTTTCGAGGTCGTCTACCTAATAAACCTACCTACTCTGATTTCATACTTTGAATTTAATACTTTTACGAATTCTTTCGCGAAAGAATTCTTTCGCACTGGACTTTAAATGCTCTCTTGGATTTTTCGCGGAGCAGAAGAGTGAGGAGGGATTCGGCGAGCGAGCGCAGCGGTTCGCTCTCTGCGTAATTACGCCACTTGTCCGCCGTGATTTAGTGTTATTGTGGAAAGATTCGGGCGGATTGTACGCCTGGGCGGCTGCCCTAGATCACAGGTTAACCAAAGAGTTGTGTACACTCACAACAGATATGACATGAGTGGAAATTTGCGCAATTCCGTCTGAGCAGCGAATGGTTCCTGATGTTTCTTATGGTTCCGTGCAGATTGGGTGGTATTGACCAAACACTCTGTCATCTGGCCTGACCAACTATCTGGTCTTACTCTGTTAGGGCCGCTGTTAGCTTCTGCTACTGCTGTTATCTTGCAGTCGGAGAAGGTTGGGATCAGAAGATCGCGGTTTCCGGAAGATTCTTGGCGGTTGAAGCACTATCTGCACTAGTGGTAAAAACGAAGAAATCCCCATCCGGCGAATAACCAGGGGGTCTGCAGATGTATGTTCCTTATGACAGCGGAAGTTAGTTGTCGACCTGACGTCATTGACCCTTGAATCGATCCGCCGGCCACCTGATCCCGAGTGACCATGGCTGGCAAAAGGCGTCGCGGACCACAAAATATTCAAACTGAACAACCGCTTACGTCATGTAGAGGCCGCGCAAGCGACCTCGAGCTTGTGACCAGACCAGTTTATGATTTATTAAACTAGGACCTGCATGTTTTATCTACTAGCCGTTATCCGCATAGTTTACCTAATTCGGTATATGATTACTCCAAGCCTGGCTATTAGCGGGTATATTACTTCTGCTTATTTGTGTAATTATTGAAAATACACAATATGTCTAATGCATATACTTGTATTTTGAGGATTTATTTTTGTCGAGTGATCTTGGCACTATATCAATGTGCATAATTTTGCAGATAGCGATTTTTGATAGTGTCGTTGTAAGCTACAACCCAGCCCGAGAGTATAACTAGGGTTGTCGACTACAGCGGGCAAGCCCGTCACCTCAGGAAGTTTTAACGATTGGACGTTTTATCTCCCTGGAGTGAGTGCAGAAGAGTTGGACAAAACAATCCACCGTCAAGCTCCGCCACAAACCCGTAAGAGGCCAACGCCTTAACCGCGAGATAGCCAGGAGTGTTACCCAGCGGGCTTACACTCACGCCCTTACTTCCAATTGCGACCAGATTACTCCAGTCTCTCGATTGGTTACGAGTTCGAGGTCGCTTGCGCGGTCCTAAGTCCCGATTCGATACCGAATCTATCGCGGACCACAGCATCCTTTGCCAGGCTGTTCACCCGGGATCTGGTAGCCGATGGTCGTTTCAAGAGCAGTCGCCGTAAGGTCCGCAACCACCCCCGCTCTATAGGAAACAGTACTGCTTCCAGAGCCCGAGAGCATAGTATAATGTCGCGAGTCTCGGGGTAAAAATGTTACAGTTTTTATTTAAATCGTAGCGTACCAAGTATATTATTTTACTCTTCTTCCCTAATCTGTGCTTGGGCGGAGGTAAGTCTGTTTGATTCGGTAGCGAACAAGAGCGCCGAAATACTCCCAAGGCTGATGATTGGACCGCCGGGGATAGCAATCCACCTAGGTTAGGAATTGGGGGAGAATGTTTGACGACAGCGTTAATAGCTGGCTATTCGCAGCATTGTTTGGCAACCTTTTTTCAAAATCAGAGTGTCACTTCATGGATCTTCCTGACTCAACCGCTCCACAATCTCGTAAAACGTACTTCATAAAAGAACATTTTTCATGCTGTGAAACATTCTAGGACGGGGGTTTAGATATGAACGATTCCATGCACACTATAGAATATTAATTTATTTCTAGGGATATATACGTAATTTATATGATATTTCAAATACAATTTAAGGGATTAAATACGTGGTTAAATACGTGCTAAGGGACAACTCTAGCTAGTGCTAAATGTTAAGAATTAAATAATAAATATAGACTCACATATCGGCTATCCAAAAGTGTTGCTAGGGAAGAGAAAAAAGATGTAAGATGAGAAATAGTTATTTAAGATGTTTTTTTTCGATTCATTTTACTGCTCACATTTCATCTTTTTCCTCCGTCTTTATGAGAAAAATGAACTGATTTTTCGTTCCCAAACGTGATAGAAATGTGAGTTGATGCAATAATACATTTATTGGAGTAGAGTAATAGCGAATTGAAGTAAAATATCTTAAATAATTTTTTTTTGGCTAAGTATACTTAGAAATAATGAGACATTCGTAGAATAGTGGAGTGCTTAGAGCATGCACGTGTTGATGGCCTTCCAATTTGACGAGCTATTCATTATATTAATATGAAGTTGTTATTATCACAAATGTAGTATCTCAATTCGACTAGGAAGGCTCCAAGCTACAAGAAAACTAAATTTTCAAGTAGTGTGCCTAGAATAGCTTCAAGCTACTCCTAATGATTTGAGAGACCGAAAGAGATTGAAAATATCCAAGAGAAATTTCTTGAACAGTTCGAAACAACCATTCATTTTATATGGTATTAGATTTTGAGATTCCGTATAATGATTTGGAAACCCTTTCGAGCGGCAATATACAGGTGGCGCTAATAGCATTAACGTCCAAACTAATAAAAATTTATTTGGCCGTCTACAATAACATTGATAATGAATGGTATTTCATAAAGATCGATTGATTATAAAAACCCATTAATTTAGTCAGCGATAACAGTAATAACATACAATTATTTGTGTTATGTATCGCATTTTTATATATAGGATAGAATGTAATCAATAGATGGCATTCTATCTAAATAGACTAATAAGTCGATCTGAATATTAAAGTGCGTAACTATTGCCTATTAAAATCTGTATACCAAATAAAAAATTGGCATGTTTACGTAAATAATGGGCCCGATTGCGTTTCTTCGTCAACTAAAATAGGAACTTAGTTCAACCGAACGAGACAGAGCAATACGTTAGAATGGAATATGAAATGAACCGGAATATGAAATGAACAAAACTACCTGCCGAACTTATAGACTCCCGAATACGTTTGAACACATTTCTTGCGGAAAAGTGACAACCGTTCATTTCACGTTCCGCTCTGACGTACTGCTCTGTCTCGTTCACACGAACTAATTCCGATTTTAGTTCAAGAGAAACGCAATCGACCCCACAATTAAGATAATACGATTTTATTATTTTATACCTTACATCTACATTGCGCCTCCACAATGTTATATCACGAAAGTTGCCAAAACATAATAATCAATTTTTGGAATTATGAGTGCGATCCACACGTTGCGTTTCGTTGTAAAATACTAGTTTCCTTATTGCAGTAAGCCGTTGAGCAATCTAATACGATATATAATCAATGATACTACTTACCGGGCTGTAATTAAGGGGCGCGCGGCTGACTGCGATTGCCGGGAATCCCGAAGGCTGAGGGCTGGCGGCCTGTACGTAGCCGACGCTGTCGGGCGACCCGTATACGTCGAGCGCTGGTCCCGGCGATCCGGCGGGCGGGAACGATCCGCGCGGTCCGGCCGCTCCGGCCGCGTGCGCCGCGGCGACTCCCGCCGCATGCGGCGATGCCGGCGGCCCGAAACCGGCTGAAGCAGCCGCTGCGGCCGCCTGGTAGTTGTTCATCACTGCAACCGAACGGCACGTATAACTTTCTGCGTTTAGCATCGAAACATTTGAGAAAATTGTAAATTTGTATATTTTTTAATAGATAAAATCGTTTATTAATCATCGACAAGTAGTAATAGATTGGAATTTCGTACATTGTCTTATTTCGAAAACTTATACAACATGCAACATAAAATAATATTTATTGTAATGAGATACAATAATAAAAACATGCAACTGATGTAAACCCTTGCGTACCTTGAGCAATTTCATTTTGTATAAATATAAAATGAAATAAATATAATAATATAAACACGAGCACTTAAATAAACATGTATGATATGGAAGTACATAGGTTGTTGATATGATTTAATAGAAGCAGATGAATAGTACAAAGAAGAAATGTAGCTACACAGTAGTTAGACGATGCAGGGTCTCAGACAGATAAAATATGCGGATTATACAAAACGATCTGTTAACCTGAAGTGTCCCGACAAAAAGGCTAGTTTTGTTATGACCCAGAAGCCTGTCGAATGTCTGCATGGATCCATGCGCACAGGGATACCGTGCAGATTGATGGCGAATTCAGGGCGGATGTCTTACTTTGAAATATATGATTTCAAAACACGGCGGTCAAAAAAAACCACAATGTAATTTCAGAGGCCTGTCCTCATATTTAAAATGCCCTAATAACGGTACTTTATGTAGAATCCGCCGATTTCATTTACCGTCGTAGAAGCTGCATACTTTAACTACTCTACACCAATATATAATAATATGTTTATTCCGATATTGCCATTAATTCAGTATCAAAATATTTGAATCAGAAATGCAAAACCAGAATAAGTAAACAAGTAAACGGAACTAGCCATATTTTCTAGAGGGTATTTATAACGTAATACGTGTTATTAACTGCAATTCTTTATTTCTGCTCTTCCGCATCAGTTTTAGATGTTGTATAGTAAAAAAGTATTGATTTCGGATCTCAAAAAATGGCCCTGGCAGACGATTCTTTTGTGAATACAAACTTAATATGAATACAAACCAATTACTTTGAATATTGGCCTAGTAAGCGGTTGGGCGATATAAAAGCGATAGCCGAACAAAGCGGAGGCATAAATTTGTCCGATGATTTCCCGTAGCCGCGCAAGGAGCAAACAACATACACGGACATAACGGAATAATGGCACCGTAAAAATACCGCCAAACGAAAGGAAAAATCCGAATTATTCAAATACGGCGAATTTGCATATAGAGTGAGTGCGCACGCCAAACGTTGTTTAAGCAAATATGAAAAAAATTACACCGCTCCGAACTGAGTACAATTCGCGAAGAACAAAAATATTTACATGCAAACGCCGAAACTATGGGGCGGCGCGGCGCGATGCTACGCGGAAATATAATAAACATTGCGCGAGCCGGCAGACGGAGCGCTTGAAACAACAAAGATAAATGCATTTCGGGCGCAAATAGGATGATTGCCCGACTGACGTAGGCCGGTTAGCGTAGCGCGCCTCCGGACGCGCGCCGGCAAAAATACGCCGCCCGCTCTCGGCAAACACGAAAATACCACACAGGGAATTAGATTGGCCAGGCATAACAAAGGCGCCTAATAATCTCATATCACATAAATGTATTGAAATAAACAGGAAGGGCCAGCCTAACATCAAAACTAGAGAAAGTGGATACGGGCACAATTGTGGTCTTCAAATACGTCAAGCGATATCACCATCCCTGTTTGTAACAGTAAAGATAGCATGTTTTTCGAATACCGAAAAAGTAGCAATCCGTTGAGGAATCATGCTTTGGAATCAGAAATTATACTGGCTTTAACAACAGTCAATATCACACCTACTTTTGACGCTACTGATTGTAAGTAATTAAATATATCGGTCGACAATAGGGTTTTTGGCAGTAAAAATGCGGTAACTTCGTATCTCAGTTTGAAACATGGGTCAATGACTTTAGGTTGTTGATCGTTACAATTCAACTACTATCATTCCAGACATTTGATTTAGCTATCACGAAATCCTCGTCCGTATTTAAAACGATGACGTGGAAACGTGTATAAATCCGATTAAAAGTATTACCAGCAGTCAATTAATTATCATACTACCAATTGACACCACTGAAATTGTAAAATATGTTGGTCAACAATGGAAAGTCATTGACCACGTATCTAATGGGGTGATTGGGTTCGAACTTAAAACATTTTGATCGAGTTATTTCTACCGAAATACCCAGTTTGGAACATGAGTCAACGAGTACATGTGGTCAGATTGACAAATTTTATGTATTTTTTTTTCAGGCAGTTTAATTTTTTAAATTTATTTATTCAAGAAAATATATAGGAATTATTTTTAGAAAATGATTTTGCATCACGTCTAACTAGGCAGTGTCTGCTCCAAGGAAGACACGTATTTTAGGAAATCAAATTAAAAATGAATTTTATGAAAAAAAATAATAAAATACTGTTATAGCAAAAAAAAAAAAATATTTATTTAAGGATATAAAAAAAATTTAGTAAATAATTATAAAATAAATTCAAATGCAAAATATTTTGTAATAAAAATTTAAAAAACTGAATTCACTTTTGTATAAATCTGCGGCATGATTCTTTTTTGATGACGATGAAAAAGATGAAATAAAAAGGTTTTACATTATGATATATTGCTGAATCGCAGAAAAAGACTACAAATCATTATTTTGAAAGTCAAGAGAGAGAAATGTTTTGGGTTGATGGAAATCAATAACTAATGAATCCGCTACAAAAACTAATTACAACCATATCATAAAGAGGAGTATGGTAATACACCTGTTCTAACGAAGTAATTATGTAAATAAAGAAATCAACGCTAAGTAACTGGATAAAGAAACATGCCAAATAACGAAATAATGCTACGAGTGGTGCTCTTAAAGACTGCAATAAAAGAAGAGTCAACGGTGATGATACTGATGTAAAGCGATTGATTTACCTGACAAGGCCTGTGCCAGTAGCGGGGTGTTGTTGTTGGGGGTCAGCTGGCCATTGGTCAGGTCCACTGTAACAGACACACGACTCGCAATCGTCCAAGGAAAGGTGACATTCGTAACGAACACGGGAGCACATGTCGATAATGTTTGATCGAATGATTCAGATATATATATAAAGAGAGGACGTCACAATACGGTTACCACATATATTAGTGAGAATGATGCTGCGTTAGTCAATAGATTACACAAAGATGATTTTGTTTTCGACGTCGAACATTTATCAAATACCTCTGCTATTATTGCGGTCGGGGGGGCAGCGGTCAGTAACGGATAAGACAGAATGATGGATGAGCGCGGGAATAAACCGAAGGGCGATCGCATTACCTTACCAACCTCTCCCCGCGAGAAACCGTACGAGTGAGACATTACGTAAAAGGGTGTATTCTAAGTTGAGATAGCGAAAGCTCTCAGACGGGACGGGTATGACGTGTGGAAATTCTTCCGCCGATAACAACATTTTACACTTTTTTACTTTCCCGGCCCACCAACCGTCCAAGAAACGAAAGTGTTGTCGGCGAGATTTTTTTTTTCGAAACGAAGACGGAAATATGCATTTTTTGCCCCCTGAGTTGATTAAGAGCACTTCCAGATAGAAGTCTGTCCGTGTGACTGTGTGTCTGTCTGTGTGTTTGTATTGCTCCACGATAGCGCCCAAATGCCTAATCCGAATGAGCTAAAATTTGGTACGAAGGCATCATATGGTCATAGTAAGAGTTGAAATCGGTCTACCAGAGGGCGCGCTAGTCATAATTCAATCACACATTTTTGGTCTTGTTGAAGCGAAATCACGATCTGAATCTCGTCTTCATTTTGCTTGGAATATCTCGTATACAAGTGAAACAAATAATATTTAAAGTTAAAGAACATATTAAGTCATTTTTGGGAAAATACCCATTTTAATACCACGGAAAATACTACAAATATTCTACGAATTGGCACGCGGGGAAAGGTTGGGATGGTGCGCCGTTCATTGTGGTTGAAATCGGTCCACCAAGGGGCGCTATAGTCATATATCATCTTCGTAATATTGGACTTGGTATACAGATGCCTTGTTGGGCCAAAATCACATTGTAAATTTTTGGTTGGAATATCCCATATACAAGCTGCAGTAATATTTGAATTCCGCCACACATTTTAATCTAATATTAACATCGAGTCGCCCGAGTCTAGCCGAGAAAGAAACCGCGCTGCCTGGGGCATCGTAATGGGATCCAGCCGGGTTCGACCACCGTCCGAGAGAGGGAGCTCATCGATTTTATTTACGAAATTATTATTTAGATGAAGTCAGTCATTGGCTAGTTGCCGGGTAAATCTTGGGGTGACACAACCGATTTTTTTATCATTTTCTCGAGTAAAAATATCTCATAGGAGAGAGGCTAAATTCAAATAATGTTACGTGCGAAAAAAAACACACGAAGAGCGTAGCTATAGGGGTCTGGGATGAGTTTGAGTGCGAAATTTTACCCGCAGCTGACCAACGTCAATTCATCAACGTCCCCGGAGCCCGTCACGTTTTTCCCCAGATTGTTCGTCAGCGCCATTACTATAATGCTTAGGAAATGTATCTTCATCCCCGCTGGAGATCAAGGTCTGTTTTCATTTCTTGCTTGCAATGACCGCGGATAGTCCGGAAGATCGTTGCAGTTTATACTATTTCATCAAGTGCTCGACTCAAACCATTGTGATGTTGAAACGTAGCAAACGCCGGTAAAAATAATATTTTAACGACGACAAGTCACAATTTGAGAAATTAAGCAAATAAAATATCAATAAAGAATAAAAAATACCGAAAAGATATATAAAAGAAAAGAAAATACATTTTAACGTTGCTACATTTCATCTCCGGCTTTTCTTGGTGATCTAGGATAGACCGCAACGACACCCGGTTTAAATGACGTCACTTTTGCCATTTTATCGCTACTGCAAGCTAGCGCTAAGTGTTAAGTTAACACCTATCTATCTATCATACTAACTTACCGTTTGCGGTCTTTCGTATTCTACAGAGTGTTTCAAATCTAGCGCGAGAAATCCCTCGAGAGACTCCTAGCTCTGAAACATCCGCCGTTACAAACGTCGCTAGACGTTAAGCTACGCTACGAACCAAGCTGACTACACTTGCCTTGCAGTTACTCTCGACTGTGAGTGTTTAATGTGGTGATAGAGTGATTGATGTCATAACAATAACTACATTTAGTTAAATGGGTGCACGAAATTCCAATCTGCAACAGACTTGCCTTCGGGGACGATGTGGCTCACTGAATATTTGTATTGCATTTTCTCACGCTCTCGCTAAATTAAGAAAATACCTCATTAAAAAGTAACATATTTTTTATAAAGTGTGACAGTTGTAATCGTCCTCTTTTGATTTTTTTAGCCAGAAAAAATAGACAATTTTAATTGCAATCAAACATTATGGACAGAGATGTTATCACAAAAACATATATATTCCAAAAAAAATATTATTTACTTAAGAAAACTTCAAACAAAAATATGAAACATAACACACAACTAACGTTAAATTTTACGGCAAAAAACTATTATTTTTAGAAAACAAAAATAACTATTCTAATTAGAGAAATATTAAATACTATGAATTCTTAATCTATTCTAATGACTATCCTATTGAACGCTATCTTTTTGATAAATTATGTTTAAATATTTGTATTCATCTAAAACCTGTGGAAAAAAATTGAAGCACCACCGAAATAAATGTCATCGCATTAACAATTACATAATAGGAAAATAAAAGAGACCTTTATGCACCACCAATTATTTCGAAGATTATCGAAAGCGCGGTAAGGTTAACGTTTTCACGTGTATACAAATAAAATAAATACACAACACACCGCTAACTATTCTATTTATTAATTTTGCCGTAAACTACATCTTACTTGTAGTTATTAGTCACAAATTCATATTACAAGATACTATTTGTAGACGAATTGATTTACTAAAGTCTAAATTGTATAATGGTCTAGGACTCTTTAAAGACTATAAACTAATATTCTTTTTTCTAAATATATTTTTCCGTAAATCATTATTGAAAACAACGCCTAGTGCTAGTTTGTATACCGAATTACAATCAGCTAAGAGAATACGGGAATAATGGCAAAAGTTTAAACATACACTGTAGCAAAATTTAATAGAAATTGGGATGTGATTACTCGACCTGAGCAAGCGCGTCGGTTGGTACCAGCTGCTCCGTTCGCTCGGCTGCGTGTTTCACTCACTCACTATATTTTCACACTGAATAGGAATGTTTCACATTTGTTACCGCGCTGTGTAAAGGCAATACAGCGTACAGTGTAATAAAAAACACATCTAACACCCCAAATACGAAATGAAAATAGAGTTTGCTATTCTAGTTAGTTTAAAGAGTTTCTAATTTAAAAAAAAAACTGACTCATCCAAGGAGGATACTAGTGTTAAGGAGACTTCATCTGGGGCCAAATAGGTTTCTGCCATTTTTACATAAAAATCCGTTTATTCAGAAGGTTTCTATTTAAATATTCTGAAAAAAATATAGCAAACTAATACAAAGTGGCTTCATGATGAGTGATAGTCGTGATATGGAAAATACTTTTATATTCGCAGTAAAAAATCGGAAACTTTAAATTCATAAATTTAAAGGGCAATTCAATATTTGCCCAGGATATACAAGATTTTGAGATAATCATTAATTTGAGTTAAAGAACATGAAACCCTTAAGATGCGTACCTCTTTTTATTTGATTATTTTGTTTCTATGAAATATTATGAAGGTTTGAAGTATTGTGGCCAAAACGGTGTAAGGTTTTAGATACTCTATCGACGTATAATATATAACCCAAATAATCAAAAAACAATAATGAAGCCTCTTAAGGGTTTCATATTATTTGACTAATGCCAAAATCTTCTATACTCTGGCTAAATGTTGATTTTTTTTCTTAGCTCTGTGAATTTAAAATTGCACATTTTTACTGTAAATATAATAGCTTTTCGACATAACTACTATCAATTATTATGAAGTAATATATACTTTTTTTCATAAATTTAGATTGCGTATTTTCTGTATGAACGAAGTTTTAAATAAATATGGCATATATCGTCCCCATAGGGCGAAAGAGACTGTCCTCTTAATAATCATACGTTAATCAATTAACTTACGATACAATCACAACAGCGAATCGCTACGAAGGTCGGTTCAAGAATTCGAAGGGACACGCTTCTCCTATTGATTCGGGAGTTAAACTAGAATTTTATATGAAAATAAAACTATGAAAAGTGAGACAGGCATCAGGCACTAGAGCTATGCTAAAAACCAGATGGTTTACTTTTACCTCTTGTATAATTTTGAATAGGGCGTAGAACGTCTATGGTGGAGGGTGGCAGGGATATGGTTTCATGGGTGGATTGGAGGGTCAAAGGAATGCACGTAATCAATGTCGATGAAAAAATGGCAATATTATTATATTAGATACAGTTACGACTTGTGGAATTCTACTATATTTATAAGTTTGATCATGACGATAACAGTCAGAAACTCATTTTGGGTATATGGCATTTAAGTCTAAATGCGATGGGTTAGTTTTTACTGGAATTGTGAGCTAGATGGATCTATAATATAATAACGAATTAGATTATCCTCAAATACTAATTCGCAGATCATCATCCCAGTTTGTATTTGTAACCTTGATCCCAGCCATATTTGGACCACCTTTTTTTTTGCACACCCGTCAAAACTTATGATAGTGCTGGAATGTTTCCTGGCAAACGTCATTTTATACAGCGCTTTTCTCCCGCTAATGAGGCAAATCAATTGTCAAACATCAACATCGCAGACGCAATAATAGATGACGCGCGAGTGAAGCGCGCCACCTGCCGCCCTTCATTAGCATCACCGTCGGCCGATGGCTGCCGACGAATCAGTGTTTAATTAAATGTTTAACGACTAATTGAAAACCCTGAATTTATGGATCAACACACGCCGCGTGTCAAGGGGAACGCCGTGACGCTCTTTGGCTGGCAAGTAGTGAAAGTACGGCATAGTTACATTTTCATTTATAAGTGAAAAATGTTTCGAAGTTGAAAAAAAATGGTGGTTGGCAAAAACCTTTACCAGTATCGCCAAACTGATAACCAATTTCGTAGTAGATTGAGGTATTTGTCTCGCCAGGTTAATCACCCTTGCTTAATAAAAGCTGACGAGTACGTAGTAAATATAATAGGTATCAGATATATGATTTATATTGTATACCAGATCTTTTGAGTATTCTTTACTACACTCAATAGGAATGAATCCGGGTTACCAACATAAACTTATGAATATCTGAAACTAAAACTGTTAGCTTATGCAATAATTACCATATTAATAATGACTTTTGAATACCAGGAACGCTTGTTATTTTTTTGTGAAAGAAGGGAAACAAAAGCAAAAACAAATGCAGTGAATTTGTAGGTCGATTTTCAAAAAATTATATATTTTTGTTTTATCCTTTTTGATGGCATTATTTCAGCGCAACTGAGAAGTTTCATTAATTTTATTTGAGTAGTATTAAATTGTCTAAAAAATACATTTTTCTTAGTTACCGAGATATTAAAATTATGTTAGTAAACCGGATTGTAGTACGATTACTAGGGTTATCCCAAAGAAAAGAAGCATCAACTCCGATGCTTTTCAGTGAAGACAACCAGCCACTGTGTGGCTAACTGTCGTTTAGGAACAGTTGGCATGAATAGCGGCTGACTGTTCTGTCGTGATTGTATCGTCTTAGTGGGAAATAAGGTAAAAGACCGCTAGCTTTCTTAGTTTCTGATAATAATACTATTTTAGTAACCCGAATTTTAGTACGATTTCTATGTTTATCCCAAAGAAAAGAGCGACGTTTTTCAGTAAAGACAACCAGCCACTGTGTGGCTAAATGTCGTTTAGAAAAAGTCGATATGAATAGCGGCTGACTGTTCTGTCGTGATTGTATCGTCTTCGCGAGAAAAAAGGAAAAGATAAGAAAAGTGAGGGATTAGGGGCTGGTCGGCGGAGCGCGCGGGGCTTTTGTCGGGCGAACGTGCGAAGCGCCTCGCCAGAGTACGCAAGCGGCAGTTCGATTTGTGGAGGGTGTAAGGATGAAGGATGGTTCCACCGAGACGTTTTTGTCAGAGAACGGCGTCGTGCGCCCGCTTACCGGCTGTTCGGAGCGGGGCTGGTCGGCGGGGAGCAGGGACGGGAGCTGCGCACCATGTACCTGCGGGCGGATGAGTCAGATCGACAAGGATGCAAACGATCATTATCGTACCCTAAAACATCGCACAATAGCAAACACTATTTTCGATCGTAACGCATTCGCACGAATACCGCAACGTCTTATGATTACCACTGATTGATTACTTGCGTTAATTATCAAATTAATTGCTCGTTTGACCGAAGTGGTTTCAGTGATTGATATCTAGTAATCCGTCAGGTGGACGCGAGGTGGCTAATCACCCCCGCCTCGCTATCGATCGACCGCGACGTCTCGTAGTGAAATATGCACGGGCGTTGTGTTCCAACTTCACAATATATTTAAAATCGATATATTTACAAGTTGTATATTATGATATAAATGTAGATTATTCATAATTATAAAAACAGAAAAATATTATTAAATACACTGGGGGATGTTCGTAAGAGTCCTAGCTGAGTTCGATCATCGCGCGTGTTCGTAAAGGTCATGTGGCATGGGGTAAAATTAGTTACCGAAAGCGCGATGCATCTGTGAACGTGGCGAGGAAGGGTTGTAGTAAGGAACATACGATAACATTATAAGTGCTTATTCGCGAATACAGCATTAATATTATAATTATTATGAAATTTATTGACGCCGAGAAAGAAGTAATATCCGCATTCGATACACCGGTCGGGAGTGTACGTCGAAAGTTTTGTAGTAAATCATTTGACCTATATCCGTTCCATTTATCTGTGCGACGGCAAAGGCGAGGCGGCGAGCGGGGAACAGTGTCGATAGTCACGCAACGTTACGTAATATTGAATCTAAGTCTGAAAATAAGACTTCGGCTTTATGGTGATTGCCTGCGGCTCGCCGTTGAAAATACATCTCTTCGCATGCTAGTGCGGTATCACAGAAATGCCCGCTCGATAATGCTAAATAATAAAAATCCGCCGTAAAGTCGCGAAGAATGCCGGATATTACTCGTACTCTCGTCGACGTGGATGGAGACAGGACGGCGTTATGAAAAAAGCTTTAACACTTAGCGTTGCGTAAACTTTAGAAATCGAAAATATTTATGGTGTAAATCAATACGGGTAACGATAATTTAGTATAAAATACGTAACATTTTCGTAATTTTAAAATTGATATGTTGACTCGCAAAAAATATATACATACACACAACAAATATGTAGATTCGAATAGATTGATAATAGAAACAAGCTCGATGTGATTGAAAATAAACCTAATTCCTATTGCTAAATTAGAAAATAAAAAAAGAATCTTAACTATTCAACTATATCTTTATGAAAGTAGGTACTACGAATATATGACTTGTTATTATGATATGTTGAGAAATGTGACACGATACTAAATTAATGATTGTAATGCTGGGTGGGATCGCGAACGTGCGGGCGTGAAAAATATTGGCATTCAGAATGGGTAGCGCTGTATCGGGCGCATGAAAAATCCACGCGAAGTGCGGGTCCATTTTTCATTATTGCGAATTTTGACGCGCTGTTTGTAGATGCACGGCACGGCGGCACCTGCGCGTGGTCGAGCGCAGCGGGCGCACAGTGTTTTCTAGGTTGGATATGTTACTGATCAATTTAGTAATCGGAGAGAAATCATAGGTAATTTAGAAAAATACTGTGCAGCGCTAATGGGCCCTGTTGCAGTTTGGCCGCTGAGACCCATGTGTTCTGGGTTGGTCAACACCCATCCAGCGGCCTCCACGTAGAAGTACGAGCCAGGGTAGGACTCTGACCTGCGGGCCAGGTTCCCATACAAGTCAACTTTCGGGCGCTCTTGGACAATTTGCGCACCGTGCGACGTCAGCCAATCGATTGTGCATTCTGACCGACAGCCGGGGGAGTCTGGAAACAGTGCTGTCCCCTATAGAGCGGTGGTAGTTGTTCACATTACGGCAAAACTGCTCGTGAAACGACCAGTCGGCTATCCGATACCGGGTGAAGAGCCGGGCAAGGATGCCGTGGTCCGCGATAGATTCGGTAGATACAGTATCACCGCTTCTAAAGGGAGAGGACTGCGTAAGCGACCTCGACCTTGTAACCAGTCGGGAGAAAGGAGTAATCTGATTGTAACTGGTAGTAAGGGCGCGAGTGTCTAGTTATCTCGCGGTAAGGGATTGGCTTCTTACGGACGTGTGGCGTAACTAGACGGTGGACTGTTTTCGACCCAAGTCTTCTGCGCTCACCTCACGGTAGACAGAACGATCTAATATCGTTAAAACTTTCTAAGGTGACGGGTCCACCCGTTGCAGTCGACAGCTCTAGTTGTGCGGCGTTAGGGCGCGAAAGTAGAGAAGCGCGCGCTGCGATAACGCCAATAACACTGCATCATTTTTCTCTGGGCGAAAAGTGACATCGAAATACACAGCAAAGTAATGCTGTTTCATTGGCCGCGGGGTGCAGGCTTGTTTTTCGCCTAGCTCACGGCTGCGCGCGAAGGACTCGGTTGATTTACGATGCGGCGGAATGAAAAGTTGCGGCTGTGACTTAAAATTAGCCGTTGGTCGCGCGCTTTACTACAAAGAATTACTCGATTCTGCGCGGGGTTGAAACACTGAGTAAAGAGGCGGGAGGGGCGGGTGTCGTGTGTAAACGTGACACCGACAAATGACCCGTTATTAATTATTACGGAGCAGCGGCGAGCTGCCGATACGTCGACGTGCCGGGGCCCGGTCTCGTGTCTCGCCGCCTCGCTCAAATCCCTCGGAGCCTTCGCTAGTTCCATTAAATTAACCAATATATTCAAAGCACGAACCTGTTTGCCTCACTTTCCATAAAAGTGATGGATTTTAACATGGCTCCGACTAGGTGCATTAAAATATATAGATAACCCTGAAATATAGAAATTCATTATTTTCATATTTTTTGGTTTCTCTAATACGAAAAGTTGCAGGGAAGAGGACACCTGGCAGTAGACGAAAATCTTGGTTGCAGTAGATCTGAGAATGGACCGGGATTACGAGTGTCGCCAAGTTGTTTTGCCTGGCGAAGGACAAAAAGAAGTATGCAGAGCTGACTGCCAACCTTCACTAGTTGGAGAGGCATCCTAAGAAGAAGAAAATAATAATACGACAGAGGATCTTGACGCACGGAAAATGCGCTGTGAAATGAGCCATCAAATTACGCGCCTCGTGAAAAGGCTCAATCGTGCCGAAAAGTAGACAGACGTGTTACGCACTTGTTACTACAACGGCAGGTCAGATATGTGCGAGGAAATTTGGCGGTTTTATCCACTGCAATAAATCATACCCGACCCGGCCAATTACCCCGCCCAGCGATCGCACGACTCCACAAGCGCATATTTTTTCGAGAATTTCTTAGAAGGGCTAGTTTAGTTCTATATCACGACAAAAAAGCAGCCTAAAGTTGAATTTCGATATTTTTACAGGATTATAATCTACATATATTCGATGCTACGAATTACTTTTCGTCTTTGGAATTGGCCAGTAGTACAGTGAATTTCAATGAATTTTATATTACTCCTATCAGGGGTTATTCGGTTTAGAAATTTGAAGCGACCGCAACAGGGTTTCTCTTTGGGTCTATTGTCTTGCAGCGTTAATTACGGGGTCCCGAATTCGCCGGGCGCGGAGCTCGAAGCCTAACGCACCGAGCTCTGGGCCATAACAGTATTATTTATCGGACGGCCGTCTTCTGATTTACGATGAGGCATTACCGACTGCTGATAGTGTAATCGAATACGACAGGACGCCGGTAGATTAATACGATTCATCACTATGATTGCGGACGGCCCGCTGAGAGAGGGAGATGAACGCGGCGGGTGCCGTCATACAACAGGGATGCCGCTGCGCGCGACATGCGATGAAACATGCGATGAAGCATGCGATAGTTGTGCCACAGTTTCTCAATTATTGAGTTACTATTCCTAATAATATCGAAGGATAATGAACTACGTGACTATCTTTAAATAGGTTTACTGGAATATTATTATTATTACGAGTATGACTGTTGGAATTACGAAACAAGGATGATTACACTCATCTATCGCTAAGATTATTCAGCTTACTGCTATCAAAGACACACACTACATCATTAATTGATACTATCAAACGCCTAGACGCGATATCAAATTGACGACTACGACAACTACTTGCAAGTGCAGAACGTTACGCTAATAGAAACACCTAAGTTACTTTTCGATATTGCAGGACCTCTGCCCAAATATGACTCACTAAAACAAATATTAAATAATTGATTGAATCCTTTTTGCCTTTTTATTTTTCTTTATTCTTCGGTTGTATTTCAAATAGACGTGGTATCCGCAAGGAGAAGGCTTCCAATTAAACTTGCGAAAATTGCAAAGCTATAATTAAGCTATCGAGCGGCGCGGCGCGGTCGGCCTGCCGAACTAATCGCTCGTAATGGGGGAACATTAATATCGACTGGAGGCAGGGTTTGGGGCGAGCGGACATCGCGAAACGTATCGGCAGCTGGCGATTTCGAATTGAAACATGGCCGACTTGGTAGCACTGCTCCGACGGCAATTAACTCCGCACATTTATTAAATTATTAGGGAACGCGACGTTGTTACGGACTTCTCAATTTATTGCGAGGTAATGTTCAGTCCGAGGACGAATTTGTCATGCTCCGTAAAGCATACTGGGAAGAGTAATCCCCAAAATAGAACAATTACTATGCATTTAAGCACAGAGAAATTATGCTTCGAAACATATGTTAGAAATTATGCTTCAAACAAAACAGGAATATTAATTACCATGGAGATGAATAGAAAGGCAAACGATCGATGCAAGATGTTCTACGTCTAACAAATGTACCTACAGGTAATCACCACTAATAAACAATGAGTGTGAAAATATAACAGGAAAATTATTTGCCCCTGCATTATCCATTGACGTACGCGTTGCGAGTTGCGTGCAGGAAAGTGGTCTATAAAAATGTAATTAAGGGTTCAAATAGTGGCGTTGGGAAATGTATGTTAAAGATAGCGGCGGCTCCATGTCGGTGTGCTTGTTCGACATGACATTATATCGTGTGCGTAATTAATCACATTTTATTTACGCCTCGCGGCGCGAGGTATAAAGATCCGCCCGAAGGGATTGTAATGTGGAAAATTGCGGTGATAAGAGACACTGATATGGATAGTCGGTTTCATAATGTAAAAATACGAGCGCTACTCCGAGAGGAGTATCGTATTAAGTGTAGAAGTGGATATTTGAGGCCGAAGAAAATCACGACGGGGTCACCAATATAGAGGTTGAGGTATTCTAGTAATTATACTTTTTATACTTTGTTGATGTTTTAGCATCACACGACTATATTCACAATGCTAATACCGTAACCGTAATAAACTTGTGGTTAACTTTACAACTATTGCGGTCATTTGACATTTTTTGGTTGGTGGGGATGAGTCCTTGCCGCGTGGACTTGGACGATGAGTTCTCCCGGCAAAGTTAAATTTTCGGCAAAGCTACACTGGTCATCTACAAATGCATCTGGAGGACTGTCGTTTATTTCCGCGCGGTATAGATCCGTTTCCTCTCAACCAATAAATATTTACGGATGCATTGTATTTTTTGTTTCATAATTTAGTTTGTAAAATATTTTTTAAATAATTTCGAACGGCGTAAGCAATAATCAGCATAAGAACATGCTTTTTATAAGAATTATGTACCCTAACTATAAGTTCATGCTGTTACTTACCTAAATAAATAAAATAAAAATAAAATAAAACTTATTACGGACTAAATAAATAAGTGAGATATAGGCATTTAAAGAAGCGTCAAACAGGTAGGTCAAGTTGGTTTTTTCGAAACAATTCATAAACACCTATACGGCGGTAGGTTAGGTTAGTTTTTTAACAACTATCTTAAAAAATAACTAAAGAACATTTTTTATGGTATGTAAATTCGAAATTTTATGTTCCGATATATAGCGTGTCTGAAGCTGTTTTCTATCAGATTTAGCAATAAAATGATCGTATATAGCAGTGTTTTTTTTTGATTAATGAAAAAGGAGCCAAAATCATATAAATTCCGAGGTTGATTGTTTTTTTAGAAATATCCGCGCGTACGAGTGTGAGGGAGCATACAATATTTTAATTTGATGTCACTCTGACGATGTTCATAGACAGTGCGGAACTAGTGTCCCAAAAGGATAAGTTTTAAGTAGGCGTGAGGAAGACTGGGAGGTGGTTCACAGATGCATGGCATGTATGTTAGCGGCGGCAGCGTACACACCGGCGGCGGTGGCCGCGGCGGCCACGTGGTCGAGTGGGTGGTGGTAAGGCAGTAGTGCGGCCGCCGCCGCCACGTGGTGGTTGTGGTGGTTTGACAATTGGTGGTGCAGACCGGCCAGGGCGTTACCTGTCGGGTACGGCAGCCCGAAGCCTGGGTAGCCCGAGTAGCCGCGGCCGGCCGCGTACGCGGCGTACGCCGCCGCGGGGAAACCTGCCGGAAGAAGAGAAACCGTTTTAATAGCAGTGAACAATCCAAAAATAGGAAACGCCAGCATTTCATTTAGCTATAATCAAAAGTAAAAGAGCATGAACGACTGGCATCATATCGCTTCGAAAAGAAATTTAGAAACTGATTACTGATATTTAAAGAACAATGAAACATTTTTTTTTAAATTACTAAGTTAGATATGATATTAAAATAAAATTATAAAATGTGAAATTTATGTGTGAAGGTCCTCACGTTTTTATAAATCTCGACGTCTTATTAACCCTTCCCAACTCCCCTTTCTATTCCACCCCAATTTCATGCTGACAGTTAATTACTGAATTATTATTGTAATCTTTTTATAATTACGTTTAGCAGATTTACATATACGTTGATGCAAGTCGCTCAAGACTGCGTTATGCAATATCGGCTATATTTTAATGAAACGCGTTAATCGACGTTTTTTCGAAAAAAATGCAAAAATTTCGTGATATGAATGAAACAAAAAAATAACAAAGTCGATACAAGAAGTTAAATCAGACTAAATTAACTAGGCAAGTAGATATATATGTATTTGAAATTCAAAGGAATCACTCAATGCATTATAACTAACTTTTTTAACTTTAAACTTGATAAACAATGTATCATTAACGGTATCCCAAGTATATGCTATTTTGTCACACTCTGAAAATATGGATGATTTGAAAGAATTAGTCAACAGTGACAGAATGATTTTAAATTAATTACTATTTAGCTGTTAATGCATAGTAGTAATGTTGGAAAATTATTTAATGCTGGCGATTCCTATTTTATTTCTCAGTGGGAAAAAAATAAAAAATACATGATATTATGCATACATTGCGTTCGAATCCGTATTAAATTAACTCATTATAATATACAATTTGTGATAATTGTGAAATATAGGAATTTATTAACTGACTTTGGTAACATTATATCATAAATCATTACTAATGACTACAATAATGTCATAAGGAATATCTATATATTTGTGTTGAGTTTTAGAATAGTACCATATACCAATAGACTCTAAAGTAATAATTCTGAATTTAATCAACGATTTTAATAAGTAAGTTAATCAAGGAATCGAACACATTATATACATTCCGATGAATTATTCAATATTAAATAATGTACTGTAATACCGCCACATTAAATATATATAATAATTTAATATATACATCAAAACACGCGATAAAAATACTATGAATACCAGTGTAGAAACCAATACGTAATGTATTAGGATTCGAAGAAGCTTAGATAAAATAAACCTATTTACTAAACAGAATAATGTTTGGAAAACTATAATAAATCGAATAATATAGGTAAATCTGTCGAATGATTTATAACTAAAAAATCGTTTAAAAACTCCTAGAATTAAAATGGAGTCTTTTAAATAATTTGGACCACAACTTACTATGAAATAAATGTAAAAAATATTGAAATAAAGATAAGAGGAGAACATTTTGATTAAATTTATTTATATACTTCATATTTAAATATTCACAGTATTTTCAACGAGCTTTGTATGTTTATTAAACCATTGTATTAAACCGTTGTATTAAACCATTTATTGGGTAGTACTTAAGATATACGAGGCTGACAACTACAAGGCGAACCAAACGACATAGGATTGACAAATTGAATAATAATAATTGTATTAGCATTTGATTTACTCGGATGGATGCAATGCCGCATGATAGATGCAATAAAGACCACTAATCGCTACAATTGCACTAGCGATATAGGCACATGTACGATCTCTATAATTTGATGACGTCAACGCCGAAGTGTGCACACAAGCGACAGGACCCAGCTTGTAATCGTTGTTAATGCCGTTTGATGGAACTACATGCAGTAATATGCCTCAGGTGTTAATAACTAATCTGTGTTTGATATCAAACGATTATCCTGGTAATATATGTGATCAGCTGTCGGTCACAGTCGTGCACGCGAAGTATATATGTATTTGATATTAATATTAATATAATAATAATAGTGCAAAACACCATTTAACTGCACCGTCACTAACTACCAATATAAGTGGAATTGTTAAACACTTAAATTTTATGTTAAATGAAAAATAACGAATCAACTACATGCCTTCAAAATCGTAGATCGTACTCGAATGTGCTATGAGAATAAATAGAAAACAAAACATTATTTAAATGAATCAAGCTCATTACCCAATGCGGCAATGAATGAAAAAGTATTAGATTTAAACTTTAAATATACTCACCGTCTGGAAGAGCCCCCAATGACCACATGAAATCTAGAAACACAAAAAGAAGATTAAAGAACGAACTTAAAATTGATTTGAATTTACTTTCTGATGTGAGCAAATCGAAACGCCCTTGATCCGTGGAATGAAATAGAGAGGGGGATACTGAGGAAAATGTCGCGGTTCTAAATAACTAATCTAGCTAAGAGTTTGTTGTTAAGGCTAAGTGGAAACACATGTTAGTTAACAAAAAGAAAAAGAAATATCATAACACTGATTTATTATCTAAGAATACGAGGAAATGTCATAAATACGAAATCGTACAATATATTTTAAGCCGAAGCGAGAAAGTGCATTGATTAATACGTTAAATCTATCGGATACAATATATATGATTAAAATGATTACATTTATGAAAATCAAATATAACAACGACAAAAATCTGGAATGTTCGCCCCTAAGCGCATTAAATATGAGTACATTTCGTTACGTTATGATAACTCTTTATCTACATCTATATCTAATGTAATTAAGAATTATTAAAGTAAAATCTCATATCATAATGGTATTTAGATACCTTTCGAGATTCGCTGAAAATCCATCTTGACTAGAAAGTGGCTACTTAAAATTAGGAAAATCGCATCGTAAGGATACATCTTAAAAATATAAACTTTTAATCACATTAACAAATTTTGATATAAATAATTGTATTAGAAAAGCTAATTATAAACTATAATAATCACTCGTCAGAGATATGTTTGAGATTGAAATTGTCTACTATTGTAAATCTTATTGATTTCATACAATTCGGGAATCGATTGATCGTGTAGTTAGGAAAGAGTTCAGTTCTGTTAAACTGCAAAATCGAATCGGAGAATCGAAAGGAGAAAAGGGGATGTTTAGTTATTAATTTATTGAACCAAACACAGAGGCGGGGGGGGGGGGGGGTTAAATTGGAATAAATATCAGTGAAAACCTTGTTAAATATAAAGATTGCATTGCGGATGACATCGAAAGAAACGTCGCATTGTGTGACAATTATCGCATGTCATAAACTAATTGATTTTATCGTACGGTGTGAAATTGACGTACGTGCGATAAGAGAGGCTGCGGTAGCGAGTGTGGCGACTCCAGTTGTCGTTCATTTGTTTCGTTGCTTCAGTATTGTGCCGCCTCATATTTATAAACTTACTTAGATGCCCTCCGAAAACGACTTGGCAGAAAGGCATCGTCTACCGGTGATTGCCATATAATATAAAAAAGAAGAAAAAGTTGCTTTCATTCCGCGCGCGCGCGAACGTCAAGTTAGTTTACGTCGATCTGTCAGATTACGTATCGCGTTCGATACTAATTAAAACCATTAAATTTGGTTAAAATAACTTAGTTAACAGGAAACAGAGCATTTGAATGCATTCATGAGTTGCTTGCTGTCACGGATAACAAGATTTTCGAATTTAGAAAACCGATTGAAAAATCTAATGTTGTGTCAAATGCCACTGCGCATACATTCGGGCTATAGCTGGCTGAACGGAGAGGATATGATTGTTCACGAATCTTGCTTACTAAGCGCTCCTTGTTACATAATAACAACGAAGCGATTCCGTATGCAGTTTAAGGGAATAGTCTGCGTTGAACATGTCACCCGACTATATTCACAACACTAAAACCGATTCTGAAAGAAAATATTTTTCCTAACTCAAGGCGTTTAAAGTTTATATCTCAACAGGCCGACATTTGACAGCCATTCCAAGACCTTTTGAAGCCAGTGAACTAGACAGCGTTGCCTACAACTTTTTTAAGGCAGTTCAAAAAAAGGACAATTTTTAGGCGCCGTTGGAGGTCTTTTTATTATATATTTTTATATTGTATGTTTATTTTTTATTCTATATTTTTTATTTGATATTTTTTGTGTGTACTATTGTGGGTTTCCTGTGTGTATTGTGCGCGTCCTGTGTGTATTATGCGCGTCCTGGAAAACGTCGAGGGCGGTTGCTCTACGATCATACCGCTTAGTTAACTACACTTACTAAACCTTCTTTCATATTTTTCGGAGAATCGTACTGATGTTTACCTCACTACAGTAGGGAGAATTAAGATTAATTTTTCCAGTCATTTACCCGGGGTTCGTTATTTATTTCCATTAATTTAAATTCATCTCAATACAATTTTGATAATTTATCGTATGAGAAAATAATGCAAGATACTAGTGTAAGAAACAATTAATCGGCCAGTGAAATATTGTACTAAGTTAATTTGTCATTATTAACCCTCAGAAAGCTAGCCATGGGAATGATACTCACGACTGCATGTCTTCAACGCTCAAAAATTTGTTTGCAGGGGGTGTTAGTGCACGTATACTAATGTATAATGGTGGTTTATTCAATGAATTCGACTATTTTCGCATATAATTACATAATTGAATAAATACGGAAGTCAGCCGCCTGTAAGTTGTCGCAGCGGAAAAACCACCGATCGATGGTATTAGCATTCCAGCGGTTAATAAAGCGCAGTAATTTTGCCGAAGAACAAATACAAAAATAAAATTTATAAATGGCGAGAATGTTCCAATGAGAAATACGTTTAATTTTTCCAGTCATTTATCTGGGGTTTATTGTAATGTAAATGTTGCAAAAAAGTTGCTTGTATTTTAAAGAAGATTTCACACCGAAAACAATTCGAAGAAAAAGTTTAATAAAATGTAATTTGATAATGAAGATCGCAGAGAGAAATAAAAGAAATGCGGAGCAGAGTAAACGCGAGTGAAAACTTTTATAAAGAAAACATTGTTAAGGACAGAACACACCTCCTTGAAAAATTGTATTAGGGAGGCGGAGATTGTAAGAAACCTCGCGCTTATTGTAAATATTGGAAAAAAGTTAGCGGCGACAGAGCGGTGGAAGTCGAAGTCGAGTCGCGGGAAGCGATGGAGGCGAACTATTCAGCCCCCGTCAGGGGAACTTTAAAACACTTTCGATAATGTGTACTCCCATCGGGATCTCTTATCGCGAGCGAGTCGAGCGTGCCGCCCCCGTCTAGCGACGTAAGATAGCGCGGCATCAGCTTTGCAGCACAATCGTGGACCCCGCAACGAGGGCGACGACAATGGCCGCTCTTTGAGCGAATCGATTTCGCCGTCTGCGGAACCGGTGACCAGAAACTCGAGTGTGCTTTGTCAAAAGAGAAACATAATGGCAGGATCTTCCAAGACGCACGGACTGGAACATGCGATAGAACACAATTCACATGGAACTCACATATATGAGCGGATCAATAAGGCAACCTTTAAGATAGGTCATAAAACAAGGACATATATTAAAAAGAATAAGAAACACGACTGCCATTAGAGAAAGTATTGTATTTATAATTATTTTTATTACGGCTTTTTTATTAAATATTTGTGGTTTATGTTTTATCCATATATATAGATGTATATTTCCGGAATTTACACAATCAGATCTTTCATTTGACAATAAACACGATATATTTATATAAATTTATTGACATTTGGATTAGCCTGTCCAGCCAATGTGGAACATAAGAAAAAAGTTAAAATACAAACAGCTGGCAATCCCGCGAGCTGTCACATTTTCTGTTGGATAGCTGGGTTTTTCTTGTTTTTGTTGATTTCACCGTTAATATACCAAATCAATTAAAATTTTTATGAATTAAATCTATTCGTTAGAAAGTCACTTCATTTCTTCATGCAGAAAATGCGGTATATTACAAATATACAGGACGACTATAGTTAGCTAAACTATGTATAGTCGTCCTGTATAACTAAAACGTAGTTAGCAGATGGTTTGGGTGCTGAGTATGTAATATTGCGTAGGACTTCCGTTTAAACTTGAAGGAAGTAGCTATGTGTTCAATGGGTTAAATTCGCTTAAAAGGATCTCTACCTAAGCGTGTTTCGTCGTGAAACCGTGGCGCCTTTTGCCTACATTAATCACCATGATAAGGTGGCCAACGGTTCATTTCTAAGGATGACAAATCAGTATATACCCCGCTTTCTTAGGAGACGCAGAACTCCCCGTAATACTGCTGTGAACAATAACGTGAAACTGTTTCTAGCACCTTCGATAGATTGTTCGCTACGGTTACCAATTCTTAATTTAACTCAAATCGATCTCTATCGATGAAATGTGTAAATTTCCGTCGGGCGTTAGTGGCGCGCTCGAAAAGATTGTCAGTATTTAATAAGCACATTCGGCCGAAGTTTAATTAATCGAGAACCCCCGAGCACTTAACTGACGTCTGTAAGGAGCGGGTTGAAGGGGTTTACAGGGAGATTAGCCAGACCGTTGCCGGACAAGAGGAAAATGTAACAGCTTGATAAAGTGGGTCTTAGACATATCGGCTGAAACGTAAATCCTGTGATATACTATAACTACGCTTCAGTTTAAAGCGACGAAAGCGGCGAGGAATCATGTTGAGAAAACGTAAAAAAGACAGAAATCTCCACAAATCTCCACACTCAGATTTTACCAGGAAAACAGAACATCTCTAACTTCGTTTGCTACATTGGTTTCCTATCTATCTATGCCTATTGCTGCACTAACATTTGTACTCATTTAAATTTTGTATCATGTAAAGTGACCTATAAAGTCATTAAAGTGACCTATAATAAAAAGCTACGTATTTCAAACTCAGTCAAGCGATACCGTAATTTTGGTCGGTTCATTATTTCAAGAGATAGCTAACTACGGTTTGAACTACACGTAAGAAAATAAATTTTAATTGTGAAAGGGATTTGCTAATCTGATTTTCGCGCATGATATGTAGAAATCGATATCTCAATGTGATTATGAAAATTAGATTGACTAGGTATTAATTAAATTTCGACATTAATACATTGTAGGTTTTAAAAATACAATACGTTTGAACCTTCCAATGTGATGGGTCTAAGGAAAAATCATTTATGATAGTTACTGGAAGTCGGTCTTGACTTGGCGTGTAATATCTATGGAAAATAGGATAAAACGAGTTTACCGAGTGAAGTTTGTGGCACCCAACGTTTCGGCGGCATTTCAGCCGTCGTTGTCCAGGGTAGACTAAAGTACCTACTGTCAATCGTCATCCGTTGTTCTGTGGGTAGGCGGCAAACTGCTGCTGTTACTCCGCAAATTATAAAGGTAATGGAGCCGCGGAGTCAGCGCGCGCGAATTTTGAAAAACCGTCGTGCACACAACAGCGCCGAATTCGTTTTATCCTATTTATAATTTCAAAAAAACCACGCGCGATAGTCTTCGATTTCATATGTATGGAAAAGTTTCGTTTTCGCTTATAAGGTCCGTCGATAGAATGTATTGTATAATTAAAACCTACCACCGATTAATTGTATTTAAAATTATAGGAAAATGCGATTTCACAGATTGTATGGATGAGAAGGGGGCAGAAGAAATGCGGATCAGAGGGGCAACGCCGCCTGCAGCCCGGGCAGCGCGGGCAGCGGGCCGTAAAGGGCGGACGGGAGGTCGGCGAGCGCGGCGTGCGCGCCGAGCAGGTCGCCGACGCTGTACGCGAGCGGCGCGCGCGGCGGCACGCGCGGCATCGCGCGCAGCGACGCGGCGAGCGCGCGCCTGTAAGCGGCGGCGTGCGCGACGTGCGCGGCCTGCGCGGCGTGCGCGGCGGCCGCGTGCTGCGCGGCGGCCGCCGTCGGCGCGTACAGCAGCTGCTGGTGCGGATATGGCGCGTAACGCAGCGCCGCGTTCGCCGCCGCGCCCGCCCCTCCCACTACAAACTCACCGTAGGCGCCGCGGCCGGCCGCTCTCGTCTTGGCCAGGTTCGCGGGCAGCATCACTTCCTTCGGTTGGGCCTTCTTGCATTCCACCTGCGGATAAAGAAACATCCATTGATAAATACATTCTAATGCACTGAGAAAAATATAACGATGTACTACACGAATATACGCAGGTTTCAACAAGTATTACGTATATAACTGGGACTGTGGTCCATACGTATGACTTAACATGACGCGTAACGATGTTGGTCGTTACGGTAGTTACCGTGTCGAATATTAAAACATAATGTTATTTCATTACGCCACGACAACTGGATTTCGCTTCTAACATGACAGCGTGTAATAGTATACGTACGGTTACTGTACCCTAACTACAGTATACTGTTATTTCCGTATTAACCGTAAGAAAGACGTTGATATATATAGACGAGTAATAGAGTTTCAACAAAATTCCCTGTAATTCAACACTATTACGATTGAGACATCGTTATTCTGTATAAAACCGTAATAACAAAATGATAAGGGTATCAATACAATATTTTTGTCAGTGTGATTATTGATATTTTCTGTTTTTGGTTGACAGAATTCAACAGATTTCGAAATTATTGCGTTCCTGGTTTTTACAGATTTTCTCAATCAATTATAAATTAATTAAAATTATAAATTGAATTCTAACCAAAGAAAATTTTCAGGCATCGCGGCCAGATCAATACTTGGTAATACCACGTTCAAGCATTTGTTTATTGAATAATACTGTAGTAAAATCGTACAAAATAAAAAAAAATTAATATTTATGCATTCTTTTGCACAGTTCGCCTTAGTTTCATTGGCAAGCACCAGACGAGTGGCTGATTCGCTACATACACTACACCCAAAAAACCTATGATTTTGGACTCAAAAATGTTTTTTTTTATGTAAGGTAGTTTGTGATTATTTGACATTGTCCTACATGAAAAACTCACTCAAAAAATATTTACAAGCTTTTTTATTTAAGTCTTTCAATTACTGAGGAAAAAGTACTGAATATCCGAAAGTTGAAAATTGAAGACGCTTTTCCTCGGTTATAAAGTCAAAAAAATTTGGTTCATCCGTAACTCATTTTTTTGTGTGGAAAATCTTTTGTAAAAAGAAGATTCATAACTAAATATTTTTGAACAGTAATTTATTTTATTGCTTTAAAAAAAGAAAGTTGTATGTATAAATTCACCCACTGGACTTATGCTCTTAAATAACCTTTATAACAGCTTAACCGGACGTGCATACGCTTATGAGGATTTACGTTTTCATTCATTGTTACACAAAATCAATTGCCTATTAGTAGAAAGAGCGAAAACACGGATTTGATAAATGTATAAATAACCGAATGTGATAAATGTATTCACTAATTATAAGCACTACATAATTATAAGCTATAATATGTAATTATAAATATATAGTATATTATATAATTATAATTATAAGCAAATAAATTCACTAATTACACGCAATCTTACATCCAGAGTCTTAGATATTGCCTTTCCGAAACTCCTGAGAAAATTTAAGCCATTACATAAAATCCTTGAGAACACGCGGGTGGCTAAAGAACAAAAAAACTGAAAGAAATTTATCGTCACAGCGCGCTCACCGTTACAGCTGAAAGTTATTGTACTCTTGTTAATTACTTCACTGTTAAGAAACGCCAGCATTAAAGCTGAAATTAACTTACAGTTGCATCGCCTAAATGCGGCGCAGACTAAGTTGCAGCTCCCGTTTCAAATGTGTGTAGTTTCTGGTTTTAAAGAGCGCATAGAGAGGGAAGCTGCACGTTTTGACTTGATAATAATGGCGTTCCTCAGACGGAAAGTAGCGCTTTTGTTAAGCGAAATGTATATTCGGATTACTCGCGAAATTACAGAAGCTTTGTTGGTTTCGGTGGGAAATTAATGGAGCTGGCGTGAGCTGCTATATGATTTTAATCTATGAAAACTGGGAAAAACTTGCAGAATAATTAGTGAATATACTTTGAGTCAGTTACAGGCGTCAGTGCTGGCGCTGAGAACTGAAACACTGTTTACATACAGTCAATCATTCGTGGTTATTCATTTAGGGCAGGGATTTTCAACCTTTTTTAGATCGCGACCCCTTTTTGGTAGAAAAACTAATGAAACTTTTACGCGACCCCCCATCGACTGTAATTTAGTTCTCTCGACTACCCTTAGTCTCTTACACAGTTGTGTGTAAGCATCCAAGCATAAGTAAAGTTGTTGTAAAAACAATGACAAAAACCACATAAATTTGAACTGTTTTTCACTTTTCCAGCTGTAGCTAATTTTTATCATCTTAGATCATTATACAGTTTAGTAAAAACAATAGCAAAACGTATAATATATATGTTTCTATTTCGAATCTGTAAATGTTAGCATTTTATTTATATAAATAAAGATTTTGTAATATTTTTGACTTTTATTTTTGGATAGCCTGCGACCCCCGGGGTTCTCTTCGCGACCCCCCAGGGAGTCGCAACTCACTGGTTGAAAATCACTGCTTTAGAGTATCCTCACGTTATTAAAGTCAGTGAGGGAAATTGCGAAATTTTCCCTAGATTATTTTTCCACACGACGCGACGTCATCCTACAAATCACTGCCAGCGACTGACTAACTACTTGACTTCGGCGTGTAGACGAGGTCAGTGTCGCTAGCGCGTGTGGCGGGGGGGGGGGGGGAGGGGGGGGGGGCGGCAGACTGCCTTGGAAATACTGTATAAAGCGGGAATATTGAAGTCAGCACTGACGCCACAGCGACTTGAAATGAATTTACACGATCGCATTACCTACGGGGTCAATTATACTGACTTGTTTTGTATTTGAAGCCAGTATAAATCAGCCTTTAATGAATAATAAGAATAAACTTGGATAATTGAAATAATCTTGCACTTTCGTTAATTTTATCCTAAGCGAGTCTGTCTTAGACTTTTCTGGAGACATAATGCTGCCCAGCTGGCTTAGGGGGCTTAGGGGACAGTTTGAATCTCGTACTGGAAATGGTCGTTTTATCTCACTTGGATTGTATGGCATCCTTCTTGGTTGGGGGGCCTTATCTTGGTATGATGCTGAGATTTGTCAATTTGCTTGGCAGGGCAGTATTAGGGATACTCGACCATGACCGTTTGGTTATTGTTTTTCGCTATTTGTCTTCTAAGTAAAAATAAAATGCAGGATTACTTTAATTATATATTGAAATTTGAAGATTTTAATTGAAATAAATTTGTTATTTTGATATCTTCAATAAACACTAACAAACCCGGTAAGTGAGTGCCCAATACAAGCTTTCTAACTTGTGACACATAAAACATCTCCACAGCAACCAGTATCTTCTCATTATTTTTATATTGCCGTATGTAATGGAGAAATGTATCAACAAGGTGACATAAATGGCGCCACTGGTCTACAATCTTATTAGCAGTTTCTCTTTTATCGTTATAATGTTGTATCGTGTAAGACAGAATATACGACTACTAATATAAATAGCATTTTAAGTGTATGTTGCAGCAAATGAAAAATATATATTTTTTGGTTGGATATGTATTTTCTATCGAGCATTACAACTTCAGTCATGGAGCCACGAGTTAAAAATTTAATACGCAAATTCTTCACTTTTCGGTTCGTTTGATGGCAACGATATTTCGTTTGCTCAAAGCACAATCGGGCGGCCATAAGTGACTATGAATATCGAAAGAAAGATGGCTGCTAAATTTACTAGTACTACGATCATAATTTAGGGTAGCTTTCTACATCATTTTTATATCATATTGCAGCAGCTGCTGATAAAGACACATTTTAACTAAATACGATATATTTTTAGACAATATTATTTTTGCCAATGTTAAGATTCTGACGTTTCAATAAGATGAAAAAAATATAATATAAATTGTTCCTTTACCATAATTTATATTAGGATTTAAATTATGGGACACATGTCCCATGGTCCTTGAGAGGTTAAAAAGACGATCTCAACATCAATTTTCAATTATGACAATAAAACAAGGCTTAGACGTGATTTAACAGCCTCCGCACCTACAATTATTCATAATCACTTACATAATATTCAAATTAAGGCAGCGGAAAGGGATGAAGTTAGGAAAATGTCGAATTTGCTACATTGGAGGCAAATACAAAGGCGCTTAAAATTCAGTAAAATGCCGTCCGAGGCGCGCTCTTCCATAGTTTAAGGATATACTAATTAAATACATACACCAGACGAGTCATGATTTTCAATCCAACGGCTCTGTATTTGTGGGCGAGTAAAAGGCTGAGTAGTTCGAAGTAATCTGAGCTGGCCAGACATTAGAAAATGTCGTTGGAGGCTGCCTAAATTATTATTATTACACTGTAGCTCGGAGGATAAAATAAATGTCGCAATAGTCAGGAATACTGCACAATATGCGTTTTAAATGTGTTTATAATTTACATGCTCTGACAATTTACATGCTCTTTGAGGAATGCTTATCAAACAATATAATAGTCTATCATCGAGCTTTATTTAATTTTCATTTAAATATTGGTAAGAAATTACAAACATACAGTAATATAATATGTAGTTTTGGATTTTATTTTCATTTCTGACATCAACAAATTGCCCATTACTTAAAAAATATAGATATATCAGGATCAGGGATTATCTTGTTATTCTTGTCTACCATAGTCGACCAAAACTCTTTTTTTTTGTATATTTTTTCAGCCTTTTAGGGACAACTATGGGTTTGTTTGAGTACTTCACATCGCATGGTTCTTTAAATGACACCTGTCAAAGTTTCGGGGATATTAATTGACATGCAAAGCCATGTATGAAATACTCATATAAATGATTCGTTTATTCTCCAATGTTATCATGTCAATTCGAATCGTTCGATCTATTCATCGAGAAGATTACTTACACTTACTTGCCTGACGAGCCGTTTTTCCGCCTGTGACGTGTGTACATCCTTATTAAAGCGACCGTATCTGATTATTTGCCCATGGTTACAAATATAACCTAAGAATGCTTGCCACAAGCTCGCGGATTATTATATATTTCTCTTATTCCATTATCGTTGAAAATTGTCTCTGCCTCATTCTTTATCAAATAATACCCATTTTAAAATTAGATTTTGTTATGTTTTAGAAAAATAATCACGATCAAACGTTTTTGCTAAGAATTATTGCATGCTTAATGAAATGAAAATGAATAATGAAAGTTCTGATGCTTGTATTTAATTGAATACATAATATTATAAAGATGGTTCAAACTACATAAAAAGTATCTCGTAGCTTAAAATTTTGAAATAGAATAATTTTACTACAAAGATGAGCAAATTTTTAAATGTCGTCTTTAGTCAAAGTGTAAAATTAATCATAAGAAAAGAAATCCTATTTATTTCTATATAACAAACAGTACAAGTTTCGAGAAACCTCTATAACGTGTAGGCTTTATAAGATGTTTAAAAACTCGAGAGCGCATGCAAAATGTATAAAGCGGCGCGGAGCGGCTTTCGCGGCGTTTTTACATTACATTTTCGTCTTTTACCTAGGCAAGATACAAACGCAATAGAACTGCGTACATATGAATTGTAGAGGATCACGATATCACGATTACCGAAAAATGATTTCAAACTTTTGAATATGTGGGCAAAAAAAAAATATAGGCATTTTGAACTTATGTATGAACAGTGTCAGTCACTTAGAAGATTAATATCTAGAATCCAGATTCACTCAAAGTTTGCAAACGTAGCTTGATATAGAACTACTGACTTACTTATCAATTGACCCTCTCGATATCCATTTTTGTCGCATCTGTTATGAATACGCACATTTTTCCGATTGCTCTGTGGCCCGAAGTCGGGCATTTGTGAGGGTATGAGAGGCTACGCCGAATCGTAGCCGACATGGCGGTTAATTTCGTTGTCTCGGCTTCTTTAAATTGTCTGCGTCAATATTTCGGCGTGTTAATTAGCAGCCGCCCCGCGCCTTGTATCAATATTGCCATCTGCGCGCCAAAACTGCCGCCAACAACATTCCAAACAAATATTACAGAGCGGGCGTTTCGGCGAAACTTTACCCTGTGCTCCCACCGAACTGTTAAACATCCTCCGCTCCTCCTCGGTATTCCTCATTTAAAACTCCTGTGGAGAGTTGTATTTAGTGTGTAAATGAAAGTATTTCAAAATAAGCGTTGGGTTCTAGCGATAAACGCGAGTGACGGCGAATTTTAGTGAGTGATGGCGAGTGACGCCGAGTGGTGGCGAGTCGCGGCGAGGTGCGGCGAGTCACCGCTGAGTCGCCACGTGGCGACTTGTGACTCGCTGTCGCGAGTCCTTTCACAGTGCTTCACCTGATTCAAATATGTTACACTAGACCTAAACATATTTCTACAGAAAAAGTGGTATATTTAATATTATCATTAAAATGGTATCAAGTAACATAAATATTGTCAGAAAAACTAAATTCACGGGGATCACTATTGATAACATTTTAAATTGGAGTAAGAAAATAAATATTTTTTGTGCAACTTTGTCATCGGTAGTCTGTGAAAATGCAAGCGTTCAACCGATAAAATTTTGGACACAATAATATAACCTGCACGGTGACTCCTCTCAACTTTTCCTGACCATGCGATGCAGCTTTTCTCAATTTATAATAGGAACTGCCCAATATACTCTAACGTTTGAAAAATGTGTGCATACGGTTCATCTTTCGTCTACGTAAGTATAACCACGTTTACGAATATATGCACAGTTTTTGTCAATACGCCAAAGAAGATATGTTCATAAGTTTCTCTATCGTCTTGTCTTCCAATTGTCAGTTGGCAACACTGTTACTAGTCACTATTTATCGGTAGCACTACTCACGGATTTACTGTTCCCTGGTTTCGGCACCATATGTCGACTCACTTTTCACTGTTCACTATCCTCAAATGAAACACTGCTGGTATGTATGACTCAATTTATTGCCAATTCCCAAATACCTATGTAGTTTCGGATCGACGCTGCGACATCGCGAGTTAAATTGTGTGCAACGCCATCTCTCGGAATTGAAACTACCTACATTGACATTTCATTTCTTTCTGCCGCAATAGCTGTTCTACACAGTCATCGTATCTCCACGAGCTTTTCGAACCATTAAGCTCCCACTGTCTCGTGGTTCGATTAACCTCTGACCATTTACTCAAAATTCCGCACCATAATATTGATATCTACTTTAAGTCTGTCAGTATCAATAGTGCAAGAATCCTGGAACGATCTGCCAGCAAATATACGAAACACGTTTTTTAGAATAATTCAAGACTTATCTCAAAGAGTACTACTTTTCTAATAAGTAATCATTTCTCTCCTTTCTATCCCTTTCCTCTTCCAATTTCCTGTATTTGGGCAAATTTAGCTTAAAACAAAGTAAACTTCTTTCTTTTATACCTCAGCAGTATTTTGTTAATCTATTTTTACAACCCTCGCAATGCACTGTTTTCCAAATTAAAATAGTTTCTACATTGCCACGATAATGACTAGAGCGCGGGCGCCGCAGCTGGCGCAGTGACAAGCGTTGACTTTGTTGAATATCGACTGAAGTGTTGATGTTGCTCAGAGTGAACTGGATGAATGGTTGTATGTATCTGAATATTCCCTGTTGAGTACCGACTTTATATATGTACTTCTGACGTAATTATTGATGTGACACATTGTTATTTTAAATAGAAAATAGATCTTTCAAAAGCGGCACTATTGTAAATTTAAGTCTTTCGCCATCGTTTAATTGCATGGAAATGCGTCTTCCATAATCACGATCGGCGGCTGACGTAACTTATTTCTATGAATTGTAAATAAATTACAGATTCTGAGAAAAAATACTAGTGGTGCGATTACCCAAAATTAGGTTATTTAAAAGTAATGAAACTTACCTAATTTCTGCAAGATATGCAAGATATGTGGAAATAAGCTATCCTTTTCATGTTTTAATGTTGAATCGCAAATAAAGAGTTTTTATTATTTATTATTATCGCTAGATTATCCTATCTCTATTCATTCCCTTTTTGAAAAAAATGGTAGGTTTTAATAAAAGTAGTTAATGGTGCGCGACTATTTCAAAAGCACATTTACAGGCAGTATTGTTATTATTAAAATAATGTAAAGGGGTGATAAGTGGCGGCTTTATGGAAGCCTGCTCAGCTCAGCGTAGCTCCGGCGAGAGGCTGTTGTGCGCGCTGATAAATTCCACTCGCACAGGCGGGGCTTTTGTGTATTAGCTTTTAACACAGCCGATCTATTACTTGCGTTCGTCGTAATCGCTTTCAAGGAGACAAGGGCGGTTTTGCCTCGTTCGTATATACATTGTGTGGAAGTGTAGTTGGGCGGCCGCCCTGCCTCCGCCCAAAGCCCTCTACCGCTCGGGGGCGGCGGTCGTCAATCTTACGACAGGGGTTGGTCACCAGGAATTGCGAATACGAAGCACAATATTTAGAGTCGAGAAATTATAGATACAGCAGCAGGATGGCAACTCATTGATATCCTTCCCTGTTTTCCATTTTTTTTACAGAAAAGATGAGGGTAACTGTTTGGACGGATCTAACACGAGCTGATTCATCCTAAAGTGAAATGCAGAAATAATGAAATTATTGGCCATATCTTCTATCTTACGGTGATTTTTATTTTTGATAAGATTCAGAAGTCTGTATATATTAATGTCATTACTTCCAGCGGAATAGAGTCAATAATGTATTTCATAAATAATAGGAATAGCAGGGGGGCGAGAACATGAGAGCCATATGAGATAATTCCCGGATTCGATTTTATTTCCTTGATTTCGACAATTTGATTTCTATTCTCAAGGTAATATCCAACAAGTGAATGAGCCTTACCTTGTATACCATATTTTTTTTCAATATAATGTTATGATTAACTTAACTGAACGCTTTTAAAATATATAAGAAAACCGCGAGTAGATTTATGGAGTAATCTATCGCATCAAGAATTTTCCCAACCTGTGTGCTGATAGACATTTTTGTTGACATGTGCCTTTTCAAGCAAAATTGACTCGCCGAGATTACATTTAATAATTTAGGAAGACAGTTAATCTGTTGTAGATATTTTTTGAATACCATTTTAAAGCAAGGTAAATAAGTCGGAAATTAGTCGGAAATTGCTTACTCCTGTTTTGGGATTCTTTTTATGGATCGTAACTACTTTTCTGGTTTGGTATAGAAATATTCCTTGTCATAGGCAGGTACAAATACCGGGATTAAAGAAGCTCTATAATTGTGGATACTTTTTTAACAACACCATAGAATATCCCCAAATATCAGTTGCCGACTTTGATTCGACGCCTTTCATACACTTGTACAATCCCGATTATATAACTGGGTAAAGATGTAATAACCAGAAATATCCTTCAAATGGTTGAAAAGCGTCTTCAAAACATTTATTAATTTCTTTCAGTAGATTTTTATATGAGAGGCTCTAACTAACTCCATTCAAAATGTGTAACTGCATAGTCTATATTTAGATTATTTAAAAATATATTTTTGGACTTAAATTTTCTATATAAAACGGCAACTTCAGTAAAGGATTTAATATTTACATGCATGTTTTATTACACTACACATTACATTGTAACAACTGTGCTATCAGATTTATGCCACCGACAGTATTAGCAATCATTTTGGCTACGTACCAATTTAATGTAATGGAGTATTTACACGCGCAGGAAAAGTGTTGCCCTCCGCTGCTGTCGGGATTTTGGCGGTGCGTGACCCAAATAAGGCGCGGGTCGCGTACACAACGAATGACAGAGACTTAGTATAAGCAGCCTTAATGTTGCTGCCGAGACGAAAATGGCATTAGCTCGAAGAATGATCAGGCGTAAATTCTTTCCCGACCGAGGGAGAATAGATTGCATTGTAAGAGTTGCTCGTACTCGCCTTCTGACGCGCGAAAATAATGTACCGATCGCGGGCTTCGTGAGGCGCATTTCGCAAATCGATTCTGAAATAGGATTTATTGTGGAGTTTATTTAGATTCCCTTACTGATCAGCATGAGCAACCAGTTGGTTCCATTTTATATTAGAAATAGATAATAGAAAAAAAAATAGTTCAATTTAGGAAATTAATCATTTTGAAAAAAATGTGTAAAATTGTTAAAAATTGCTCAAAATTTACTTTATTTATCCCATCCATACACAAGTCTGTAATAAATCGACAAAGCTACTATTCAAGAGACTATACGTAGGTACAAAATTAAAAAAATGGAATACACTAAAAATGTAATTCAAATAATAAATTTTTAGAGAATTCATTGAAGTTGATACCAAAACAATGGAGGTGATAGTAAAACAATGAAGAATTACAATATGCTATTATTGACATATAATAATGACTTAACGATTTTAATTTTTAAAGACAACAAAGACCGAAGTGAGAAGAGTTTGCCTCGTTAATAACGGCGAATACTTTGAACATCTAAAATTATCATTTAGTTACGTGAGCATGTAAAGAAAACAATAGCCTGAAACAGATAGACAAATCAGCCCAAGTAATTAATTTAGTTTTGAAAATCGGTATAGCTATTTCTCAATGTATCCTGATGAACATACTGAAAGTCCCCGAGACGTAAAGTATTGGTCTTGTAGTAAAACGTTTTTTTTTTTTGTAGAAGTAGTCATAACGTTTATTCTATATGCATGGGAGATATCTATGAAAAACTGAAGAAAGAGACATTTGAACACCTTCCTACCTCCCGGATCACCCCCACCCATGCTTACCTATTGGTAAGTATTCTTCTGGCCATTGATGAAGGAGTCACGGACTACGAAACATTTGGCAAGTATGTAAGTGATTGTTTATATAATAATATCTTATATACATATAGACCACATTTCCTTACGCTTCATGCAGCTGTTTATCCGAAATTACTTTATAAGTCTTTGTTTTATGTTTCGTTATTAGTTTTTGTTGAATCGTCCTAATCTTTGCAGCGAGATTATTTTGGTTAATTGTGACGTCATTATTTTTCTACCCTATTTTAATATCGATACACTTCCCCGTGCCCTCACGACCTGACATTTGCCGCACCGCGAATGCCCTAATTCCCGGGACACCATGCTACACCTCGTAGCACCCACTACGCCTCGTAGCGATCGTAGCGCCGGTAAATAAAAATGGCATTCGTTGGCGGATAATCCTATTTACGTGGTAATGCGTGGAGCAGGTTAAAGCTGCTCCGTAGCGGGCGCCACAATTTGCGGCTTCAGTCTCGTAATGTTGGGATTAATCCGCGCGTATGCCGCGTTAGTGTAGCGGCCTCCCCGTCGCCGCTGCCTTTTCAATTATTTAGGTACATAAACGCAACTGCAGGAATCAGGAAGGAGGATATAATAAAACGGATAACCTAAATGGGCGAAACGCCCTTAGTAGATTATAAAATATATACTGGAATTATAAAATAAAATATACACTGGAATTATAAGATTATAAATATAACATTGGAATTATAAAATATACACTGGGTCCCCAATTTAAGCAGTAGACTCGTGTATGATTAAAAGGCCACACTTAAAATGAATACGGAATGAATAATAAAAAAATACAATTAACTGCCAAAAATCAATGTGTTTCTCAATCTAATCTTCGTGAACGTTAATATACTTTTTCTATACTTATAAACCAATGTTCATAGTGGCCGCTCTACACTTAGTCCGCGAATCGCGCGCGAAGCCGCGAAGGTGCGCGTAGTGTCGAGTCGTTTCGCATATTCTTCTCGGCTCCATGTTCGACGATTTTTGTCGGTTATCTGTCCCGCGACAAAGGGACCGCGAAGCGCGAACTTACTGCGAACGCCCATAGTCTCCACACTCGCGCGCCGCTCAGTTGACTGTCGGCAACGTCGGTGTGTAGTCGTGTCTGTTCCTAGATAGTATGTTGCTGAGATTTCCTACAAAATTACCGCAAATGGGATGAAACAATTTTAGCTGTAATTTCTTGAATACTACTAAACCGAACACATTACCGAACAAGATTATATGAAAAAATATAGAAATCACGACGCGTCATTAGCGCCATGATAAAAAACATGAAGAAATTTTGAAAAAAAATGGAATCCCTTACTATTACTATTACTATCCCTTACAGAAATTACAAAAGTAAAGTAAAAAAGCCTACTTGAAAAAAGCTCAGTTGGTTTGAATATGAAATTATGAATGGATGATATAATTTTGTTTTTACTGTTAATATATTCATAATTATAGTGCGCTAATGCGCACAACACGAGGGACGCAGTTAAAGCTAATTTGATGTCTATCTCCTTCAAATGCGCGAAATATAATGTGAAACTTTGTTTCGCTCATCGCGAGTTCGCGGTGAGTTCGCGCCGCGAAGTCGCGCGCGATTCACGGACTAAGTGTAGAGCGGACTTAACAATTATTTCTCTCCTACGTGGTGATCTCGAAAACATGTTTCTCATATTCTTCGTCAGTCTCTTCTATTGATAAAAATCGTAGACCGCGTAATTGATTTATATCTTTTGGGAACAAAGAGAAGTCAGAAGTTGAACTACAGATCAGACTCTCCTCTATACATAAAGGATGCCTCATGAGTTCTACGTTTTTGCCTTCAACATATCGTGTGTCTGGCCATGTCATAGCTGGCATTGACATGGTGGAAAATGATACTGCGTTTACGGTTGCTTTTACGGAGTCTGTCAATAAATTTCGGCAAGAAAATGGTGTTGTACCAATCAGCATTCAGATTACCACGATTCTCCGAAGCAAGAGTAGCCGCGTGCCCAGTTTTCCCAAAATAAGAAGCATCCATCCGCTAAGCGGAACTTTGATGCGCGCCAATTCGGTTGGTTTCGGCTTATTTTAAAAACCCACGTGGTAGATTGGTTCAATGTTACGGGGTTTTATCTGTATATCCATGTTTCGTTAATTGTTACTATGTTTCACACAAATTTGACCTAAAAAATATTAAGCATCCCATTTTAAGAGCCTCAGTCAAATTGTGTAGAATCCACCGTGGGAGCAGTTTTCTCACAGCCAAATGTTTGTATAGGATTGATTGCTCTTGAATCATGCCTATAACCAAGGATGCCCGAATCTCATGTAGTCCACAAGCCTCTCTGTTTCGATCATACGGAGCACAGCATCGAGTTTTGTATTGTTGTCAGCAATGGACGGGTGAACTTCTCAAAATTCTTCACTGAGATTGACACGACTGCGTTTGACTTCGACAAACCAGCTATAAATTATCGTCTTACTTGGTGCTTCATCGCCAAAATCAGTTTGATGCCAAGCGATGCTCTGCTGAGCTCTAGAAAATCAGCGAGCATTTTCATTAGTTATATTTTTATCGTAATGGAGACACGCATTTTTTAAAATGATGCCACAATGAAAAAACAAATGACACTTAAACTAAACAAACTTTTTTCTACAGCCAAAAAGTTCCATTTTTTTGTAGTAAATATTTTTACCCGCTGCCTAACCAAAAAAGGAGTGTAATGTGTTTAGGGTTCATCATGTTTTTCATTTCTTTATATCACCATAACTTCTAAACAAACAAATTTAGAAATGTGTAGCATTGTTAGAACCATTATCTTATTAGGTATCCAAGTATAATAGGGTATATTGACTGTCGAAATAATAAGTAAGTAGTTGTCTAAGTGTCCAAATATCCAAACGTCAATAAATTAACATAAATAAATTGTGTTTAATATCAAATGAAAGGTCTAATTGATTACATTCCTGAAACATACATGTATCTATATGAATAAATGCATAAAACACAAATATTTCATAAAAAAAAGTTATAAAAATAATTATAAATACAATAGTTCCTCTTTTCGTTATCACAGTCGTGTTTTTAATTCTTTTTAATATATTTACTTCTTAAAAATTGTTTATGGTCGTGGCCAGTTCCGGAAACTGGCTACGAATATAAACAATTTTAAATATAATACCGTAAAGTTTTTTTCAATTCCATATTCATCATGATATCAGTTTCATTCCTATTTTCGTAGTTGTTTATATATTACACGGTAGGTAGCTACGTAGCGTTAATCAAAATCATATTAAAATTTGATGTATGTCTCAAGTAGTGGATTTAATGGCGCGATGGGCGTCGTCGCAAATTGCGGCGGCGTCGCGGCGCCCGGCTTTTACCTGCCCGCCCAACAATAATGCACCATTCTACTTAATACCTCACAAGTGCGGGTGAAACCTAAGCGCGTGAATGCTTTTGCACGGCGCCGCGGCGTACAGTATTTTTTTTATACAATCTAGACGGTAATATTTCTTTATCGAATTCCGAAATGATGACGTCATGGATCTATTTCTGGACATAGTTAGGGTGGCCAGCTATGCACTAATAATACGTTTAACGTACTGTCACTGATTGATAGAATTGTTAAAACCTAACTAAATATTGCATTTAATATGTGTTTGCCGCTTCAGGACAATGAAGTTGTAGATACCTAGTCTTTTTTGAGAAATAAAAATGATTATGATTATTATAATGGTCGTGTTTAAGTCCTATTCACTGTTCATTTAGTGACTAAAAATGGAATGTACGTCAAAAGGTTAGTAGCACTGTTATATCTTTATTTTAAGTTATTGCAAGTACCCTTTCAAAACATGTAAATTATACTATACTCAAAGGGTTCAGGTAAAATTTGAAATTGCAAAATTTTATAATAGAGAGTTTGTTTTTGTAGCTATATAATTCACTATGAATACTATTGGCAACTAATTCCTAATTCCCCCATTACTAGTTGTTTCCTGCACGACACTGCGTCATTTTTTTTAAATTTTACACTTGCTACGTACGACATTACAAGGCATGAATTTGTTTTAATAAACTGGATGTGTTTTATAAAGCAAGGATGGACCGAGGCAATACATAATTATATTTTAAATAAATTTGATTATGAAAACCTTAATGCAGATACTGAAAACGGGTTGACAAATTAGAAAACATAAAAGATAAATGTTCATTTAATTCAATTAAAATTTAAAACAATCCTTTAATATGAATGAGCTGGACACAAGCTAAAACTAATTATCATTTCTAAAATGAATTTTCATCTAAATCGAATGAATTGTATCCCTAAAAGAAGTTATAAGTACTTTTAGAATTATTAACCTCTAGCTTGTATGAAATAAAACATAGTGCGGACACAGTTTATTGCAGTTAAACGTGGCAGAAAATATTTTTTGAATTAAAAAGAACATCGTCTGTCTGGTTTAAAAAAATGTGTTTGCCTTATGAGTCCTTGATTTGCCTTTCACTTTGTTTTTCCACTAGCTCGCCATACAGCAGCTCGCAATTAGTGAATACAGAGCAACAGTTGCTCACTGGACAGACATCGTCGAAACGTTTTCAGGGATCTGGACCTAGTAAGTAACTGGCGAACTACGCTGTCTCTTAATGTAAACACCATAAATATATGAGTCGATGCTGGTGAGTGATCAGTTGCGACTACTCGCCTACTCGCCATTCTCTTACTGACTCATCAGCTACTTGTCTAGGTGTAAACTAAGCTTTTGTCTAAGTCATGTCGAGTCGTTTATTCACTTAGTTTGAAGACAGACAGTTTGTTGAATACTTTGTTTGAGACAGACATCTATAAAACTCATTTTTGGAATTTTCACCACAGATCATTGCAATCGACCCACGGTGCGGCAGACGGCGATAAAATTCATTTCGAGGCGGGAAACGTCGCTCACGGCTTAAGTACGCGCCGCGTAAGTAAGCCACCGCACCTTGGGAGACCGCCGACGCGCCGCCCCGCGCCCGCAAACGTAATATCCGAGGCCTCCGCGTAGATAACGTACTAGAGCGGTAACTTAATGCACATTTTTATGAGATGTTTGCAATCTTGCTTGAGACTTATTTAATTTAAGGGTTGAGTGTTGTTGAGGTCGTTCATAGCGCAACGTGTGGCAGATTTTCCTTCGTAAAGCCTCGCATACACAATGTATATAATGCTAATCTAACCGAATACTGGCAATTCTTGCTCGTAATGCAGATATATTGCTAGTAAAGGAGTGGATTAAAAGCTAAGTCTATAAGGTTTTATGTTTACCGAAAGCTGATACACGGTTGAAGAGAATGCGTTATAAAAAAAAACAAAATATCCCACCGTTGCTATTTCATATACAGGTTGAATTTTATAAAAAAGGTATACAATGGGAAATCCCACAGAAAATCTGTTTTTTATGCCTTTTTTGACTCAATTGCAGTCCATTATTTTTATTATTGTAACTTTATTAAAACGACCTTGAAACCTAGTAGTATTTACTTATTTTTTTTTTTGTATTTTTGAAACAGCTGATGTTGCAGCATTTGTTAATTGGCCGTTGCGTAGATTCAGTATAAAAAATAAAATTTTAGGTACTTTGTGGATATTTTGAGTTATCAATAATTTTGATTATTTGATCCTAATGGAAATTCAAACTGATTTACTTTTGTAATAAACATATTTGGTTTACAAATATATGCAATTAAAAAATGCTGATATTTTTCAATTCATCAAAATCGATGACAAAACTGCTTTCTGCATTATTTTTTATTTGATGATTTTAAAGATTTCCGAGTGGTGGCCCTTTTATAAAAACAGCTCATTCTGTATATTATTTAGGCATGAAGAAGGATGTAGAGGCAGCAGAAAATAGTAAGGCTAGTAAGATTGCGTTATTATTTAGTTAATATTTAAATTCGTGGTTTAATTTCTGAGCAAGCGTCAATAATAGAAAATATCATAGCCTACGCCAGGCCTATAATGATTATAATTTCGGTTGACTTAATTTGAGGTGGATACGGTTCACCCATTGATTGACATTTTTACATAGTAGCCTACTCAAGAATATAACTGCATAGCAGCATCTTGATGCTGACAGTATCTGACCCTTGGGTCAGATACTGTCAAACTCGTTATGCAGAGTCAAAATCGGTTATCTTTTAGGTACGATATGTGGATGTTTCATTCAGTTGTTGACTTACTGGAGAAAGCTTTTTTTGTTAGACACTGTAATTTAGTTTATAAAATAATCGGTATATCCAGAGATGAATTAATGACGAAATGATTTCTCGAAATTACAAAATATTGGCTTATTGCATTTTTGTTTATAGTTGCAGTTCAAGCCTTCGGACGAAAATCACCCAGCCCCAGCATTTCCCTGCTGCTGCACTCGAAAATATTAACACGATGTTAAAATTCAGCGGCGGCTGCATTTCGTGCCATCAGAGTGTACATTTTTTTTCACGCTGCAAGACTAAACACTTATGCTCGGCACACACGGTCGGCACGGCGCGCGGCGGCTACAGCGCTCGGTGAAATTGTTTCAGTCTACGTAGGTACATAATTTAAAATTGCATGCAAAAATTCACGCCACGAGCAAAACTTTGCGACAGCGCGCATGGATATTTACGCCGCTACCGCTAGGGAAGTGCTGTGGCTCGACAGAATAGCGACATGATCCTATCAAATGTTAAATAATCGAGGAATTCTGATTTGTGAATATATTATGATACTCACATTATATATAGTGACATTTTTATGTGAGTACCATAATACATTCACAAAATATTTGATTTGATAAAATATGATGTGTTATTTTTTTATTTATTTTCATTTTAATCTAACAATTGTTTAGAAATGACGAAGTATCAAATATTAAACTAATTTTAAATCAGTTAAACAACTCAACAAAGAAAATTACTCGAAAAAAATCAATTAATAATAAAAAGACTATAATACAGCAAGTGACAAAAAAGATTAGTACATTATATTGCTTGGTAAGGACGACGTTATTTTCAAAGTATTTTAAAATGTTGCTATACGCCTACATCTTGCTTATAAGCAGATACATCTGGAAAGATGTCTTGATATTATTAATGTTTTTAAAGTATGTGTACTTTTATACTTTGTAATAGTATTGTCTCATTTTTGACTTTATTTAGCTTAATACATTGCTCAATGAATATACGTAGATATACGGAAGAATATATGTGACACTATATTGCCATCGCTTCTCATTTGTGTAGCTTACCAGAGCGCAGTAAGTCTCAGCTTAGCTTGGATTGGCATAGGAATCGTTGGTTTTACGTCGGTTAGTCGTAGAATTAATTATGTAAGTTTGATGAGTTCTGGATCAGAGAAGTATTTAAAAGTTGTAGTTTATCTTGTTAAAAATATTATTGTATCTATCAAACAAATAGAACTAATAAAACATATTATTGATTTTTTAGTTTTTGAAAGCCAATATATCAATTACAATCTATCAATTGCATTCTATTAATTACATTCTATCACATTCCAAACGAAAAATATTGCCTGCAAGATATGCGTATCTTATATACCTGTCTCCCTTTTTTGGACGCTGCATCCAGAGATTGCGTCTTCCATACAATAACCACATTAGCTTGAATCTTGTAAGCTATCTGAATGTAGTCGATTAGCTCTAATCGATTTACCGCTCAACGAGTTATCGCATAATGATCTGACTAACACCGAATTTCTATGAAACCGTGCCACCCGATGACACAGAGGTTAGATTGCCTGATCTTACATCGTAAGGTTCGGGGTTCGATTCTCGGCTCAGTCTCTTTTTACGTTGGGATAAAATTAACGGCATTGTATTTCAAATCTGTCGATCGAATGCAAAAACAAGACACACACCACACATATTACACGTACACATACATATTTACACACTTCATAGTAGGGTTGGTTGTGAGAGATTTTTATATGATAATAAACCCGCCTATTGCGAAATTTCATAATTAAGAGTAGAAGCCTACATACATGTTTGCGTCAAAAACCTTTGATATAATTACTTTCCCATATATTTAAATCTAGAATGTAATTCGTATTCCATCCCTATGGCAAAAGTCAATGTGCATCCGGTGCGTTATTGCGCGACTGGGTTCGCCCTTCGCCAGTGAACACTTTGTATGCGAGACCTCTACGGCGGTCGTAGAAAAGCTTCCTGCATCTCGTCGCAACATCGTGGCGTACCGCGCGGACCGCGTTCGCAGAGTTGCGCCGCTTTCATTTGTGAGGCGAATTTCGCAGTTTTTTCTGGTCGCATGGGCAACTTTTTGTAAGCCGAGCGCCCGCCTCGCTGCGATGCCAGCTAATAGAATATTCCGCTGAAATATTAAATTCCCCACGGAGTTCGCGGCCAACGCGGCCAATGTCACCCTTCCCCCCTGCCCCCAGGTGGATATGAAAAGGCGGAATTAACCTGGATTAGACTTGCGTTTCTTTTGCCGCCATATCCGTTTAGAAATTTTTATGTTGCCTTCAATTACTCATTTTTCACATGAGATCGGTTTGTATTTAGTCCACCAAATAATAAATGAATGAAAATCTCTCTATTGCACAAAACAAGTATTTAACGTACAACGGTGGACTTATTGCTAGTTAAACACTATCTTTCAGTCGACCGACATGTCGATGTGATAAGAAACGGAGGCAAA
>OX155954.1:21631641-21761099 GCA_944548615.1 Micropterix aruncella | reverse complement strand
CAGTCCTCCCGACGCATTTGTAGACGGCCAATGTAACTTTGCCGAAAACGTAACTTTGCCGGGATAACCCATCGTCCAAGTCCACGCGGCAAGGACTAATCCCCACCAACCAAAAAACAGACATATATAAATCATACTTATACAACATAAATTCAAAATAAGTAAGTGAGAATACATATATAAATAGTATTATATATATATATATATATATATATATATATATATATATATATATATATATATATATATATATATATATATATATATATATATATATATATATATATATATATATATATATATATATATATATATATATATATATATATATATATATATATATATATATATATATATATATATATATATATATATATACATATTACAAATCAATAATTACTTGCAGTTGTCGCTGCTGCTTCAAGGGCGGATCGCACTACCGATTTGAAACTAATTGTGTTTCTACTATAAATGTGAAGCTCTGTGAATTGATGATTATACGCACGTGGCAATCGGTTAAGCATTGAATTGCGCGTGTAGTTAGAATGTCAATGTTATTTGATCTTTGTTAAATTGAGTTTACTTTATATGACCTTTGATTCATTGAGTAACTAGTTTAGGAGTAATTTAATGATATTCTTACACAACATAAATAGTTGTAGCAGAAATAAATACTCTTTATCTTTATATTTATCTAATGATTGACATCATAAAGAGATTAGTTAAAATGACGAAAAATACTTTTAAAAATCCCATAAAAGTTAGATTACGGTCACCGTGTTATCTTCCGCGCCTCGCGCGAAAACTCTAGGTGAAAAATATATTTTTCGCGAAAGTTTCCGCGGCACCAGGGCGCGGCTACAGGAACTTTCTAGTTTAAGATCCGCATAACGCTTAAATAGACAGTTCGGAAAGTTGTCAATGCGCGCGGCAAAAGCGGTCCGGAGCGTTCGATTTTTGTCTTTGTCTCCTCCTTTACCGTACAAACAGTTACCGCCGTTGGCGCTGGGACACTATCGTTCCTTTTACCGGATTCTTTTGTCAAACTTTTATTAAATTTACAATGCCACATAAACATGTGATTGGTTTTTATCTAATATTTGCGCGAAAGTTTTGCGGCTACCGTGTTCTGATCGCTTCGCCCATGGTTGGCGGTGAAAACTTCTAACATACTCTTAGATATTTCGGCACTGCCGGGGTTTTTACTTTCCCGGTCCACCAACTAACTAGGAGGGAAAGTAGTGTAAACGCGCATTTTTTTCGAGATAGACGGAAATATATATTTTAACCCCCTCTGAGACGATTAAGAACATTTCTAGATGGAAATTTGTCTGTGTGTCTCCACGATAGCGCCCAAACGCTTTATCCGTTCGATCTAAAATTTGGCGTGCAGGCATCATTTGGCAATGGCAAGAGTTAAAGTTTGTTGTTGAAATCGGTCCACCAGGGGCGTGAGTCATATTTCAATCTCGAAATATGACTTAAAGACGACATTTGGTACACATGTGCCTTGTTGGGCCGAAATCACATTGTTAAATTCTGGTTCGAATACCTTATATACTAGTTACAACTTGCGGTGTCAACTACAACGGGCGAGCCCGTCACCACAGGACGTTTTAACGATTTTCTCGTTCTGTCGCCCAGCAGTGAACGTAGAAGACTTTGGACAGAAACAAATCCAACGTCCAGCTACGTCACAACCCGCAAGAAGCCAACGCCTTACCGCGAGATAGCCAGTGTTACCTGGCGGGCCGACCCTCGCGCCCTTGCTTCCAATTGTGACCAGATTTCTCCGGTCTCTCGATTGGTTCCGAGTTCGAGGTCGCTTGCGCGGTCCTCTCCCTTACGAAGCGGTGAAACGGTGTGCACCGAATCTATCGCGGACCAAGGCGTCCTTTGCCCGACTCTGAACCGGGATCGGATGGCCAATGGTCGTTTCAAGAGCAGTCGCCGTAAGGTAGACAACCACCCCCGCTCTATAGGAAACAATACAGTTCCCAGACGATTGTTAGTTGGAGAGCACAGTCGATTGGCTTGCGCCGCTCGGTGCGCAGACCGTCCAGGAGCGCCAGAGGTTTGATTCCCAGGGGAGACTGGTTGACCCAGTGTCCTGCCCAGGCTCGCACCCCATGCGTGGAGGCCATCGGATGGGTGTTGACCCGTGAGTGTGACCGACCCTGAACACATGGGTCATCGTGGCCACCTCATCATGGGCCCGTTAGCTCCCGAATGGGCCCGTTAGCTCCCGTTAGTTTTGTAACAGTTTTGTAACAGTTGTAGTTTTGTATAAACCGATAAACATGTATCGCCTGGATACGAAAGGATCGAGCGACGACATTCATTTACATTTCGATGACAACGCTGAAAGCAGTGTCAGCGCTCGCCCGACGTGTTTTCATCTAAACAACCAAGTGGAAACGCGTCAGTGTTGCGACAGTTCGCTACCCCGGCTAGCGACTAGCAGCTCCCAGCTACTTTTAATGTTCCTGCCGACCGGCGACAAGTCACATAAAAACGTGCCATTCGTGACAATATCAATTGCATTTCATTCGTGACATTCGCTGCACGTCCGCCGCTGCTCGGATAAACATTGTAGCGCACGCCGTTGATGAGAACATCCCCTTTACTACACAACCATTCCACCTCCCAGTTTGTCGAATCCCGTTTACTGTTAGCGTCACCCCTGGGAGATAATTACAACGATCTAGATGTATCTTGGGAATACAGGGGATTATTCCAAAGACGTCAACTTCTATTGGGTCATTATTCTTTTAATTAATATAGAATGTTAACCCGCTGAGCACGTAACATCCATTTGGGGACATGAATGGCGGCCGCCGAAATTCCGAAACGTCCACTACTGGATATAGCGCTCGGCTCTTACGAAAATGTCGTTTAAATTTCGAAATGCGATTGTATATTCTATCGAATGATGCCATAATATAGCCAAATATGCAACACTATGAAATTGCTCGATTGCCGCATGCGATGTTAGAAATATGAATTACTACATCCCTTACAAAATCGGTGACCTCATTTCTGACAACAGTCGCGAACTGCCCACCGCTGGCGGCGTATAATTCCGCGACGTGTTGTGTTGTGAATTGTTTTGTGTATATAAGTGAAGTGTATACCGGATAAAAGTAAGTAATTTCCATTTTTAAGTAGTTTAGGCCTTAGGATTAAACAATTTACACAGCCCATTTGCTGTTTTTCACGAATTTTCGAAGAAAACACTTTGGCAAAACGTAACGGCTCGCGAAAGATGGCCGTTTTTATTTTGTAATGTTTGTGAAATATCCCGTTATATCGCGAAACATGACGTAATGTCGCTTTAATTTACTAATAAAATAGGTATTGCTTCATTTACATCCTAAGTTATCACATAATTAGGCGTATTTTGAACATTATATGTTGTTTTCAAATATGGCTCGCGAAAATGAAACTTGTTTTGATAATTACTATGAGAGAAAAAAGTGTGATTTTCCATAGTTTTTCGATGAAATGTGACTCTTTGGAGTATAGTAATTAGTTATTAGACATATAATAAGTCTATGATAAGACAATATAATTGAAAAAATCTAACGAATTTTATATTATGGGCATTCAAAGTTTATTATTAGGTTCGGAAGTCGGAAACTCTCAAAACTTTAGATTTTTCTATAATATCAGACAAAGCTCAAAGTTCTGGTGTGATTTCTAAGAAGAAGTGATGTAGTAATAAAGTTATTTTGAAAGAATTTCATATAAAAAAATACCATAAGTAGTCACAAATTAAAAATTAAAAAAATTTTTTTTTACGAGAATACATACAATTTTTCTTGGCTGAATAAATAAATATTTTTTCCGTATTTTTGTATGCAAATAAGTAAAAAAAAAATATCGCTTTGGTAAAGCATTTAATAAAGAACATAACTGTATTTACAATTTTTGATATTTACAAAAACTGTATTTACAAAAAAATCGAAATGATTTTATAGGCGAGTTTTTTCAGTTTGCCAATTTTGTAATATTTATTCATTATTATCTTAATTGTTTTACGAGATAAGGTTATAATGTTTTATATGTCAAATTTCAATGCGATCATTTTTCTATTAATCTTTTTTTAATCCGATTAGTGGTTTATAAGTTATGATCGTTTTTCTCAAGGCCGTTGACTCGCGTCGATTTTTTGCGCGAATATGTCGCGCGCAAAAGTGATGTTTTTGGGCGCGGTGAGTTTTTACCTCGCAACGTGAGGGGTTAAAGCAAAACACTTAAAACATTCCTAGAAAATTTGAAACTCGACTTCAGGATTAGGATAGACACACGATTACAGTCACGATAAGTATAATAACTGTTTCGTAGTATTCTAAACTTCAAAGCGTGGCAACCTGTGGCAAGACGACACAGCTGAACGCAACCAACAGGTGAAAAGAGGACTGGACCGAACGCCGCCACTTAGGTCAACCTGTCAACGAACAGATCGGGACGGTCGATCGATACCGCTGCCGGCACTTCCTGTTTTATATAACTATTTTCGCTCGCGTGCACGTTATATTGTATCAAAGGACTATTAATTTGTGCAACCATTAAAACAAGGCGTTTACATCTCGAATCCTGCAATCCAGCGACAATAATTAATGCCTTGATAAATAATAAGTGAAAACGTTAAGTCAGAAGAAAATCACACAAATTATTAAATAATCTGTATGATATGTTTTTGTGGAAGTAGGAAATATGAGCATTAAAGTAGTAAATATGAGCATGAAATAAACCACATCAAAAATCATGTAAAATATATCTGTACGAAACAAAGGAAACATTGTCATAAGAATGTATATACTTTCAAATCAATTAAACCAGGTGACATATATGTTACTGCAAAGCTATCAGTCCTATTGCATAATTAAGTTATTTGATATTGAAATTCTCCTGATAGTATAGATGGAAAGTATCTCAAGAACCTAATTCGCAAGAAAGATAATATAGACTCTCTTAACATATTCAGGCGCATTTCTCTGCTATCTCATTAATACTAATACTTTGTAAACATTGTGAATAATCATATGTATGTCGTGGATAAAGCTATAATTATTTCCAAACCGTTGAGCGGAAAGCTTTGGACGATACTGCACTACAATAACTATAAAGTTTATCAATAATTAAAAAAACCTAAAATAGAAAGCGTTGGTGTACTGAAAACACCTTCCAGGTTTAGGCCTTAGGAAAATATTTGTCAAAACTTGTTACCTTTAAATAATTGAAACGTGTGATTGAAGCTTTAGTGGCAATTCATTCTGTGATATCCTTACTTTGAAAGATTGGATAACAGAAATAAAAGAATCGAACATCTAAATTATATGGATCTGCAGAATTATGAAGGTTAGGTTTTTCAATATAGTTTTTGTTTTCTATATATCTATGTGGAACGTCTTCGAAGGTTAAACATCTTAACGGATCGACTTGAATTTTGAAACATAGAGTCCTAAGGTGTCAAGCGGTGTAATTCATATAAAAATGAAAAAAAAACTTAAATATTCAAATGTTCAAAATTTGCTATTTGAAACATACATTCCTGAAGAGGGGTCAGGTAAGCGGGGTGATTCATTAAAAGTTCAACATTTTTTGTCAAAAGATTTTCAGTTTAAAAAATACGAAGTACAAACCAAACCTTTAATATTTATAGGTGCGCTGTGGGCACGGGCTTAAAAATATATTATTATATTTTAAGTGTAAATAGATAGCATTGGTTAAGGCGCGAGATGAAAAATCATTTTATCACATAGTAAACGGAAAACAAAGGGATATATCGGTGAAAATACATAAATGGTTGTTTCATTGAAATGCCATCTCTCGAGAGACAGCTGAGCGCTTCGAGAGCTCCGTGACTTCAAAAGTTTAACAACTACACAGTCACCTAAATATATACAATGTTATATTTTCACTTTCAACCTGTATACTGTATTCAGTTATGATTTTTTACAGACCGCATCTCTCGCAGCCGCAAGCAATGCAAACGGTGGTGGATTATTTTTTTAGCGTTGGTAATATTGCGCCCAGTTTAACGGGTAAACGCCGAATCGACCAAGCGGCCCGCCGCGGGGTGGGGGGAGTGAGCGAGAGAGTGGCTGGCGGTGGAGGAGACGCTAAACGTAACGAGCGGAATACATATTTTATATCCGCGTTAAGTCGTTCGCTGCAACCGACTCTTGCTTGTACCTCCGGCAATAACCTTGCGACTACTACTCGAGACGTCAGGGCTGCGATAGCTTGGGAGCTGTTGCATTGGCGCCGTTGGTTTATTAATCTGAACTATTTTCGGATATGTACGCTGGATCTATTTTCTGAACAATAGGAATTATTTTCGTATGTAGAAGAAGATAACCGAACGTGTATCGCACCGCACCGCACGCAGATGGTATGTGTAGAAGATTTTTTTTCGTACTGGAAGATCAACGCACAGCGGATTATCTGATATAATTGCACAAAATGATACACAATAAAATCGACAGCCCTCATTTAGTAGAGAAATTTTCATTCTTCATACCGCCACGAAAAGCACGTTTGAAGTCCCTCGTGTAAGCACTAGTTATGCCCAAAACCCTATTATGAACCGCTTGATGACCACATACAGTGGTCTAGCTAACCTAATTTCAGCGAAGATGCTCACTAGGCAATAAATAGGAAATAAGTATATACTGTACACATATAAAGAGTTTGAAAACGAACAGAGCGAAAATGAAACATTTTAATGGACATTAATTTAAATACTTATATCCTATCATATATCCCATCCCTCTCTTTTCCTATACTACTGCAGGAAACACTTGGTAGTGAATAGCTTCGTGCAGCTTGGGCCATATGATCCATTTTGTTCTCGGATCGGCTCAACTTACAATTCAGCTCCTATTCAGGAGCCTCCACGTGCGGAAGGCTAACTCGGGTAAGATTCTCGCATCTCAGACCTCACGGCTGGTGGACCGGTTTCTCCCGGCGCTACTGGACGGTTTGCGCACCGTTCGGCGACGCCAATCGGATGTGCACTCTGACTAATTGCTGAAGTAGTCTGGAGACTATGGAAATATACTGTCTCCTAAGCAGGTGAAGGGAGTTGGAAGTTGACCCGTCGTCAACCGCTCTTGAAATGATCGTTAGGCTACCTGATCCTGAATTCAGAGCCGGGCAAAATATGCCTTTGGTCGACGATAGATTCAAACCGAATCACCGCTGAACATACGGCATGTAGAGGTCGCGCAAGTGATTTGCCGAAGTTATGTGACAACAGTATTCAACACGCTATATGCTTATTATTACCAGGCATGCTAGTATTTCATCAGTGGTTAAATATCTTCAAAACCATGCTGAAGATCCTGAAGCCATTTCAATATAATATTACTGTATCTTACTAGCCCATTCAAATGTGCTTGAGTAAGTAAGACATCGATTGAGCGTAAAATGGGTTACGGGATTATTTAAAATGGCTACATTGCATGTGCATAAAGCGTTCTCAAATTTTAGCCACTCTTGACATATTCTGTGGGTAAGGAGCTATTAAATCGATACCTGGCATTTTAAATAGCTCATCATAAATCGCAAAGCAATACGTTTTAACTGCGGTTACCTTGTCTAACATAGTTTTCTACGTATTTGAGCTTTTACAAAAACGTTGCCTTTTGCTTTCCCACTGACAACCCTACACTACTACCGCCTAACCCTTCCGAGGCTAGACAGCCACCGTAGTGCTGTACGAGCACTTTAAATCGCTGGAGATGCTGAGATAGATCGACCGCCACCCGGATGCGATGCTGCTACTCGGCGCCGTCTCTCAAGTTAGCCTTTTAATTAGGAATGCTGAATATTTCTCAATGCAGCCGTAAACTCGCTCACTGTCTGCTTTATTTGAACAACTCTTAATTACAGCACTACTTCAGTGTACTCGTTGCTGATTACTTTGCAGGCTACGCGCGAGAAGAATGAGATGTCTTGGTGTCTTGATGTGCTTTTTCCGCTAGCTAAAAGTAATTGGTGGACGCTTAAAGATATATAAACAAATGATTGACGAATTGCGAATTCATCATGATGACGAATATATTGACATCTTATCAAACCATATGATACGAGAGCTCCACAAGGTCTATCCTTCCAACTTTTCGACAGGATCTCACCCCATGCTATCTTGACGTCACTGAAGCCATCTCCGACAAATTGGAGCGGTTGCAAAATGTGTGCATTAGGTATATCTACAATGCGAAAAAAATTAATCACTTCACTGAGTATAGAAGCAGATTTCATTGGCTTCGAATTCGTAAACATAGACCCCTGCATATTCTTTCCCTTTCTTATAACATCCTCAACCTCAACCTACCGTTTCTCCTACCTAACCGAAAAATTCAATTACTTAATCTTAATCTTTCAGGCAGGATGGTAAAGTTGCGATTCCTACTCATAATTCTTCTTTTTATACATATTCATTCACCGTTAATGACGCTAGACGATGGAACCAGCTCCTGTCATATATCAGAAACGCACCAAACCTTTCTACTTTTCAAGTATATCTGAAAAAGGATTTCATATCCCTAAATTCCGAGTAATCCCACGAATTCTCTCATCCTCTCCTATCTTCCGCTCCTTTCAAATATTCTCCAAATGCTATTTATATTTTTAAAATAATGTATTTTTTATAATTTGTTTTTTTTTTGTTATGTATAAGTTTCTTTTTTTTTATTTTACTCTACTCGCCCCTAAATTCTTACACTTCCACGAAGGTTGGCTGTAAGACATTGTACTTTAGGCAATAGGTTCGCCTGTTGTATGCTTTTCATTAAAATTTGCAGTAAAGGACTTTTAATGTCTATCTATCAAAGCAGAAAAAGCAAATCTACGACAAAATAATAATAGATATACTACGACCTTTCCTAAATCCATAATTTCCCTTTGGCCGTCGCGCGGTTGTATAAAGCGGATTTCAGACGCTCAAAATCGTATGCGAATATGTCCCTGCTGTGACAGCGATAAACTCGGCGTGTCGCGCGCGTTGAGCAGTGTGCATTACTGTCACTTATAATCTTCACTAAGTCTGAAGAGTTTCCCGGCGCGCGACGTGTTACGCGCACGTCACGTGCTTAATCACAGCGGCGCTCGTCAGCAGAATGCTCTTAGCTGTGAGCGTGAATATGATCGTTAGTGCGGTAGAAAACTGACGCAACTCAAAAATTATATATTTATAAGGATCAACTCAATTTATTTAGCAAAGATGCAAGATATGTCAGCAAAAACATCGTAAAATTTGGTATGGCTCTACTGTCATTTGGAATAATTGTAGTTTTTAGAAGATTCATATTCTTAGAAGTATTTTAAGTTGCTTTCATATGCAACTTTTTAAGATTTTGTTTAATTATTAAAAATAAAATTAAAAAAAAACGACGGGGATGAAATTTTCAATTTATATATTGTTTTAATGTAATGTAAATTAAAACACACGTACAGCTAAGTTATGAACACTGAAGCACTTTGAAAAAAGCAAACTTTGAATTGTTTAACTCAATTAGTAGTCGAGTTGAACACGTTGTATCAGCAGACACACCAAAATCATTGACACTAATGCCGAAGCGACAGCCAAAATTATCGCCTTAATAAAAGAAGAAATCAGTCTAAGACAATTACCTAGAGCTATGAACTTGAATCATTCCTTAGTAATAAGAGTCCATAATAAGTACGTAAAAACTGATACTGCTACATACTTTCATCGGAGAAGTTCTGATGGTACTATGGATAAGTTCTGATGGATCAAAGATCAGGAGAAAAGACGGTGTTGTATTTCCATTTGTAAATTTTCACACTTTGACTGTTCGTCATTAGTCCTACGTTTCTTCTGTGATGTCCAATTATTTTTTGAAAATGAATTTTAGTCTAATCTAATATTCGCCTGAAATTACAAAATAAATAAATGTTATACTAGATTTTTAACTCAAAAAATATGCAAAATTATTCAGGTTTTGGGGTTGAGAATGCTGTTTCCATTAGAATTCAATTTCAAATGTCCGTAATACAAAATATTAGAGATCAGTAAATTTCTCTGGAAAATTATCTGGAAAATTTATTGCGCAGAGAACAAGTCGCTGGGTATTTATGTTTCTTGAGTGGTGCCACTTTTCTTATGAACTAACGATATGTGAGCAGCGAAGACTCAAGACGATTATGCGACAGGCGTATCGTAAAATGACTTGCTGCAAAATATCTGCAATGAAGTCTTTCGTGGGACGGTTATGTAAGGAAAGGTATTGCAGAGGATAAAATTATAACGTTGTTGTGGTTATTATATTTGGATCATTAAGTGCAGAAAGGGACAATTATCATTTTCGTCAAAGTTTTTTCAAATGTTCTTCTTTCCATATTACACAATATTACGTTCATATCGTTCATGCATTAGTATCCCAGACTTACTAAATAGCATCTGGGAGTCATTACCGTAGACAGGTATCGATTTCATAAAATCGTGACGTCTTTACAGCAATTATAAAATCGTCTTATGCCATTTTATTCAGTGGCCTATCATAAATCATTAAAATGGTTATTAATGAATATTAAGTATAAAATAACACAATTATTTAATTTTATATAGAGGTCTACATAACTGCAAGGCTTTCCCTAAATCATTTATTTTATTAAATAATACTAAATAGTACCTACGTAGTCAGAATCTTACAAATCAAATTTTAATAGAAGGAAAATAATTTGTTATTATCATTTTTATTTTAAGCCGATTGATTTCGTTTGATTTCGAATTGAGTTATTTTTGATTTTGATGTCAAAATATGAATTCACTAGAATTTTAAGTTATATTTTATTGAATAATATTTCATGAATATATTTCAGGTAAATAACTTCATGGTATTTTATTACATAAATACGCTTACCATGCTCCGGGTAAGCGCATAAAAAAATACTACTTAACAGTCATTCAAACTAGTGACAACCGATCGTATTCGTTATTTAACACTAAATTTACTAGAGCTATTTCACCAAACCAGTTCTGTGACTGAGCAAATGCTAAAATGTGAATATATATTTTTTTCTGAATTATTACTAACTCAGGTAAATAAGGTATAAATGGTTGGATCTAGTATTAGCTTAGATCCCAAGGCTAGCAGCTTAGATGCCTTCGACCTGGCGCCCTAGACTATATTCGTCGTTTAAATATCTTGATTATTACACTTTTCTGTCTGTTCTCGAATGAAAGTGAGGTAGCGAAATCAAGCGGTGTCTCCAGTAATTTAAATCGAGAGCAGCCTGGTTTCTCTGCACTCTCAAAACGGATAAGGATGGTAACCCGAGACAAAAGCAAAACCACAAATAAATAGTATTTTATTGCTCCCACAAATACTTTCATATCTGAATCTTTCATATTACTTAAATAGCCCTTTTCGCATCCGAGTTTATATGTGGGAAAAGAGACGTCAAGTGAATACTTGATTCCCTAACTGAGCCCTCGGATAGTAAGTAAAAGAATACTTAAGCTCCTGTAGCGAAGAGTGAGCACTCGACTATATTGGCTTTGTTTGCAGTCCACTTTTTCGGGTCGCGGGCGGTCAAAAAAGAGACTGCTCACGAGAGAGTGACATCGGATTACCGGACGGCCTAACGCGAGAAAGGGACAATATGTCACAATTCCGGCAGGGCTGGCAACGCGGTAATACCAACAAATATTATGTTAAGCACATTGCAGTGACAAATATCCCTGATATCCACTCACAATAGGCTGATGAAGTATATAGCATATGAAGTATTTGGCCGACACAAAACCATATTGTTTAGTTAGCCATTATTGTTAGCTGTGGAGAAGCGCATGCATCAGTGCGTGCGTGTTTGTTATTCATTCGAAATGAAATGAAATGAAAAATCTCTTTATTGCACAAAAAACAAGGTGCAATGGCCGACTTATTGCTACATAACAATATCTTTCAGTCAACCAACGTGCCGATGTGAAAAGAAGAATAGGTAAACATTAAAGCAAAATAAGATACAATAAAATATAAAATGAAATTTTAAATTATAGCAAATATTATACATTTTATGCGCATCTAAATTATGATTATTTAACTACTGTCTACTTCTACATCATTTTTATTTATCATTATCATGGCTAATATTTTATATTTTTCATTGATATTGTCCAGCTTATAAAAATTAATAATATCTATTAGTGTATATATTTAGTCAATTTTATTATGTTCTTTTCATTACTTACTTTTTTATATAGGCTCTCATAGGTACATATAATTACAACAATTTAAATGTCCGCCTTAAAACAGGAGTCAATTGATATCGAAATAGCAACAGTTTTTGACGCATCATGTTATCAGTTTTTGATACTGGATTTTCGTCTGTTTTTAATTTTTCGGCAGAGGAAAGTATTGTGAACGCACTTCTGTGGATCTGTGTGTATTCCTCCACGCCAGCGCTTAAAAGCTTTATCCTATTAAGCTGAAATGTGTCATATCATTCAGTCTCACTCGGTCATGGAAGGAGTTTAAAAGATTGTAGTTGAAATCGGTCCACTAGAGGGCGCACTAGTCATTCTTCAATCTCGAAATATTGTAGTTAGAGACTTGAAATTCGGTACACAGATGCCTTGTTGAACCGAAATCACGTTGAGAAATTTTCATTGGAATATCAAATATACGAGCGAGACAAATAATATTTAAAGTCCGCCATATTTAGTAAAATACTATATCATATTTGAAATATATAATTTTTATACCATGGAGAATATTACAAATATACTATTAAAACGGCAGGGGGATGGGAGGGAAAGGAGTGTTGGCGCGAGGGGAAGGCTGTCTACTCGTATAGAAAGTTTTGAGGTGACACAACCTTTTTTTTTAATTGTACATGTCCATTTTACTGTAAATGATTGTAAATTACAAAAAATAAATATAACATAAATATATGCTTTATCAAATTCATAAACACACTTTTTGGGTAAGCAAGAAGTGACAGCCCTGTGTTCACTGCTCAGGCTCCAGTGTCCGAATAAAAATGCCGCCTAAAGAGAAGAAACAAAATAGTGATTTAGGTGACCCCGAACAAGACAAAATACGGCGGCGGCGGGCTGCGGAATCCGGCCGTTGTCCGGCAAGGGCTTTTGTCGCGGAGACGAATAAATGATAAAGGATGGATTTTCACCGAAAATTTTCATCGCGCGGCGTTGCGTCCGGGTGGGCGGCGAACGGACCGCCGCCCGCCTTAACGAAGATGGATCGGTCGACTTAATGAATCCGCCCAGAGCACTCGGACTGCGGGCACAGTCCGCGATCAGCGAATGTTCCGCCGCAGGGTAAAGGTCAAAAGTCGGCCAATTTGTCGGTTTGTAACTGAAATCGCATCGAATGCTGACGCACAGAGGAGCCACAAGATCAATCCGAGGAATCATAAAAATATATCCTTTTTGATATTTTTTTTCCAGGAAATGTTAATATATTCAATACATCAATTAATACATATAAGTAGTCAGTATTTTAAAATCCTGTTAAACGATTTGAGTTCACAATACTATTATTTATATATGATTCATATATAGGATACTGATTTTCAATTTCATTTTATTGTATTTACTATGGAGATTTTACCATCTATTACTGTGCTTTATTTATTATGGACACTTTGGCATGTACTTTTTCTTTTACAACATATTAAAATATTTAGTAGGTATATTAATACAATAAAATATATACACACTTTAATACACACACAGACACATACATACTCACTTAATCTCGGTCTTTCTCTCTCACGCACACATACACACACACACACACACACACACACACACACACACACATAAACACATACACACAAATTCCTACCGTCTCCTTCACTCTCCCAGCAAACATACACACACAATTCTAAAGTCAAATGTAATATATATATATTTTATTGATGAGCCAAAAATTACTAAAATTTACTTATCCTAAAATAAATATACTTTTTTAATTCATTCGAAATCCGTAAACGGTTTTATATTTTAGAAAGTATCAAATTTTCTAATTCTGTATACGTCTTCATACTGTGTGTTTTCCTTATTATATACAATGAATAAATAAAAAATATATTTTCACATAAGTTCTTATTTGTTAATTTCATAAATAGATACAATAAATTTGAGAAATAGATATTAAAGACACAATAAATATTCCTTAGTTTCTAGGACAGAAAACTGTTCTTTCCTTAGTTTCTAGGACAGAAAAAGTAATCTACAAACGATGCAATCTGGGATATTCTTAAGAAACGTTACTTGATGCATAGACCCTTAAAAACATTGAAAAATAATGCATACAAAAAAACTGACCATCGCGCATAATGATTTCATTATACTGCCACTTAAATAAAAGTGTAATAAAGTTGACCGCAGGAAGTAGAGATTGCGGTTAAAAGTGGCGAATTTGGGTATGCATCGGCATATATCGCGGAATATGCAACATATATCAGACTATTATAAGAATAGCCAATTTATGCTTACAGATACCTCGGTTGTTCACAATTACACTTTTCAAACTCGAGCAGATATATGACCTTGTCTCCTCTGTCGCATATTATAAGGTGGTAATATTTCGTAAATATACAATTACGTAATCGCTACGGCGTTTTGGATCGGCCGTATATCCCACTGTGCGCCGCCTGGGGCTACCATCCACATGAGCGGCTTTGATGGTTTATCCCTGGTGTCAGATCCTTTATGTTTTTCAACTGGAGGACATTCTATCCCAGCTTTAAGCTTCTCGTAACGAATTTCGGTGTAATTTCAGAACCGAACATTTCTAGAATCAGTTCACTGTTCTATGAAGATATGGGTTATGTTCCTCAACCTTTTGGTATGCCGCTATATTAGACTGATCTTGTTGAATATAGGAAATAAACTGCTATCAGTGTATTATTTGTATCTTATTATTCTTAAGTACCATGCCCGTTAGCTTCTCAAGTCCCATTAACCGTTGCATTTAATGACCCTTGATTAAAACCATCTCAAATGGTGATGTGACACGGATCTCGTTGTTACTTTCACCTTTCTTCTATGGTAGTTCTTCCGTAAGAACTCGGGATAGCTTGAAAAATACTTCTTGATAATTTTATACTACTGAATAATACTTTGCAGAGATAAACACGGAATAATTCATCCCATGCCATTCCGTACCACTGTCGCAAGTTTTCTGGCCAAGAGTGGCGTTGTCTCCCTGGTACTCTCCTGCTTCCGAATTTTTAGTGCACAATAATGTGCAGCGGTTCATATTTTCTTCATTCCGTATAACATATATTTAAACGCTACTTAAATAAAGCATTTTTCTGTTTCGACTTGTCATCGCATTATAATATAAAATTTGCTTAATACGAAAAGAAATAAACGCGACGAATTTGGAAACGGAAGATAGCCGGACAGTAATAAATCGTGAGATTCCCTCAATGTCCAGAGATATTTAACGGAATGATAGAAAAGGGAAGCCGTTTATGAGAGTCCATAGCGGTGTGGGAAGTTAATATGAAAGCAATTTAGGCATATGTCGCCCGGTCGAATAAGCCTTAAGACTCGAACGAAAGAGATGGAGAACTATCGATATGCGATTTAGTCGAGTATTTTTCTGTATCTACTAAGAAAAGGTTGTGTTTTATTACACGACTTTCCACCAAAAAAGAAGTGTAATGTGTTCAGGGTTTATCTATGTACGTTTTACGTTTCTTTATTCCACAATAACTTCTAAACGCTTGGACCGATTTAGATGTATGGGATGTTTTTAGAACCGATACGTCATCTCGAGTGTTATAGGGTACCTTAATTGTCCAAATATTAAGTAATTAATTTCCTAAATATCCAAATGTAAATAAATTAACATAAATATATCGTATTTAGCGTCACACAAATAGTTCCCTTTCTGTAACGGCAGTCGTGTTTTTTTATTCTTTTTAATATATTTACTTGTATATTTAACACTGATTATATCTTCTTCTGTCTAATATAATGTGTTTCAATGTTTTACCTGAACTTTAGACATTAGACGCTTTCTAACTGCTCTGATAGCACAATAATTTAATATAAATAGATTATCGATGATTTCAAGTCATATCTATCGATACTTTGCATCCGGTGACCGACCGAGCGAAAGGTCACCGATAAAACTGTCGTAGCTTCGCGTCACATGCACCCTCCATGGACACGACTCGGGGTAGGGAGAGCGTTCGGTCAACCGGTGGACTTGATGGCGCTATAATAACCGTATAAAATCGGACTTATTGCCGTCCGTGATAACGAAAACAATATCTTTGCGCCACCGGACGATGTTTTATGTGGCCTCGTAGCCCCTCTTCCCGGAAAATGTGATGTCTGTTTAAACCATCGTATATAAGAGATATAGATGTTCCGAAGCGAGCAGCGCTAGTAAAATGAGATTTGGGAATTTAAGCGACGGGAAACTAGAGATTGACTTTACAGTACATGCGTTCGGATGGAGTCCTTTAGCTATCGTTCAACATCAGTTTACAAGACAGAATTTATCACAAAAAAATGTTCCAAATTTTTTATTATAAAATTTAATTCAATTCAATTCGTGATTATGAAATCACATAGTATTACACAACAACAACATTAAACATAAAGTGTACAGATTTATAACAAATAAAACCAGTTGCGGATTTCAATAGAATTACATTCATAAATAATGTTAATCTATTTATTAAAACTAATGTACCTAAAATTTAAGTCTTAATTAAGAGGTTTGTATTTAGGGTGTGTGTGGAGGGGGAGGGGAGGTAAGCGCTGAGCGTGTGAGTGTGGTATGTAGGCATTTATAATAGTAATAATAGCGTATATAAAGTATCATAATAGTAATAATAATCAATAACAATAGCTGAACAAATAGTCAGTTTCTTGTATCGGTTAGGGTTTAATTTACGGAGTATTTAAAGGTGCTTATAGAATTATTAAAAATATCAATACTGTTCACATGGGTATTATAAACCTCGCAGCAGCGTGTGAGTACTCCATTTCTTTATGCATTTATTTTAAAACGCAACAATCGAAACTATTGATCAGTGAGATCCTTACTAAATCTTATCTTTGAGAATCCTTAAAGTTTTAAAATGAAATCATGAAATAAATCATGGTGTAATGATAGTAATGTACATATTGGAAACACTTACGTATGCACTTTTACGAAAGCGGCAATGAGACCTATACAACAGAGGGCAGATAAAATATAATGGAAACGATTTATTATTTTTCTAATTGCACTCGAATGAAATTGAAAATTTGACCATCGTGCCATACCTATTCCTTACATATTAAATAAATAGTGACAAATTATGCATACATCAGTGAGTATTTAATACTATACATGCTGTGCTAATGAACAATTTCATGTAATATTATAGTTAACAAATCTGCGTTAAGATACCTTACACAAATAATTTAACATTGTTGATAAAGTAAAATTAATTGCCCAACATAAACATTTAGTCACAATAATCATGGCAGTTTGGTCGTAAGATATTGCCACTTGGCAGTAAAGTTTTAAAACTCCCAATAAAGTTTAAAAAAAATAATAGTCATTTTTTTACAAAAAACACGACTCCATTTTTTAAATAAGTGCAGCATTCATGCACTGGTGATGCTTAGAACGAGCTATCATAATAATGCATATATAAAAAAATATGTCTGTGCTGTTGACTGTTGAGGAGTTGCCTCGTTGGAAGCCAACCCTAGGTGCCGCAGTCCTGTCTTGGTGAAACTTAAAACGGGCTGTCGTAATTGAATGCATATACAAAATTTCGTATCGGTTAAGGAGTCCGCTGGTCGAGAGGCAACCCCGGGTGCAGCAGCCATGTCATGGTGAAACTTAGAACGGGCTATCATAACTGAATGAGTATACAAAATTTCGTGTTTGTGCTGTTGACCGTTGAGGAATCCTCTCGTCAGGAGCCAACCCAGGGTGTAGAATCAGGTCATGCTTACCATAAAAAAATGTAATGTCATCGAAATTAAACCAAGATATAAATTTTCAACTTCATATGATAATATTTAAAGAGCTCCCTCAATTCCTCATGGATCCCATCATCAGAACAGGGTTTTGATAAAAATGGGACCAATCTGGAAGTAAATCCTTTCAAATATAAAAAGGATTTTCCAAATCGGTTCATAAATGGATTTCTGATGTAACAAACATAAAAAAAGATACAAACTACATTTTTTGAATTCGTTTAAAAACACATCACAATCACAAATTCTTGAATTAGCGAGCGAATAGCATTTAGAATGAAATATAATGGACTATAATATAGAGTTTACATAGATAATAAAACATTTTCCATATGAGTAACATCCTAACACCATTATTATAAGAATAAAAACTTTAAATATAACTTTATAAGTCCTGCTAACACTTGAAAACTGCCATATTTGATTCCTTATTATTTCGATCGACGACAATGAGAATTAAGTCAAGTTGCCAACGTCATAATCTTCACTTTATTGAAAGTTCCCGTGCCGCTTCCGCTTCGTCGGCTCTGGCTGCGTATGTGCGGTCGCGTCTTGTTGTTTTAGGATTTCAAATCCGGCCCCAGCGCAAATGTTAACACATTGCGAAGGGCAACAATATGCGAAATTGCGGAGAGGCAATTCTGTTATGTTAATTGACTTAAAAGCATGCGATAAGCGACGAGAGTCTGTGTATATTTTTGTCGCGAACCCTCGTTACATACTAGATTATAATTTTAAGACTGTGTGTTTGGAATACAATATTTACACAGAGTTGTAGGCCCGCGCTGGGGATGACAAGCAAATTTGCAGGAGACTATGTGATGATTTTTGTCTTTAAAAGGAGATAATTCGTTGACAGGGGCAACCATGGTGATAGCAGCAGTAACCTAGAAATTATAATATGTCCATGTAGCCCATACATTTAATTACCCTTGATCAAAATCAACTGGAATGTCGTCGTGACCAGGATATCGTCCTTACTTCCACCTTTCTTATAATGCTTCTTCCATAGGAACTCCGGATAGCCTGAATAAAATTTCCTAATAATTTTATGCTACTGAGTCTATTGTTCTATTTATACCACTTGCTATCACAAAAAAATCTTGTGTACTCGACATGGGATAGCTTTTCATGTAAATAAAGATATTATTGTTTTCGTGCCAAATTTAGAATTCTAGTTTTCACCCAATCTCCACGTTCTGAGTTCTTGGTAATCCTAAAAGGTAATTACTAGAAAATGCCTGTATGTGTGTGTGGCTGTGTGTCTGTATCCACTGTATCTCAGAAACTATACAACCAATTAAAACCAAGTTTGAGAACGTTTTGAGGTCCAAAAATGTAACTTCTAGAAAGTTTCTGTCTGTGTCTGTGTACTTGTACCCACTGTATCTCAGAATTTATACGACTAATTAGAATCATATTACGTACAAAAATATTTCATCATAATGATGATATTTTAATTAATAAATCTGATTTAGAATTCTAAGGACATTCATTACCTACACTTATTACTTACATCACTTTTTTATTATAGTCAGCGAGTTTTGGTTATAATTGAATACTTCAAACCTTCGTTATTATTAATGCCAGAATAGGAAACAGAAATATCTTAGAATCATGAGAATAATGCCTATAGCCTTAATGTTATTTCTTAATATCTTTAGTTGTTTACGAGTTTAATAATTTAACATTTTAAATTATGTGTAGGCAATGAAGAATTGAAATATCGAACCTAAAATCGCGATCATTAAATTATTAAATTCAACCGATCGAACGTAAAAATCGCGATTATATAATATAACCGATTAAACCTCCATTAAATCGAAAGGATATCAAGTAAATATATTAAAAGGAATAAAAGACACGAAAAGTGCCGTCACAAAATGTGAACTAAATTTTTGTGTAAATGTGAAAAAATGTGAACAAAAAATTTATAATTAAAAAAAAATACGTATTTTTATGAAACATTTGTGGTTTATGTATTTGTCCATATATATACATACATATTTTTGGATTGTACTCTATCAGACATTTCATTTTACACTAAACACGATATATTTATGTTAACTTATCTACATTTGGAGATTTAGATATTTAGGTAACTATTTACTTGATATTTTTACTGTTAAGGTAACGTACGACACTCGAAATGACATAACGGTTTAACAAATACTACATACTTTTAAATCGGCTCGAGCATTTAGAAGTTATAGTAGAATAAAGAAACGGAAAAACACACATAGATGAATCCTAAACACATTAAACTCCTTTTTTGTTGGGCAGTCGTGTAAAAACCAATGAGTTTGTTTTTATAAAGCAAATAATAACAGCGATGCATAGTACGTCACTTTATAACGAAGAAATTTGGGAAAGTATATGATACAGTGAATCAGCCAGATTTTTTATTTTATGGAACGCCGCTACTATGCATTTTGTCGAGGACGGTAAATGCGTATCTTACCGTTAGTAGAATATAATTTAATTTTTTGGTAATAGTAAATAGCCTATAAATTGCTTTACAATTGTTACAATAAGTGGATTTTTAGATCAATCCACCTCGCCTTGCTACGAGATAACGCGAATACCGGAAACTGTAACCCCTCTATATTCGCAATATTTTTATCAGATACTAGGAATTCAAGATACGATCCGCGACTTATCGCTCTTGCGAATGATATCCACCGGGAGAAAAACGCTTTTCCCGCTTGAGAGATTGATGAAATCGGCCCATTTCAAGAGTTTCTCCTACTTTGCAAGCTGCGAAACTTGGCAATGTGTTAGAAGACTCGCGAGTTTGTAGCGTCTTCCGGAGAACCTTTCTGCGTTTATTGAAAAGTTTCGCTTATACGTTCTGCCAAAGCACTTGCGGATTGAATCTATAGCCGTATTTCGGATTCTTATTTATACGAGTCAGAATTGATGGAGCATATACCCTAATGCAAGAAAAGTAAAACAAGGGAATTTCTGATGATTTTCCGAATTTTCAGACTGAAATATAGATACCTCGTAAGACACTGCGTAATGGATTCGGTCGCAAGTACAAAATGTGTTTTTATAGAGAGTATAAGAGCCAAAACCATAGAACGACAAACATTTGCCTTCCTTATTAAGGAGTTACTGGCCTCTGAAACGTCAAGTTATGACTTGTTTGCTGGTATTTATTTGACGGGAAGCTCACCGGTATTTATAAATTATAGAGGATAGCCACGCGACGGTAACCACTTGTGATACTTGCTATACTGTGTACTTAGATACATTTCATATTTTTTCCGGGCAAAGCTAATAAATCCGTGGATATATGTAGTTTCACATTGCAGATTTACGCTAACCCGAGTTTAACTTCCGGTTCTAGGCTATGGATGTTCTCATCAATTTTTACAGGTTTTTTCAATCGCAATAGTCATTCTTCATTACGAAAAAATAGCCGCCGTTACTCTTGTGGTTTATACTTCGGGAGAAGCTTTGTATCTATTTACATTTTCAACACATACTTCACATTCTCTCTGCTTCATTCTTAGCTAAGCTTATTTCAACCAAAAAGGCGTGCGAAGAGTTTCCTGATGTTTTATCTAATATTAACACCTCTGTAAAGCTCAAATCTACAGAAACACACTGTCGCAGTTTCATTATAAGGTCCCATTACCATGAATTTCAGACATATAAAAAGTACATGTAGGTGCACACACACACACACACAAATAATCTCATACAAATTCACATACTCACATAGTTACATCCTCTCTCTCTCTCTTTCTCTCTCTCTCTCTCTCTCTCTCTCTCTCTCTCTCTCTCTCTCTCTCTCTCACACACACACACACACACACAAACACACACACACACGCACATACACATACTATCACGCACCCTCGCAATGAAACCTTAGTAAGATTTAAAGAAATAAAATCGATTTTCGCCTCAAAATTTTGTGTTTAACTAGATTTTTTTAATATAAAAACATCTTTTTCTGTTGTTTTTTTAGTTGAGTTTTCTTTAAAGAACAGTAGTAACTTTCTAATCTGCAATCTGCAACTTACAGCAATCTGCAACTATAAGCGATTCCAGAGGTAAAAAAACGCGACTTCAGGTAAAAAAAACATGAAAATATGTTTTTCTTTTGCTGTCTAAACCAGGCTCCCCCTTAATCACATACAGTAAAGGATTATGAAGTATCTTCCCACGGAAAAAGTAAAATGTTTACGAGTACTATTCCCAGGGAAATAATTTTCGCGGCCTTTAGATGACCCCTTCTCCGTGGCGGCCCTTCCGAGTCGGTCCTCGTCCAATCGTCTCATTGCCTTATCCATAAATATTTACTTTAATGAGATTGTATCCGTTTACATTCGCAATACGAGAATGGTTTATGACGCGACGGTTTAGGCCCTCGCGATATTGCCTATAATATATTAGGGATTTCGCCAGCGCGGCGAATTTACAGGGCTGCTTGAAAAACTGATAAGAATTTTGGGAATTAGAATAACGTGGACGTATAACCACCGTGCTTTTTGAAAATAATTCGGCAACGATCGTGAATCTGATGACGTTTGGTTCAACTTGTTGACCTACTGTTATCGACCAACAGAGCGCTGTGTATTGATTTATCGATTTCATGTACATATTTAAATAGCAACTGCTAGCGAAAGTACAACCAGATCAACGGAAAAGGTGACCACATGACTAAACAATCAAAAACAAATCGATTCAGGTGTATTGTCTTCAAAATTTATAAATAGTTATTTAGACATAATACTTTCGATTGTACACAATACTTTCGATAGCCGGTTAAGATTAAAAATAGTTCCGAAAATCGATACTAGAGATTTTAAAAAGAGTCTCACCAAATTATTTATAATATTTGTATTGCATCTAGAAACTACATATTCAATCCGATAATTATTTGGCATGACAACTACAGTAAAAAATAGTAATAATAATAAGAACACCTTGATGTGAAATTTATCAATTGGGTTGTCATGAAATCAATGGTCCTGCAAATACAAAATAAAATTGATTATCAGAGAGAAAATAAAATGGTCGTACTAATTAAATAGTCAATAAAATGGAAAAACATCAAGCTAAATGGAGAAAATTTAAATAAAAATTGTCAGTAATCTCTCTTAAAACTACAAAGTCTTCAGATAATAAGGATAGCCTAACATTATCGATAACCTATTTCAAATTCGTTAAATAAACAATCAAACCTAAACTAAAACTAACTAAAAGAGGACGCCGAATGCCATAGTTCCGACGCCATAGTTCCGACGCCATAGTTCCGACGCCATAGTCTGCCATAGTTCTGACGCCGAATGCCATAGTTCCGACGTTCAATAAACTACCATAACGTAGAAAAAAATCTTCAGGACACACCATGGATAAACAATAAAAAAAATCTGGTTGATACGCGGTACCTTTCCCAAATTTCGTCTTGATGAAGTGACATGCAATGCTATATGCTTTACTATATAATAAGTGCGATTTTCAGATTCTTCGCTTTTCTTCTCTTCGTTTTAACTGATTTACGATATTCAAATTCTTCATTTGCTACATATAATTTCAAAATTTTCGTTATTAAACTTGAAAACCAAATATATTATATTATTACGAAAACCAAATAAATATATGATATTAAATATATTACGAAATGACTTAAAACAAAGTTAGAGGCAGTATCTAGGAATCTAAGACAGTTTTGTTTTCCAGCCTAGCATTAATAATAACGGAGTTATGACGTTATTATGACAATGTGAGTTATTATAACAATTTCAATTCAAAACCCGCTGAAGAAATATTTAGAAAAGTAACAAAAGCAAGAATGCGTCTGGACAGCGAGGACGGCCACTTCGTGGACGTGATCCACTCCAACGGGAAGAACCTGATCCTGGGAGGCCTGGCAGCAGATGGGCCACGTGCACTTCCACCCCAACGGCGGCCGCGTTCAGATTAACGAATTATGATTGTTTTTAATTTTGAAAGGCTGCCATTTTGATACAAAATAGTGGATATCTCTTATCAGCTTTTCAAATCTTGGCATTAGGATGTAATAATATTTTAACTGTTCTTATTTATATAATAAAACGTATTTATTTGTGATTATGCATTTTTACTGCTGTTTTTTAGTGATATTTTCTTTTTTTAAAACAATTACTTTACATTTTTTCTTAATCTTGTTATTTAAACATATATTGTTATTTAAAAAAATATTTATTATTATTATTTTTAATGTATGACTCTTTAGTATGATTATTTACATTGTTATTAAGTTATAACAATGACTATTAAAACTGCAACTGTTTTTATTATTTAAAAATATATTTATTGGTGTTCTCCAATTTTTCAATTTAGTAATCTACTTTTTTTCTTTTTAACTATGTAATAAATAAAATTACTCTTAGCCTTTTAGTTTTTTTAAATATATTTACACACTACGTACGATAACGATGTTTATAGAACATTCGACCAAGTACAAGTGAAAGAAAACATTATACATGTATATTATTTGATTTTAATTTCTTTCTATAGATTAAATAATTTAGTTACATAATATCATTTGATGTTTTAAATCGTAATATTATTTTAAAATTTCTTTAAATTAAATAAAAATAAATTACCTACTCTGACAGATCATTTTTCGAGTATAGCAACCCTGATGTTTTCCTACTTCGAATCGTTATACTAAACATAAAATTATCTATATGCGCCCTGGGCTTTACGGCTAGGCTCGGCCAAAAGGTGCGCCCTGAAAGACGCCATCGTCAAGATGATTTTTTTCTTCAGGGGCGGCACTCTTTAATGTAATAACGGCTGTCGACGAAGGGAGCCGACCGCATCCGGATCTAGTATTACGTAAGCGTTTTCTCTAATGGCTTCGTATATTATATTTACTGTTGGGCGTCCGCGAGAGGGAAATTCGGAATACATTTCAAAGCGCTACGTGCTCGCCCTCCGCTAGGCTAGAGCGGGAATCGCGGTCTGTGCCCGATTCCATTCAATAATACGCGCATAATAATACCCATTTCTTCCAAAAAAATCCTGCTTTTGTGAGTCTAGATAGAGGATGAGAGGAAAGTGGATTCAAGGGAGAAATGGTAAGTAGAATATTTAGAGGCGTCCTGTATATAAACGTAATATTAACAATCTACTAATAAAAGTTTCGACTGTATATAACACTATTACCCGGCATTGCCCGTGTTATATCCGTGCTCAAGTGACTATGTATACCAAATTTCAAGGCGATCACTTGAACGGTATATAAATTGATGTGCTGAAGCGCCACCTAGTGGTGAGTTATAACAAAGTGAATAGGACGAAAATATTAGGCAACCTCAAATGTCTATGTATACCAATTTTATGGTTAACGGTTGAGCGGTATAGAAGTTGATGTGTTGCAGTTAGTAGTTTGAAAATTTTATGCGTACTCAAATGTCTATACGAATTTATACGAATGTATACGAATTTTCATTGGGATCGGATGAGCGGTATAGAAGTTGAGTGCTGCAGCGTTATCTGGTAGCCAGTTAAAATAAAAAATACCGTTAAAATATTATGCTTGCTCTAATGTCTATGTATACCTACCAATATTCATGGCAATAGGTTTAACGGTATAAAAGTTGAAGCACTGTAGCGCTACCTAGTGGCGAGTTACCACAACGCTGATATCATTAAAACCTTCTCCATGAAAAAAATACATATAAATGTATGTGTATGTATACATGTATGTGCCATCTTTCAACCTCGGACAGACCAATAAACCAACATTTATTTTTATGTATAGATTCCTCATCAAATTCCAGCGAAAAATATTTCTAAGTGTAACAATTTATATATATATATATATATATATATATATATATATATATATATATATATATATATATATATATATATATATATATATATATATATATATATATATATATATATATATATATATATATATATATATATATATATATATATATATATATATATATATATATATATATATATATATATATATATATATATATATATATATATATATATATATATATATATATATATATGTATATATATATATATATATATATATATATATATATACATATATACATATATTTACAAGTAGCTCGTTCACACAATTTTATATCATGTCGTTCCCACAAGTCAAAAATTTAAATATCATATTGCATTGCAATGTCATTAACAGATAATTAGTTGCAGGTATATTATAGAAAGTACAAAGCGTGAGAAATAGAAATCTGAAATGTTCACATCTGACTGTAATAAGAATGTTAAATTAATCACACTGATTCTAACTCTGTCACGAAGCAATCGACGACAAAGCTCAGTGCTCTTCATTGAAACATTGACAATTTGCTTGATAAAAATAACAAGTTCATTTTAATATATGTTATTTTAATTGGAGTCAAGATAAAACATATCGAAATTGGGACCTCTAATATTATCAAGAATGATAAAATGAGATTATAATGAAAGTTCTTTATTGCAAATTACGGTGATGTAGGGGTTTTATTAATGCATAATTCAGTATTGCATAATTTGTAATTTAGACGAACAATAACTAAGTATAAAAAATGTACAAATAGCAACAAAACTATGTATACAAATAACACAATTAAAAAGTGATAGATTTATATTATAATATTAAAAAAAAAACGCAATACGGTATAAAATAATAGTCATAATGTAGTAAAAAATCAACTTGCCGATGTCTTTTTTGCAGATTGCATTTGCGGCTTATCAAATTTACATCCCCTATTGTTGAGAACGACCTATTCTTACTTTAATCAAATTGTCTTCTATTTAAAATGTTATATATGTCCAAAAAGTGTATCAATATACGTATAATTACGGTCTCGAAAATGTATATTTTTTTTCACAGAAGTTAAATTTGGTTGTCACTTTTTTTCAGTAATGGAATTATTTTTCATGGTTTTAGTTTCATGGAAAATGTTCCTAAAGAAAAATACGTATTTATTATATCACGAATAGATATTGAATACTCGGTTTGATATTTATTACTGGTATTAGTATTTTAGATATTCAATACTCGATTTTCAAAAAAAATATATCGGTACTTCATACAGTCTAGTAAAATGGACATGTTTTATTGCTTTAAACTGCATTTAAAAGTTCCTGTTCGTAGATCGGTGAGAGAAATATAGCTTCAGTACATTTATTTTTGGGGTTCAAGTATTATAAATAATTGATAATATTATTATTACTGTCAATTCCTACGCCATTTGTTAGATTTATAAAATAATCATTGAAGGGGTTCGCAACTTGTAAATAATTTGTAATCATTTGGTAATTTTGAAAAAACATTTTTTTTATACGGATTAAATATTTTTTATACGGATTCAACAGAAGTGTTGTTTAATTGCCTTCCCATCTGTAATTGCTCTTACGAGTGTATTTTTTAATGACTTTATTTATCGATGATTTTCATGATATTCGGATAACTCGTCTATATAGGATAGAAAACGAATTTACCGCGTGAAATTTGTAGCACCCGACGTTTCGGTGACGTTGCGGCCGCCGTTGTCTAGGATAGACTGGTATCTTCACGCGGTAAATTCGTTTTCTATCCTATTTATAATGTCAAACAACCGCGATAGTCTTCGATTTTATAATCGTCTATATATTTTGTTATAATTATAATGTTAGGAAATAATAGTAGATTGTATCACAAGGGAGCAAAATAATATTTTTGCGGCGAGGGCGCTTTTTTGAATCCAGAGCGATGTGAGGAATTCTAGAGTAGAATCCCGAGCGTAGCGAGGTATTCTTTAGTAGAATCCTTAACGTAGCGAGGGATTCAAAAAAGCACCCGAGCCAAAAATATTTTGCGCCCGAGTGATACACTCTACTTTTCATCACCCTCTATGAGAAAATAAAAGGCGCTTCATATTTTATTGTAATATTATTATTTAATAAAACATAGAGTATCAACTAAATTGAAATTAAATACTATCTAATAATAAAACAACTAAACACTTATATTTACATTTGAGACATTTTCGCAATTATGATTATTTATTGTTACAGTTTTATTAGGAATTGAGATTGTTGAGGATTTAATATTCTGCGTGTTTGAAATAATGTCCGAATCTGGCTCATTTTGAGGAAAGTGTGACGGTGAATCTCGTTGTTTGGATGTAGATGGGCGCGGCGATAGTGGCATTTGTTCGCGCGTTTTTAATTTCATTTGTTTTTTTATTTAGCCGGCGGCGCGACAAAGGGCCGTCGTACCAGTCAGTCTTTATTCAAACAATATTTTCGTTCGATGTCTTCGGCGCTGAAGACTAAGATGTTACAAATTCAAAAAAAGTGCGCCAGAAAGATAATTGCGGCGCACTTATAAAGTTATACTCTTATAGAAAACACCACTTTTGGGCGCACTTAAACGCGAACAAGGTCGTCCTTTTCGAAAAGATGGGATGAAAAGAATATTTTTGTTCTAAAATGGTCGATATAGATCTTTATATCATACTTATTTTTTTATGTAATTTTTCCTTCTTTGAATGTCTGTCTTACATTCAACTCTTATTCGATAATTAAGTTTTGGCATGTCATATTAAATCTATAGCAATCCAAATGATAAGACGACTAAAGATATTATTGTATTGTGTTTTCTCTATAAATTTATTACGCTCATTTGAAAGAGTTTGATTTTCTGATTCGAATGTGGTTTTTAACTTAAGCAACATTTCACTAACTTACATTTCAGAATCTTCGTTGGCTTTACTGTTATAATACTTATTTATAATACACAACATAACGTCGATTATATGACCGAATAAAACGTTGAGATATAACGGTGGGGAAGAGTGGTGGGCGAGTTAGAGCTGTGTGGATTTTAAGCGTACGGTAGGTTATTAATAATTTATGCGGAGTCAGTTTCTGGGGTCAACCGTCCGGTGGCGTCCTTTAAGTACGGAGAGGGCGATTTGTGATTTAAAAAGACCGCTGCTTGTCGACAACCCTTTGTGTCTACTCCAACCCTGAAATGATGACGTGTAACGCTTTTGAGAAAATTATATAAAATTTATTCAATGTTCTGAGAATAGTAGTCGCCATGAACATTTTTGACGTGAAACTTCTTCGAAATCAAACCGAAACATACGTTTACAAGGATTGAAATCTAGGTATCTACTATCTCCTTAACTCACGACCCAGACTCGGACTCCGGATATCTGAGTTTGCGAGTTTGCTAAACACAATCGATTGTTATAATAAGTTGTACTTTCGACAATATTTCTTAGTAAAAAAAGCTTCAAAAAAGTGTGAAAAAGCTTCAGCCTGCGCCACGACCGAAAATATAGATTACCATTAATATAATTTATACGCATGAATTATTGACTATTAACGTTACTAATTCGAATCAATTTGTTAATCGTGGATATGATAAATTTATCCCGAAAATTTCTATTGCGCCATTTTCTTTTTGTAATTTTATATTTGTAATACTTCTGATTTGACTATTCTATAATTGAATATTCGTTTTTATATATTGACTAAATTCATTTTTCATTTATACCTACTTAGGCATATTTGTCTTCCAGGTTCATGTTGATTTTGCATGAATTCAACAATCGGCACGGTTTCGTTATAAAGTGGTTCCTAGTTATGTTATGGCACGGTTTTGTTATAAAGTTGTTCCTAGTTATGTTATTTTAGATTGAGATTAATTAAGATCTGAATATGTATTACGCACATTTTATTTTAATTGTTATACGCCTTTGCAGGGTTAGTCATGCCGTCGGGCAAGTTCGATTGATACCCTGTAATCCCATTAGTTACGTGCCGCTCGGCTAGCGGTCAGGATTTAAACATCGCATGACTCTTGGAATCTCATACTAGTAGATTACTCGAGACGCCAAGTGGTATATCTTTATTATTAAGATTTTATTTTGAGAAAAAAATATAAAAAAAGTATACACACAGATACTATCCAACTAGTATAATGACAGTACTAGGGTTGATTCTTTTCCTTTACATTTTAGAGTTTTCATGTGATTCAAGTTTATGATATTATTCTACATATATCGTCGATCTATATATATGTGAGACATCGTACGCGCCAAAAATTCGAAGTTGCGTTTTTTTTGCATTGGGGTAAATTCACGCTCTAGATCTGTCCATGTCTCGATGGCTGAAATCGCTCGTTTTTCTTGTAATTCTCATTGCTGTAGCATCTAAAAGGCATTAGTTGATGATTTTATCCGGTGATATATCCTTCATGCTTAATAGTAATTCCTCGCGAACAACTTAACTGTTTGACTATTTTAATCGTTAGCACAGTAAAATAATATATTTTTAAAATTTTGTCCCATTTACACAACTTTACCCGATCATCGGCATCGCTCCCTGCAATACATCGTGATGTCATGGCTGATTCAGAACGCCTAAAGGTGATAAATGACCCAAGACACCCACTGCACGGACAAGAACCACACCACAATCGCCTCAAATCGCGAAAGCCGTTCATGAGCCGAACACAACCGCTCCATGGCAGTCAATCATTGAACCGCATAACCCAATGGAGAGCTTCACTTGGCGAGGATGTTACGGAACATATAGCACCGGGGTCCCATCTCCCCTATACCACCTGGTGTAGACTGAACAGACTGAGGGTGGGTGTGACAAGATGCCGAGCTAATCTCGTTTGCTGGGGCTTCACAAAGAATTCAATATTCATCTGTGAAACGCTGCAGGGTGAGGAAAACCTCCGATCCTGCCCGCAACTGTTAATCTCCATCACACACAAGGACTTACAAGAGGCAAACGATAACGCTATCGAGGCCGCATATTTTTAGAAAGACGTATCCTAACCTGGCCTGGACTCGTTATCGAATGAACTAAAAATAACATCCCGTGATCGAAGTCATACAGTTTTTCATGCCCTGAAAAGTTTGCTTGTTGGAGTATACGAGGCCTCACATATAAAGCGACAATATATTATTATTCCCACTTATATACATGTATACATATATCTATTTATAATATTTAATATAGTAATTATTCAAATACTAGGAATAATGTATTGCATTCCCTATTTATTAGTAATACATATATAATAATATTAAATTTATCTGATAACACTAATTTAATATAGGTTTGTCATTTAACCCGTCGGAAGCCAACAGTGCCTATAGACACTTTGCATCGTTTGGCAGATAACCGTTTCGACCGACCCCCATATATATATATATATATATATATAGAATAATATATATATCTCAATAAAGAATTGAATTGAATTGAATTGAATATATATATACAAATATATAATATACACGACTAACAGGATTAATTACTAGGTAACAAGTGAGAATTCACTAAAAGACGATATTGTTAGTATTTATCTACAAAATCGACCAAAAAGTTGCGGCGCAGTTTTTTCGCTCACGAAGGCTTGCTTTCGAGCGGTTAAACGACAATATGTGAAATAATTGCTTCCACATTTTCCCTGCCAGTTTCAATCGTCTATACTTTTAAAGCAAAATATCATGGCGAGCATTATAAAATAATCATAAAATAATCGACATCAGCAGTTTCGGTGCATTTAGTAGACTCCGCACACGTTTGATTGAGTAGATAAAATATTGCAACAAAGGGGACATTTAAAGTTCGCTCTAAATTAGCGATCCCGACGATTGCTAAACAGTTATACAGCATGCTATCACTTTAATCTCATAACCGTAGAATCACTCAATAAAGCAAGTCATATACATCCGGATTTTTAAAAAATAAAAAATAACACGTCATAACAACGATAGATATTCATTATATTTTACGTGATGTGAAAGCGACTGGAGGAAGATAGCGCGGACCCGATAATACTTACTTAGGTTCGGTCGTAACGTCGTATAATGTGAGGGCGCGGTCGCCACTCGGTATGCCCTGCGTTTTCATATTACATTTACGACGCATTTCGGGCCGGGGCCGGGACCTATGTGGATGAAGAAACCCTTCTGATATAAAATTCAACGCCATAAGAGAGTGCGGCCGAGTTTTATTAAATTTATATACGACAAACCGCCCGCATAATGGAATAGCGAAATAGTCACTTTCGCCCGTGTGTGCGCGTCCTTATCAGCGCGGGCGACGCACTAGTTCAAAATTGAAAATTACGTGCCAAAATGACCTTTCGGAGGGTGACGGCACGAACAAAGATTGAACGTGTAAAGGTAAGCCAGGGGTTCGCAACTTTCTATGATTTTCGAAACTGTTCTTTCTGTGCTTTGAGGCGAGCAAATTAGGTTATTGATACAAAGAACCTGGCATAGAAGAGGGTTGTCAATAATATACCCAAGTAAAGGCGGGACGTCCGCATGTAAAAGAGGGACGCGTCTGTTAAGGAAATCATGATGAAATTGGAAAGAATCTAAAGACGACCCCACACATGTGTGATTTCTTATGCAAACTAAAAACGTTTTATCTTTATTAGAAATGACGTAAATCCTCATCAAGCACACGAATAATAAATAAATAAATAATCTCAAAACAATAGCCAAGCAATGATTTGATAATAATAATAACATGAGAGATAGTAATAAGTAAAGTTGAGCTATAAATGGGAAATCTAAGTGTATTGATAATATTGTGATGTGTAATGCTTAAAAAGGTGAAATGTTTCGGTAGTGTGAAGTCTTCGAATAGTCATTTAGTGTTCTGAGATTTTATTTTGGTATTATAATTTGGAGACGGTAATTGGGAGCTCCGACATTTTGTATCGCAAATATTCGATTTCACGAACCCAAATTAAAAGAAAACACGTTTCTTTAGCATGTTCGCGAGCTTTTGTAAGCAGAGCCCTACTGAAGGGCATCAATTGTGGGTACAACTAAAATATTATTATCTAAGTAATTTAATTAATTTGGTGGTAATTTAATTTCCTGTAAACTCTATAATGTGTAGGGGCTTTTTATATATCACAGTCAAACCAGACCTGGTTTTAGTGATTTATCTAATGTATTCATTCTGTATTGCTTTTTGTATAAATAAATAAATTAAAAAAAAATATTCGTTAAGGAAGATGCTTCGTTGACGATCGCATTTTCTGCGGACCCCCGGGTCTTACAGAAAATGTTTCGGTAAAGTGAAGTCTTTTAATAGTCATGCTTTGTATTATCAGAATTTATCCAGGTATTCTAGCTTGAAGATGGTAATTAGAGGAGTTCCGTCCTTTTGTATCGGAAATATCCGACTTCACGAAAGTATATTTATCGAAAACCTATTTGTTTAGCAAGCTCACGAGTTTTTTCCAGCAGAGTCGAACTGTTCTTTACTGAAGATGCTTGGTTCACGACCACATATTCTGCGTACTTTCAGGTCTTACAGAAAATGTATAGTGACTATTATTTTCTATTGAGAGCATGATAAAAGTGTGAGAATTTTAAGGTCGAAAATTACCACCAATTAGTCTATCGTCTGGACTGGGAAACTTTGCGTCGTTCGATTTCTACCTATGATGTTCTCTTCATTGCTATATGCCAATCTTCATACGATTGGTTATTGTCGATGTTTTCGAGATGACTTACTAAGTAGATGATTAAACAGGCATGTTTTATTTGGTTTGGTTATATGGCTCTTGTACACGAAAAAACGCGTGAGGTGGCCTTTATGGAAGGGGGCAGCAAAGGGAGAGCGCGGCGCAGCGCGGCGAGTCGTTTCCCGGCCTACCGAGCGCAATTGGATTACAACTGAGCGTCTGAAATATATTGGAGATTATGGGCGACTTGTCACCGTATCGCCGGGAAGGATTTGCTGAACTTCGCATTTTTCATAAGGGGATGAACTGGGGCAGCTTAGCGAGGGATTCGCCGGGCCCGCTGCCAATGATTACTATCATATCCATCCTTCTGCGAATTATTAAAAAACACATTTTCTGATTTTGGAAGCGAGGATTTATCGCGGGGATCTAGCAACACTGGATTATTTTTGAGGGACTGCGTATGATAGATTAAGAATTTAAGCATTTATTATAATAAATAATCACAATGAGAAGAAGTTGGGATCTACTGTTTGTATACACAATTTTCATATAATACTATTTTCTTGTTTTTTAATAACATTAGAGGATTGAAATCAGAGCATTTTTTCTTTAAACAGCTCTATCAGGTGTTACTTAAATAAATAAAATAAAAATATTCCACTACTATAAAATCCTCCACATAGAAGATACTATTAAGATGTTTGTAATAAAAAACAACAAAAACGGCATAGCGACGCGATCTACTGTTAATAGATTATTATAATACAATAACAGTCATTATAATAAAATAACAGTCAATAATATTTAACCCTCTAACTGGCAAGATCCTAAAAAATATCCAATTTAGTTGGGATTTTTTTTCCTGTCAGTTATTAGAATATCATTATCTCTTAACCCGAGACAGTTATTAGAATATCATTATCTCTTTTTGTTAAGGCGCCAGGTGAAAATAGGTAATGGCGCCCTCAGGGAACCTTTACTGGTTTAGATCAAAAATAGAGGAGAAAATGAATTTTATTGTTGTCAAAAATATTAGACAAGGAGGTATAAAGGCATTTAAGGCAAAATAATAAACGGAAACGAGTAGATTACCCTTGTTTTTTGTTAAGATGATAATAGTAAACACAAGTTTTGGAATTAGAGCAACACAAATGGAGATCGCATTTACTGCACATTGGGGTTTTGACACGTTTTGGATAAAACAATCGCTTGTTTCACCTGCCTGCCTTTCAGCTGTCTAAAGTTATTTCATCCGACAGGTAATTTGGGTCGTTGTCTTTACCATCACTGATAGAATCACCGTCTGAAGCATCCATTTTATCAGAGTCCATGAGTTCTTGTATTTGGTCTTTTGTGATTACCGTTAATTCCAACTTTTTCTTTTGCCAATTGTTATTGTCTGCCATATTTATAGGCAAAAGTGATGAAACGTTGTAAAACAAGGCAACATGAATCTTTACATAAACATGCAAGGGGTCCCTGAGGTACCCTTTCTATTTTCGTTTCTTATACATACGAAACTAGAAGTTATTATCTACTCATCAAGAAGAAAATCACTAAACTCGGCTTATTCTAAGTATCGAAATTTCTCTTTGGCGAAATATGTTCAGAGGAACAATAATTATCCTACTTTCGCTTCGAGCTGTCGCACAAAACTAATGGCAAAAACGAAACGATACAGTGTTGTGCGTCCAGACAAACGTCACTAAAAACAACAGTGGGAGTAGGTATCCCAAGAAGTTTGTCGCTATAAAAAAATATCTATGGTGCAGATGAGTAAAAAATAATGGGACCCTCAGGGACCTCTTACCAGATAGAGGGTTGAGCGAAATATCATTACACTCTACTGGTTCGGCTGCGTTTATTGAAATTGCCAAACTATATTTAAAAAAAAAACGTTTAACTATGCCGTGGAACACTAAGAAAATATGCATAAGCTCACTGACATCAAATATGGATACATGAGGTAAAAGCTTCAATTAATTATTTAAATAATAATGCCGGCGCAACCATCAAAAGATTCCAATCAATTTATTGATTATCTCAGAATTATTTAGTATATTTTTTTTTATTTTGTTTACAAAAATAATTAGAACCGAATGGCAAAAAACCTTATGCTTATTTGATTGTCACCCGACTGGGACTAGCCCCTATAGGGTGATATACTCTAGAATGGTCTATGAATATGAACTTACATACAGTTTAATTTTGGCACCTAATATTAGGCCCGAACGCTACATCGACCAAACGAGCTAATGTAGATACGACTAGTTATAATGTATTGACATAGGTATAGGAAAGCCGAGATGATTTTAATTTATATCATTTTATTATATTCCGAACTTAAACAAAATATTGATAATTTAGACATTTTTAAAAAATTATGCGGTAACATGACTACATTAATATCTGTTATATACGAGTACATAATTAATTTTACAATGAAACATAATTTGACGGTAACTAATAATGAAAATTACATAATCTTAAAAAGTGGTGCTCTGGATGAGCATAAATTATCACGTAATATAATCAACACGTCTTGGTCGAGGAATAAAGATATTAAAACAGGCATTGTTTCTCGCTATAATAGTGAGTTTTAAATTTTAATTTGCGACATTAAAATATATTTTTATAATGTAAGAGATATCACCTCTATAATGAATAATTTTGTATACGAATAGAAAGTCAACTAGCTGGCGGCATTTTTACAACATTAGAAATTTTAAATGAGCCAGGTTTTCTTAGTAGCTAGTTTAAATGATGCCGGTTTGTTGCGAGCGAGAAGCGCACAGCGTGCGGGTCCCAATCGCTGTGGCATAGTCCGGCAATTGTCCACTATATAAATATGGAAAGTCGGCGACGGGTGGTGCCTTGCTTAAATGTTTGTTTTTGTTCTTCTCCCGCCGGCGGCGACTGGCGTCGCGGTGCCGACGTTTCACCGTACGGGGTGAGCGTTCAGCCGCGAATTTATTTACGTGCGCTGTGGGTCGGTCAGTAGCAAAATCAACACTGAAATAAATCCAGAGTGCATTAAAGAACAGCGAAATCCCACTGTATCCAGGATCCCATATTATGTTACAAATGTTGTACCAACACCGGCGTAACAGCTTTCAGCGGCTTTCTCAATCGCTCATCGGTCTTTTTCGTCGGTCGGTCTGTCGGACGCTCAGTCCGTCGATCGGCAGGTCGGTCGGTCGTTCGGTAGGTTAGTCGGTCGGTCGGTCAGCCGGTCTGTGGGTCGTCCAGTCGGTCGCTCGGTAGGTCGGTCGCTCGGTAGGTCGGTCGGTCGGTCGGTCGACCGGTCAGCCGGTCGGTGGGTCGGCCGATCGGTGGGTCGGTCGGTCGGTGATCAACCGGTCGGCCAACTGGTCGGTCAGTCGTCCGATTGGTCAGTCGACCGGACGGTTGGTCGATGGGTCAGTTGGTCGGCAGGTCGGTCGGTCGACCGGTCAGTTGACCCGCCGCCCGACCGGCTAACCGACTGACTGACCGACAAAGTGACAGACCTGCGAAACCGGTGAGAATCTAAGTACAGTCAACCAATATTTATAATAGAGAGAATTGTCGGGTGGCATCTAAAGATCATGTTAGCCATGATTGACGATTGACGATTGAATGATTAATGATTAAATGAATTAGTCATGATTATTTCAATCTTGATTAACTTTAGTCGCGACTAAATTAGTCTCGACTAAATTAGTCATGACTAAATTAATCATGATTAAATTAATCATGATCGATTAGTTAGTCGATTGATCAAATTTAATCGGTTGAACCAATACAGGCCCTGAGTTTGTAGTATTCACCGTTTCGCTTCGATTTCCAAAACTTACGACTAAACAAGCCATCATTTTCACGAATTGATTCGATTTTTATAGCGGGGGATATTACGTCGTTGCTCGCTGATGATCGACTTAATAGACGTACGTATTCATATAATTAGCCGTACGTAATGCAAGCACCTCTCGCCTTTATACAATTTTCGCTCAAACGCGTTCGCTGTTCTGTGTTGCGAGTGTTGCAAAGTGTTTGAATTCAGCCTTAGATATACGATAGCCTCGACAGAGGGTTGGAAGACAGAATGTTTGGAAAAAAAGCTACTGCCTAGGAAAGTGCCCATATAAAATTTGAACAACAATTAGTAATTGAACATGATGATCTACATATAAAAAAAATACCAATAAAATCTAGCTACCTTGTAATTCAAGCAGAATATTTTTGGGACAGTCTAAACACATACATTTCAAATAAACTTTCCCGGGAAATGTTTAACAATTCTTTATGTCCTGACACGTATCAAAAACAGTCAAAATGATTGCTAGCAATTTTAAACCTCGAGGTGCAATTTAAACGCCAAATATTGTTTTTTTTATCCGACGCGCGTCATTGTTTAAACTGGCCATGAATTCGCACTGCCCATGTCGCAGTCCGCGTGGCCGAGAAAAATGCATTTCGTTTTTATTATTCGGAAAACGTGCGGCGGAAACGGTCGGAAAATTAATACGCGCAATATTTGCCGCGACGCGATCGCGGCGCTACGCCATCCGCGTAATAAGGCATACCGCTACGCTGGAACTGAAAAGCGTAGCTGAAAATATGGAACTAAAAAGCAAAGCATGGATGAGCCAAAGTACCCGTTGAATTAAGGTGAGGATAACTTTTTTAAATAAACCACCAAGACCGGAGGTACAGATTTTATTTAGCTGCATATATGTCTGGTTCCCATATTTTGTTGCAATTTTAATCTCCACTGCAGGTCCAATCTATCTGAAAGTTTGTAAAATATGTGGTGTCGATTAAAACACAATATTGTATTTTCAAGATATCAAAAAAAAAACAGGTGCTGGAATACAGGTAACATATTTTAAAAGGGCTCTTTTTTCTACCTCGGCAACAAATGAATGAATGAATGAATGAATGAATGAATGAAAATCTCTTTATTGCACAATAAAATAAGGTACAATGGCGGACTTATTGCTACACTACAGCAATATCTTCCAGTCAACCAACATGCTGGTGTGAAAAGAAGAGTAGGCAACAAATTATAGCCTAAAATTAAATTTGAAATTATAGCATATAATATACATTGTGTGTGTATCTAAAGTAAAATGTAAATATATAAATAAATTTTTGAGTTTGACATATTATATGTATGTATATGTATATACATACATATTTTGATATATTAACAAATAAATAAATAAATAAATAAGTAAATAAATAAACTGCCAAAATAAGGTAAGGAAAGGGAGGGGATAACGGAAAGGTTAGAATTTATGATTAATATTTATTGTGAAAGGAAGTGCTTTTTCAATGATTGCTTAAAGGTGAACAGCGAGCTAGCGCCTCGAATAGTTAAAGGAAGCTGATTCCACAGTCGAGCTGCATGTACGGAGAAGGAGTAGGAAAAAAAGTGGTATTGTGTTTTGGGATACGTAGGATATTATTCTGACTTGAACGAAGTGGGAGACAATGACTTCCTAATCCGGTAAAAGCCTCGTTGAGGTAGGAGGGAGATGTAGGGTTGTGTAGGACATTATATAGAAGTGAAAGGATATGCAAATTCCTCCGGTCCCGTATACGAAGCCATTGCAATTTTGATCGGTACTCGGAAACATGGTCATACTTCCTCAGATTGAATATGTACCTTATGCAAACGTTCTGTAGGCGCTCAAGTTTATCCAGTCTGTTTTCGGTGAGATCCAAATATGCGACATCGGCATAGTCTAGTAACGGAAGAAGCAGACTTTGAATTATGGTTTGCTTAGTGCTTACAGGGAGGAATCTCTGCAACCTCCGAAGGCTATGAAAGCCATTATATATTCGCCTGCTTACTTCGTTGACTTGTGCTTGCCAAGAAAACGTCTCGTCCACGAGTATGCCTAAATTCTTTACAACTTTAGAATACCCAATGACGTTGCCCTCGATTTCTACTTGACGTAAAGATGATAGAGAAATAGGAGACAGTAATTGTTGACTGCCAATTATAATTGATTGGGTCTTAGTAGGATTTAAGACAATGCCATGACTTTTAGCCCAAGAAGATACATATATGGGCAAGAGCCGAGTTTATATCAAGTATGGCAGAGTCAATATCGTCCGGTTTTGTGTGGATATAAACTTGTAGATCATCAGCGTAAAGGTGATACGAGGTGGTAAGGTTCTCGGTTATGGGGCTGATAAATATGGAGAACAGAAGAGGGGAAAGGACTCCTCCCTGGGGTACGCCGGCAGTAAGGTCGATCAGATCGGTGGAAGTGTCGGCTGATTTAACACACTGTCGGCGCCCCTTCAGATAAGAGTCAAACCACATTACTGCATCATCTGAGATTTTGAGAGAGTGCAACCGCTCCAGCAATAGATCAAAATCGACCGTATTAAATGCGCTACTGAAATCTAAGAGTGTGAGAATTGTGAGTTTTCTATTGTCCATAGCACATCTAATGTCATCGGTGACTTTGACCAGAGCTGAGGTAGTGCTGTGACCAGGGCGAAAACCGGATTGGAGAGAATTAAGTAGTCCATGAGAGACAAGAAAGTGGTTTAGTTGGATGTATGCGACGCGTTCTATAACCTTCGAGAAAATAGGCAATATAGAAATTGGCCTATAGTCTTTGGGCAGCAGAGGTGAAGATGTTTTAGGTAAGGCGATGATAAAGGCCCGTTTCCAAAGAGTAGGGAAGATACGATTTGTGAAAGAGAAGTTAATGATGTGAGTGAGAACTGAAAGAATTGGCTCAATAATTGGGCTGATAAGTGCAATATTTAAATTGTCGCACCCAGTCGCATTAGTTTGTATTTTTTTGATGATGCGTCGTAGTTCGTATGGCGTGGTGGCCGTGAAATTAAATTGTGTGATAGGTGGTCTCACTCGTTGTCTAATGTTATGAATGGATGTTGATTTAATCAATGGGTCATTGCTTGACGGTTGGATGGCAAAGTGGGAATTTAGAGCATTGAGATCAACATCCAGGCTTGTAGAGCTGTTTTTGGACTTTCCCACATCAAAGGACTTAAGAAATTTCCAGGTGTTCTTGGGAGTATAGTTTAGCAAAGTCCGGCATATGCAGGACCGTTTGGCACTTCTGCACAATTGGTTGCATCGATTTCTCTGTAATTTATAAGCTTTCCATAGTTCTTCTGTTTTTTGCCGTTTAAATTTGATTTTAGTTCGCTCCCGTTTCACCATTGCCTGCTTTATATCCTCGCTTAGCCAGGGGCAAGGAGGGTGTTTGACTTTGATGGAATGAATGCAAATTTGAAACATACATACATTCATCGTGATTTCCGTGACCCAACAGTGATTTTCAGATGGGAATAAAAAAAATGGTCTTCGTTGGAATTTTAGACAGAAAGAAAGAAAGGAAAATAGTATACGGCGAGCCTAACGTTTCATATTAAATTAATTAAAATAACTAAACAGCAAATCTTTGCAACTTATATACATACATAATGCGGCATAAAATTTCAGTATACTAAATATTAAAAAACTAACCAAAAATAACAGAGTGGGGCAAATAATTTGACATATTATGTCTTTTTAATATTAAAAAGAACATATCATGTTCCTTTTAATACAAATAATTATATACATACACATAAACAGGTGCCACACGGTTTTGTTTTTTATGAAACATTTTTATCCTATTTAGTGCATTTATTGCACGCTTGTGTATTAGGATTATTTCGAATAGTTTTTTAAAAGAATATGTTAGATTACACTTCATATATAACCGAACTTCAAATACTGGTAACCAAAGCTTCAGAGCTTCTTTTGACATATCTTGTTAAATTTTTGAAAAGAGTAATAAATCCGGATAACATTAGTTAACAGATAAGATATTTAAAGAATCAACGTATTTTACTCGTGAGTTATCTGTGCGATTGATTTTGCAATAGAGGCTGCCCAGCGCATTTCTAAACTTTGAATAGAATGTGTATCCGCAGGAATAATGAAGTCCCAATTGGGCGAACGCAGGAAGAGTAATCCCCAGGCCAGGGAACTCGGCCGATGCTCGGGATTACCCACTTTTCGGGGAATATTCTATGCGCCGCCACTGCTTTATCCTGAGCCCCTCTTCGCTTCGATGCGACGAGGTGGAATTAGATTTCAGCGGCGACTGCTATTGATTAAATCGGTGCGAACCGATTGTGGAGTTCATCGACTCGGGCCCACTGTAATACCGATAACGGACGTACTGGGAGACGGCAGGACTTTATTTTTATTTTTTCACCATATATGGCTTTGACTATTTTATTGTACTTTTTGGTTATATGGTCATGAGCAGGCTATATAGTTTCAGTCATGTCACGAGTCCATGAGTACCACAGACTTAATGCAGTAAGTACAACTCGGCTAAGTATTGTTAATAATAAAATAAAACAGTCTTATTTATTATACAATTTTATTATGATATTGCCGGGGTCACCAGTTTTAAGTCGTTGTTACCAATCAATTATTGAGTTGACTAAATTTGAATTATTCATAGTTTTCTAGTTACGTTGATGACGACCCAAGTTTATTATGTCTAGGGAAAATATATTTATTAAAATTTCCAGAATGCTGTTATATAAATCAAAAATATCAGTTGTGTCATCCCAAGGCTTTTTCGACAAGCCCCAAAGCCAAGAACCCCTCACCCTTGCGCGTCAACTCAACCTCCCCCCGCACGCCTATTCGTAGTATAAATGTAGTAGTATTAAGACGATATTTTTTCAAAAAATGATGTAGTGTTTTCTTAAATGTGGTGGAATTTAAATATTATTTGTGTTGCTTGTATACGACATATTCAAACCAAAACTTTACAAAGAGATTTCGGTCCAACAAGACATTTGTGTATTGAATTTCAAGTCTCTAAGTGCGATATTTCGAGATTATAAAGTATGATTAGCACACCTTGTGGTGGACCGATTTTAACCAAAACTCTTTTTAACTCTTGCCATGACCAAATGAGGCCTGCAAGCCAAATTTCAGCTCAAAGGGATGAAGCGTTTGGACGCTATCGTGGAGGAATACAAACACACACAGAAAGACAGACAGACACATCGATAAATTCAGTCGGGAAAAGGTCTTAATCGTAATATATATATATATATATATATATATATATATATATATATATATATATATATATATACATATATATATATATATATATATATATATATATATATATATATATATATATATATATATATATATATATATATATATATATATATATATATATATATATATATATATATATATATATATATATATATATATATATATATATATATATATATATATATATATATATATATATATATATATATATATATATATATATATATATATATATATATATATATATCCGTCTTTATCTCGTTTTTTTAGCGCGTTCACAATACTTTACCTCCTCATCGGTTGGTAGGTTTAATTTTATGAGTATAATTTTATGCGACTATTTTTTTACTATAATTTTAATACTATAATTTTATTAGTATAATTTTATTAGTATGTAATAGTAGTAAAGTAAAATGAAACTGGTATAGCCAAATATATTTAACTACAGTATGACGAATCTAAGCCTACACTCAGTTTAAATTTAGACGAAACCTAGAAATACAACTAGGTTTTTCCTTTCGCTTTGGAGGAATTTATTTGCTAGCAATTTCTATTATATTGACAATAGCATCTTTATGAAAAATGCTTTGTGTGCCGCGGCGAATTTGAAATTCAACAATAGATTTTCATTCTTCATCAGGAAATCGCGTATAATGAACGCCGAGTTGCTAAATGAAACACTTATAAATCTTCCTCGCGATGGGAAATTACTCTCGCTGTTCGAGGAGAATTTACTTTATGAGTTTCCCCTCGCTCGCGATAGATTGATTCCATTACCGAGTTTATGCACTCTTGGATCCGTTACATTGTTAGTGCGGTGTCCGCCGGGATGCAATGTTTATTGCTGAAACCTAATAAGAATTGTTGAATTTCTTCGAAGATTGAATTGCAATTTTTATAATTTAAACGAAGATGCTTTTGCGTTAGTTTCTATACGACTGCCCAACAAAAAAGGAGTGTAATGTGTTCAAGTTTCATCTATGTATGTTTTTCGTTTCTTTGTTCCACCATAACTTCTAAACGACCGAACCAATTTAGAAGTATGTGGTATTGTTAGAATCGTTACGCCATCCCAAGTTTCATAGGGTACCCTAACTGTCAAAATATCAAGTAAATAGTTGTCTACATTGACACGCCTAGTGTATCCTTAACCCCTTAATCCCATCGCAAAGTGTCATCGCTCGGACCATCTGCGCGGTCGACAGTTAGTTAAAATTGCGCGCTTGCGATCGCATCGCACGTCGTGAATACTTATCTCTATGCGTGATAGAAAAATATTTAAAATATCAAGGTTTTGTGTGCCGTGCATATCGGCACTTCGTCCATCGGGAGTACACCAGCGTCTGGGTAGCTAGCCATCAGCGAAGCAGTCAGAGAAGATCAGGACGAAGCGGCGTTTTAAGGTACTCCTTTTTCTTATCCATAAGTCTAATCCACACATTGACTGTTTATCTCTTACCACACCTTATTATAAATACAGTCCTCCGCCTGACGTTCAGGATTTAGATCATACATGTCCAAATTTCTAAAAATCAATATATTATAATAACATAAATATAAGGTTTGATGTCAAATGAAAGGTCTGTTCGAGTGCATTCTGAAAAAAATATATATGTATCTATATGGATAAATACATAAACCACAGCTATTTCATAAAAAAACCCATAATAAAAATAATTATAAATTCAGTAGTTCACTTTTTGTAACAATAGTCATGTTTTTATATATTTTAATATATTTACTTGTTATTATACTTTTTGCATTTTTATTCTTTTGTGACTAAATTATTATTTCAATTTGTTAATAATAATTACATTGACGATAGGATATTTGCCATTTTTTTAAACACAGTACTTGCTCAATAAGTTCCCTTTAGACCAATTCCCGGCCTATTTAAGTGACGTTGTCACTGGACTATGCTATATCCTGCATAGTAACTATGCAATTTCCTGTTATTGATTCAATGTTTAGAATATTTTTGAGCATAGTTGCTAGGATAACATTGGTTATAATTGTTTTGCATTAATAGGTAAATAAAAATAAAAAAAGGTATAGTACCATCCTCCCAGATATCGTATCGACCCAGCGGTAGCAATAACGTCCCATATTCAACATGAGCATTTAATACCTCTAATGCGCAAGGTTATTAAGGAAGGCTATCATTATAATGGTACAATTGGGCGTCAGTAATCCGGAAAAGGGTTCGGGTAGAGCAGCAGTCGTGCCACTAGTCACAGGTCACATAACCGTTTCAGACACGGTCACAGCGCTCGACTCTTTCGCTGCACCACCTGATGCAGTTCCATCATAATAACGAATGACGCCATTACCATTTTACGGTAATTACGTCATTATATCGTACGCAGACGAGGCGTAACCGCCAAGCTTGGCTTAGGGCGCCGCGTTCGAACCTTAAACCCAGTGACGTAGGATTAACTCAATTTTAGGAGCTGTACCATATCCTACAGCGATATGATTGTGATAAAAATAAAATCCCAAATTATAGATATCAAGTTATTTGTAAAAATATAAAAATTAATATTACTTGATACTATTTTACGTAAAAAAATAAAAAACGTGATATTTATTTTAGAAAAATAACTTTATTTATTAAAATTTGTCCTTCCAAAATTTTTGAAGGACAAGCAGTGCCGGATTTGAGGAAATGATAGTCAATAAAGATACAATCGTGGATACTTTACTGCTGTAATGTACTTATATAAACGATAGTTAAATTATGTGTCTTCTAGGTCAGTATGTAAAAATATGCGGGTTATAGTTTAAAGCGTTTTCACAATACGTGGCGTTTTCTTATTTAAATTGCAATAAACAAACGCGCGTGTTGTGTAAGGAAATAAAAACTTAAATCAAATTGGATTACTGGTCGACTGAGGAGATCAACGCACATGACTAATGAGGGAAGGTGCATGCGAGTTATGTGAATGTGTTTTTAGCATTTCGAGGCTACCGAATGGGTGCTGGCTTGTGAGTTGGGCTGACCCTAACACATGGGTCATTTTGTCCCAACTACATTGGGAACATTAGCTCCCCTCAATCATACGCAGGCTGATTTTTTACATATAAAGATATCATGGCAATTTACATATAAGATAGGTGGTCTTCCACAAGCACGTTTCGTCGCTGGCAGGTCTAGGGCAAGCTTCACCATGTGATCATCTTGTCGTCGCTGGACATGACTGTACCACCGTAAACATCTTTCTTTGATTTAACAATTATTAGTCGTCCGTTAGTCGCTTAACATTCTGATTCATACAAGACAGCAGGTCTAATGGCTGGCATACATTTGCCCTTTGATCTTAAGGGGCATTTTTCTGTGTTTGTGATTTTTTACATATAAAGATATAATGTTGTAATGATTTTTGTGATATATTAGTATGGACGAAGAACCACAATGCGCCGCAGTCGTGGCGATTCAGAAATTGGCTGAAAGACTAGTGGGGTGCAGAGCGGGAGGGCAAGGGAGGTGCGGTACTGAGGAGAAGGAAAGGGGGGAGGGGGAGGGCGCGGAGCGGCCGCTCTCCAGCGGAAGTGGGCGCACACTCGACCGCCTACTCGAGGCGCGCCGCGGCGCCTGAAGAGTGCTACACTTGCGTCGCGCGCCACGAATACCAGGCCGGGCGCATCATTACATGCCCTGCCTCGTAATCACTATGCCGGAGCGTGTTGTTTGTCCTCGTCTCGAACACGGATTTCGGAACGCGAACGCTGCAGCCGCGCCGCATCGAGGGGAGCGAACAGCCTAAGAATTTCGAAACAAAGGCGTGTTCAGGAATATTCTAGTTCGAGTACATTTTTTACAGTTTATACGTCAGGGAGGCAAATGGTAAAATAAATGCGAGAGAAACGCAGATTTTCATGAGACGGGGAATTATGAACGACAACTGGAATATAAACAATGAGTTAAACATTCGCTTTGAAAAATCCAGAAATGCCTTATTTAATATGAAAACGTTATTTTGCCAAAGAAACATCAACATATACCTAAACAACGGGCTATTAAGATGCTACGTATTTCCAATATCATTATATAGGAGGAAAATCTGGATACTTGCAGACTTATTTTATATATTTCACAAACCTTTAAAATATATGAAAGTTGTTATAGGTACTATATGTTTGTAGTGACTCATGATGTTGAACAATGCAAAATTAAACTCAGCAGACATTTCTTTTCCAAGATTCGATTGACGTAATAGCACGGCAGAACTCAGAACTGTCTAATCGCCTGATGACTAATAGCTTTCAAAGGAATGATAATTTAATTTTTAAATTCGTCTTTCTTACGTTACAAATAATCATTGTATGGAAATAGTGTCTTTCATAATTGAAAATATTAATTCACACAAAAAAATCACCTACTTAACATCAGATTTACCGATATATAAGCGCGTACATTTAGCATATCATTTACTCTCGTTTGACGTTATCAACGGTAAGCAATCTCTATCTATTAGCTTCTTTCAAATAATTAAATGGTCTAAGCATTAAATACTGTGTTTATCCTACCGTATGTACGCCGAGGGAACAAGACTTCACAACGTTGGGCTCTGATCATATCGACAACGCCAGATATCAGAGAATCCCCACATGTTAAACAAATAATAAGATCAATTGCCTAAAATATATTTGATAACGATTTTTTTCTGTTTCAGTTAAAATAAAAATTTAGATGTTTAAGTGGAAACAAATAATTATCTTTGTTCTTGAAATTTTTATTTTTTTGCAATGTATTGAAACAGCTGCCTGTTTCCTGAATAATAATAGAATAAAAATGAAATAAAATACTTCTTATGGGATTTTATTGTCTTTTCAAGTAATTCAATAAAAGTCAAGTATTCCTGAGAATTATTGTCTTTATAAATAAGATAAAAACGAATTTACCGCGTGAAGTTTGTAACACCCGATGTTTTGGCAATGTGGCAACCGGCGTTGTGCAGTCTTCCCTGAACAACGGCAGTTGCAACATTGCTAAAACGTCGGGTGTTACATATTTCACGCGGTAAATTCATTTTTATCCTATTGTCATTCTCATTACACTCTTAGCGAAATTTTGATTCTGGATTTATTTTTGCATTATAAAACATTTTAAGGTGAGATGATGTGATAAGCGTTAACATAACAATTATTTTTTATGAAATTAAAATTAAATTCGTACTTATTATTCATCTTTTTCAAAGCGGCGTTAATTCGAGTCGTTGCTTTTCAAATGCAAGATTAGCGTTACTATGGCATTAGATTATTAGGTTGCGCATACTACTATATGGATTGAGCTATTCATCTCATTAGCGCATTCAGACAATACGCGCCGGTGCGACAGCGGTAATCCAGTTACGCAGTGGTGTGCGTGAAGGAAACGAATTACCGTAATTAATTTCCCTTTCCCAAGTCTTAAATGATTCGAGTTGGAGGGTAATTAATATTTAAAACTGTCTCACGGCGCGTTATCAGCTCACGCTGAACCGGCGACGTTGCGCGACACTGAGACAATAATCCGAGCGTCATTAATATGCGCTAAATCATGCATATGCATGAAGTTAGGTCGCGAGACACCGGTGGGGGCGGGGGGGGAGGGGGGGGGGGGAGAAGGAAGAGAGGGGTGAAAAGGGGATTTCCGCAAGGAAGGGGCATCCTCCTTGCACGCCTAGATTACAGCGCAGCGGATGATTCGCAAGAGATGGCCGTGACGTCATATTCGATGCGTGCACACAGGCTTATAGCCGTATCCGGTAAGCCGTGTCCGGTAAAAAATATCCGCGCATTCACATTATGCAGTTTGTTAATCAGTATTTCGGAACGTTTCGTAAAAGATGGACGTCGACGTTGATGTTGCGACCGCGGTTATTTTGTACTGGCATAGGCGTAGATTACTTCTTCTTTCTAGACCCTGTCCCATTCACTTGGGGTCGGCCTTTTTTGCCTTTATCCTCCACTGGGCACGATCTTGTGCTGTGTCGGCATCGAGTTGAGCGTCTCTCAGGTCTTTCTGGACCGTCGTCAACCAGGTGGCGGGTGGTCTTCCACAAGCACGTTTCGTCGCTGGCAGGTCTAGGGCAAGCTTCACCATGTGATCATCTTGTCGTCGCTGGACATGACTGTACCACCGTAAACATCTTTCTTTGATTTAACAATTATTAGTCGTCCGTTAGTCGCTTAACATTCTGATTCATACAAGACAGCAGGTCTAATGGCTGGCATACATTTGCCCTTTGATCTTAAGGGGCATTTTTCTGTCGCGCGTAACGCTTGTCAGTTGTCTTTACTTCATCCATCCTATTGTAGATCGTTAATTGGCTCTTGCTGAGTTGGCCACGAAGACCCATTCTGTTCAGGGTTGGACACACTCACGGGTCAACACCTATCCGACGGCCTCCACGCATAAAGTGCGAGCCTGGGTAGGACTCTGGCCTTATGGTCAGTTTCTTCTAGGAATCAACCTTCTGGCGCTCCTGGACGGTCTGCGCACAGTGCGGTGTAAGCCAATCGACTGTGCACTCTGACTGATAGTCGGGGGAGTCTGGAAGCAGTACTGTTTCCTATAGAACGGGGGTGGTTGCGGACCTTACGGCGACTGCTCTTGAAATGACCATCGGCCATCCGATCCTGGGTGAACAGCCGGACAAAGGACGCTGTGGTCCGCGATAGATTCGGTAAACACCGTTTCACCGCTTCGTAAAGGAGAGGATCGCGCAAGCGACCTCGAACTCGTAACCAATCGAGAGACCGGAGTAATCTGGTCACAATTGGAAGTAAGCGCGTGAGTGTAGGCCCGCCGGGTAACATTCCTGGCTATCTCGCGGTTAACGCATTGGCTTCTTACGGGCTTACGGCGGAGCTAGACGGTGGACTGTTTTGTTCTCAAGTTTTCTGCGCTCACTCCAGGGAGATAGAAAGACTAATCGTTAAAACTTCCTGAGGTGACGGGCTAGCCCGCTGTAGTCGACAACCCAAGTTGTAGATCGTTGAGTAACATCGTTGTCAATTTTTCCATCGTTGCTTAGTGTTGAGACCAAATACTTAAACTACATCACTGTTTTAAAGGCTGAATTCCTAAAGAGATCTATAGGCGTAGATTACGAAAAAAATATAAAATATTTTGGGTGCGGCTGCGGCGTTGGTGTTTAATCGAGGCGTTTAATTTTGGGCCACTTTTGGACACTCATTTTTTTACTGAGAGCGTTTAACGAACTTCTAAGAAAATTGGAAGATGACTTAAAAAAACAAGATACGTTAAGGAAAAAAAAATATTTGACCAGAAGTGATATTGACCATCGTCCCCCACCCGCAATACTTCCACGTGCGGCGTACGGTACAAAAAACGTTAAGGTATTCAGTGACTAGACACGGCAGCAAAAATAAACGAATTGTTTTTTTACCGTATTCGCTTTTACCGTGTAGTGAGAATACACGCGTTACCACTAAAACCGTACAAGAAAAACGTTTCGGTAAACCGCATTCTCGTGATTGGTATGACACGGCAGTAAAAATAGGCGAATCGGTTTTTTACCGTATTCGGTTTTTCCATACAGCGAGAATACGGACATTAGTTTTCATACGCCACTGTTAAACCTCACAAAAAAACAGTTTCGGTAAACAGTATCGTGTGAACGCACGGAAACGGCACAATCCGCGTAGCGCCAAGGGGACCTGCAATTATATAAAGCCTCACTACACATAGCGATATCGTACAATGTACGTGCGGCACGGCTTGTGTATATAGATGCTAAAAGCGTCATGTCTGACTTGACATCTGCCTGGTGAATTCGCACATATTCGATATATGATGAATAATTTCGACTGCGGAATATCTTCTGTTGCTACGTCGCATGCCAATGTCACTGTCACTGAATAATGGCCTGGGCGACATCGATGCTTATTTTTTATGCATGCCACTTAGTGGTGAATTCTTAGATTACCTAAGGTTGCAGAGGTAGTGGTAAGGTTGCAAACGTGGGGTTGTCACTGATATAATTCTAACAGCATTATATAATAATAAGAATATTATAGTGTGACGCCTTGAGTAGTCGATTAGAATATTGCAGCCTAGTATGGTAACCACATTATAAGGTGATCAATAAAGGATTGAGAGGGTAACATTGAATATAAATAAAATATTTCCATAGAAGTTGTCAGTAAAACTAGTAACCATATTATGAAAATGTGTTAAAAGACCTCTATATGCTCTCCGTAATGATATATTAGACTTTTATCTATAATATATTTTCAAATCGGTTGCATTATTCGGCATTCTTTAGACGCCCTTGGTCTGCAAATACCTACTAAGCACAATGCGTGACAAATTGTATCGTTCGCTCATCCCACATAGCGCAGAAACTGTTTTCAAAATCCTTTGTTTTCTTTCTTCTGACTTCAAAATAACACAATTCAAACAACTCGCCTCTGTAAAAAATACTGAATCAAAATAAAATAATAATATATTCACATCGTTAAAAGTATATATTGTAGGAATATAATAATTATTAGTACATATTTATATGTATATTTTGTAGGTATATATATGTGTGTAATTTAGCAAAAAACGTTTTTAGTTCTACTACCAATAATTTTATGTACATAATCGTTTGGAGTACTGAAGTTGGATTGTAAACTGTAGTTTTTTTAAATAAGGAGAAAAATACTGAATTTGGTGATTGCGATGGCCATTGCTTCGTGAGAGCATTCGTAATAGAAATATGGATGTTGGTAGTATTATGACGTTGATATATGAATTTATCGTGATGGAGATTTCGTCTAGGTTATAAGACATCTATACTAGCATAATATATGACTACACGGAGTCTAGTTTATTATTATCATTATTATTTTTTTATTTTTTTATTTTTTAAAGTGTAGTATTTTCTAGGACATGTCTCTCCAAAAATTTGCGGCCTGGATGGCCTTATCGTTTGCTTCTTCTAGATCCTGGTTATTATTAATAATCTTGTTTATTATTAATATACGATGAAATGCACCACTACAGTATGTTTAGAGTTCATGGTGCTAGAAAAGTCAAGCTTAACGCCATAGCATAAAGGAGCGATACAAGTAGAGTGGCCAATTACAACGGGCGAACCCGTCACTTCTGGAAGTTTTACCGATATTAGATCGTTTTGTCGTCCGTGAGGCGAGCGCAGAAGACTTAGGACGAAACAGTCCACCGTTACACTACATGCTCGTAAGAAACCAACGCCTTAACGCGAGATAACCAGGTTAATCATCCAGCGGGCCGACACTCGCACCCTTACTTCCAGAGGCAACCAGATTACTCCGGTCTCCCGACTGGTTACAGGTTCGAGGTGGCTTGCGTGGTCCTCTCCCTTACGTAGCGGTGATACGGTGTCTACCGAATCAATCGCGGACCACGGCGTTCTTTATCCGGCTTACAAAGGAGCGATACAGATCGAACGCTTTATAAACATAGTTGGAGGTGTAAAATCGAAGGTGAAAATCCACGTTTAACCCGATAGATAGCCCGAAGCGCAGCCCGTTCACGAGAGAATGAAGCGGCGCTGTCTCGAAGACAAAGCGCTACAACACTGATTGAGTCCGCCAACAGGGGCGTCAGTATACCCCGGAGGGCGTTCGCCCGTCCCGCTCGCGCTTTCGGCCGAGCGAAAGGGGCGGAAGCGAGACGGCGATATCGCGAGCCACCTAGCCCGGTGTTGTATTGCCGCAGGAATTTATTGGAGGCGAATTGATATGTGCTCGGTGTGCTTTCATGCGCCTCCGTTTTGCTCCATTTTTAGACAACTCTCTCTAGGAGCGAGCGCTGCGCTGCGGGCCGAGGCTTTGTTGTATTGTCGATTCGGATGCGCGGCGTCGTCGCCTTGCATCGCGTCGCTACGCAACTTGGAGGCAGCACAATTTATCACGAGAAGTAAGTTACAAATGAATGATCATATGCTTACGAGGGTTGTATTGAAAGTATCCGATTTTATGCTGTACTAATGTACCGATTTTATGCTGTACTTACTGCTGTAAAAATGACATAATATAATAAAAAAATATTTATATACCATTTAAACGGTATTTAAAAGTTACCAGGTATTCATTAACAATTTTATTAACAATTTTAATAAAAATGTTAATAAAACCTTTATGTTCATTAAATGTATCTAGATATCTAATGCAAGCTAAGCTTTGTGGAACGATATATAAAATGACCTGATAAATCTGCGTATGTTCTTTGTATTTTAAATGAGATAACTGACAAGAAATTTTAAAAATAATATTTAATTACTACAATGTTAATGTGTTTATAGTAATTATAATATTTAATTACTACAAAACTTAATAACGATGATTCTCTTTTTTTTAAATTAATTTTGGCATGATTTCAGAATAATATGGTTACTAGATTTTCCTTACATAATCATAATATCAAAACCATATTAATTTTCCAGCTAGGGTATATTTCAAGTAAAGTACATTCAGGTGCCGAGAATTCATTATCTAAAGCACTAAATTAGAGATATCGTATTTCTTTGAGACCTACATATTTTCGCATTACTTCGACTTTGGCGCTGCCAGTCCTTGTAGGCGTTTTAAATGTGCTTCAATCTCTTGGGAGATATACTCTCTTTATTGTGAATATGTCACAATGGGCGGGTTTATTGTCATATGACAATCTCTTACAACCAACCCTACTATGACGTGTTATATGTATATGAGCGTGTAACATGTCTGTAAGTGTGTGTCTTGTTATTGCATTCGATCGACAGAAATGAAATTGAATTCCGTTAATTTGATCTTAACGGAAAATGGTGACCCAGCCGGGAATCGAACCCGGGACCTCACAATGTAAGATCAGGCGACCTAACCACTATGCCACCATCACTCTGTGTATCACTGTGATCAGTGAGCGCTGAACTGTATACATAATGCGTCTGACAGTGGGCTCCCTCATCTCTAGCAGATCTAGGTTCTGCGGCTTGATAACACCGCACATTTCTTTTTCCATTACTGCTGTGGCGAACGCCCTTACCCTCACTCTCGTCAGTTGAGTTAGAGTCTATGAACAAAAAAATATATGATACAAAATATAAATTATAGCTTAGCGAGTAACTTGTCACGAATGAGTAGAATAAATACCAAATTAATTAGTAATTCTATGATTATGGAAACACTGTAGCACATATGCAGTATCTATATTATAAATTTATCGTTTCTACAAAACTCAAATAAAAAAAATAGATTTTTGTTATACATGATCGCACCATCGTTTTGTATTTCCGCAAAAAACCATTTCGTTTTATGTTTTTTTTTAAATAACCTAAAATCAGTAAATGTCACAGAGTAAAACCCCTTCTGCATTAATTAATTATACAGACATCTGTTTAGGTATTTCGCTGAAGAAAAACGCTGAAATTTAATATGAAATTTACATGGATACTTTTAAGTGCCTGTTCAGGTGGAGCTTGCTTGCTTTTATTTAAATTTGAACTAAATAGAAGCCCTTTCAACTAGAACTAGAACCTGCAATGTGTTCGAAAATTGCAAGATCTCTTTCGAGACGATCAAATTGTAGAGCGAAGAAAGATCTATCATATAATTGGGTACAATTGTGAAATAAGGATGAAAGGCGACATGGCTATAAAATTTGAATGATATAATAATTACATACTACCTACTCTAAAACTACTTATTCGGCTAGTAAAATTTTCATGGCTTTTTGTATCCTAGCGATTGCAATGATATGGTCAACTCACATTATATCTCGATACTTAAACAAATAATCTAAAACAAACATAACATGGCAAACATGCTGCGGGTCTGTGTCCTTAGCTGCACTGCCAACCTCGTAACAAGAATATCCTCGAAAACTCTTTACTCTCCAGTCGCCATTGCAGGTCGCAGCAAGCGGGGATAATAAAACCCCCAGTGGATTGGTGGCATCTGTGAGCATTAGCATTTAAAAACCGTAGATGGGCTCTTTTATATAATGAGTAGCACATGATAACAGCACTCACCTGTATGCCAAGTGGACGGTTTTCATTGTATGTATACATTTTTTGTCTTTGGTGTGACTGGCTACTATATAATAGGTATATCCTGACAAGGATTTTTTGCTCTGAGGATATTACTTTTTGCAGCGTCTGTAGTTCTACTAAGTAGCCTTTGACATTTTTGTAAATCATGGCTATGCATTTATATGTATATTTTATTGCAGCAAATAAACGTCCTCATTTAAGCACAGTTTCACTCCTTTTTTGTCATAGTATGCTTCTCCGATCTTATCGGGATAATATACTATCTATTCTAAAACATCAGTCGTCTTCGTATTCACAGTCCTTTACTGTTCACGCATCTTGAGTCCGCTAATTTCATGTAAATGTAAGAATACAATGAGGGATTTTTTTTCACAAAAGATTTATTAAAAAACGATAACCCTATAAAGGCTAGAAATGATTTATAGGGGCTTACTATCAAGAGATTTGATCAGAATAATATATATAACATATATAACAGAATAAGCGTAAGAGGCATTTAGTAGGAAACATTTTTCGTAGATATGATGTAATATGACTCCAAGAAAAGGAAGTACGTCATCCATTGTGCAATGAAACCGTATAATTTGTTTTTTTAACAGCAATTTTATTTTAAACTTTTTGGTGTGCCGTAGTGAGATAGTTTTATGACTAGAGTCATTCCTTGTAGTCTACTTTACCAATAAAAAAATACATTAGAACCAGTGAAGTGTCATAGTTTAGGCAGGCTGTATCTTTGCAGCATCAGGACTGAGAAGTTGGAACCCGGAGTTCAGTGACAAAGTATCTGTTTGAGACCCACAATACTAATTTAAAACTAGCAGGTTCTCAAATCTTGCCGTTTAGGCAATAGGCATGCGATACCCCTGCAGCATCGGGATTTGAAAATCAACGGTTAAATTTGTCCTAATGTTTTATTATAATGATGCAATGAACCGAATACCCGTGCAAAGTTTTATGTAAATTGGTTCAGTAGAAGTACGGGGGAAATGAGTTACAGGATTTGAAGCATGCGGAACGAGATGAATAAAACCATTTAAGACTGTTCATAAAGACTCAATACATACTTTTCCCATGTGTTTTAAAATATTAAAGTTAAAAATATTATTTTTCTACAAAAAATGTATGATAAATTAGCTTTCGGCAAACTGAATTTCATGGTTTTGCAAAAATTGAAAGTCGTCCATTTTTAGTTTTTAAACTAAATTCGTCATGTTTTTAAGACGAATTTAGATGTTGAAAATAAAATACTCATAAACATTGTAAGTTCATGAAATTAATTTCACGGAAAGCTAATGTTTCGTACATTTTTAAGTAAACGAATAGCATCGTTTTTTCAATAAATTAGAAACCTATGAACCGTGTAATGAACCACAATTCATTTGTAATTTCATTCATTATATAATTGAATTTAGCATTTTAACAAGCATTATCATGGAGGAATTAGTAGGCGGAGGCGCCGAAGCGGCTGAATATAATTCCTATTCCGAGTCCAAAGTTTTCAGAGCAACTAGCTGTTATATTAACAGTTACAAAGTCACGCAGCCGAGTATTTCAGTTGAAAATTCATTAAATCGCGCAGGCTAGTGTCTACGCTGTGTCTCGTTAGTCGTCGCCCGCCCTAGCCCCTTCGCTCCCGCCCTGCGATCTCATCCGCCCGCCCATCGTGCGAACGCCTCGGTTGGCAATCTAGTTTTGCGTTGGGCGGAAGTTTTATTATGTTTTAATTCAACCCTAATGAGAAATTTATTCAGTTGCGTCTGTTTTCCAGTGGTGCGCAAATTCCCACGCGGCTCAATATTAACATAGATTTTTAAATAACATATTATATTTTTATGTTTTTGTTGCATCACAGTTGAAATATAAGTACCAGCGAGACAACGCCTTTGATCTATTGGAAATTGAGTAAGGATTATATATGCTTTCGGAATAATCCTTACCATTTTGCTGAATGTTTCAAATCTGTTCAATTCTAGTTTAAATAAAGATGAAAAAAGTGAATGAAATCATCTTTCAAAAGTTATATGCGTGGGTGACACTGAATGTTTTTACAATCTCAAATATACATTTGGAAAAATATTGGATTGATTCTTACATTACCATTTTGGTATTACGGTTTTATTCAGAATAACGATATATCCATTCGTATGTTGTTGAACTACAAGGAATTTTGTCAACTCCTAAGCAGTATAAATTCCCTGAAAGTCTCGGATGCACAGCCCTCCGTCCAGATATAACTCTTTACTCTCTATCTCGGAAGGTGGCCCTTATTGTAGAATTAACTGTCCCATGGGAATCAAATATCCCAAAAGACCACGAGTACAAATTAAATAAATACCATGATCTTGCAAATGCCGTAACCCGGAACGGCTTCACTGTTCACCTTCACGCGGTGGAAGTTGGCGCTCGTGGCTTGCCAGCTAAATCTCTATTTCACCTCTTTAAAGATCTTGGCCTTTCCAGAAAAATAATCAACTCTTTCTTAGAAAAATTATCTAAAACTGCGATTTGCGCATCTCAAATTCTATGGCTTCGAAGGGGGAGTGAATGGGTGGTAAGGTGAACGCTCACATGTGGCAAGACACCTGTCCTAAACCTACCACAGCCGGTTCGTAAGTCCGGAATCCACTGCTCACCCCGCAGAAGTGTAAAAAAATTGTATTATGATGGGCCCGACTCCGGTCGGTGAATTCCATGGCAGCTCCGTTTGTATTTTATTTACTCGATTATTGCATCAATTTTTTTTTCTTACGGTTAATACGGAAATAACAGTATAGTCTAATTTCAACATGATTTGTGTCCGCCTATAACCGTACGTATCCTACTACATGCTGTCATGTTAGATGCAAGATTCGAAGATCACGACGTAATGAAATAACATTACGAGACGGTAACTTTTGTCACGTTTACACTGTTACGCGTCATTTTAATTCATACATATGGACCACAGTCCAAGTTATATACGTAATCCGTATAATATTTCGTTATATTTTTCTCAGTCTAGGGTATCCGTGACAGGCTGATATGCCTTTTAATGGTTAATTCTATATATAAAACTAAATAATATAAGTATATATATTTTTTAATTTGACTTTTTATGAAAGAACATGGTTTTTGATATTTTGAGATTTTTCTACATGTGATTTTTTTGCATGAAAAACTAAGTTGAACGGCGCTTACAAGTTTTATTGATTTAGGCCTTCGTTGCTAAGGAATTGCAATATTTTTGTTTAGCTTTCGGAAAATCTTTATTACCGAAAGAACTTGTAATATCCCAAAACATGTTTTTCCTGAAAATTATAGGAATATAGAAATAATAATAATAACAAATACTGACAATTCAATAATTGATATAGATAACTGCATATTTCCTACTTGTGGTTAGTTCGTATGCCCACTATAAAAAGGTTCTATAGTGTAAACAAATCGCTTGATTTAACACACGAAAAATCTAACGTACAACCATCCACAAAACACAAAATCGCTGATTTCCCTCCCGTTCGGATTGGAGTATTAAGGGACGTTCGTTTGCACTTTGGTGGTCTTATTTATACTGTGATTGTACTAAACTGTGTTTTATACGGGTGTATTCTTGACGTCATATCCGCTTCTGCGGAAAACAAAGATTTAACTCTACGAAACTGCTTGATAAATTGACAAGAAACTACACTGAAACTTCAGCGACAAGCTCACCTAGCATTATTATTAATTGTATTGTCAAAATTACGCTCAAGTGTGCTACTTAATCTTACTTGGCTGTTGCGTCGCTTTAATATGACGCAGAATGTTTTAGCTTAATTATTTTATTAGCATTCTGACCCTATTTTATGAGCACCAATTTAGTGCCGCCTGTATTTAAACGGAAAATGGAGGCTATTATGGTGGCTCTAAGTCAAGGATATTTAAGGCGAAGTATTATAATGTAATGCTTTTTTGACATTGAGGACTGCTCCTAGAACTGACAGAAACTAATAAAATACAATACGAACAAACGAATCATTTGTCCCGCACAAAACGAATTTAGCAAACGTTTTAAAGGTTCTTCTATCAACAGTTAATGACTTCTGGAATCAGTACACTGCCTGCGAGTATGCATACCTTAATTTTAAAACAACAGTGCGTTGGTTAGCTCTAAATAAACTCTTCAATTTAACAATATTTCTTCCTAATTAAATAACTTATAATATAATGTTTATTACTAGGTGTATACATATATAATAATGAATGCACTTCAAAAACAAACAACAAGAAACAATAAATTTATTTACTTCGTACTATGAAAGAAAAGGAAATAATCACGGTAAACTAAATTTATTAACGTATTTTTTAACAAGTTCTCCTAAAAATTCTTATCACTGTACTTTCCGAAATTCCAGTATTGTTCCACTCCTTTTTAAAATGCCAAAAATATGTCGCAATAATCAATTACTATTGCTAGATATCGCTTCGATGCGATCAGTTTTTTTTATTATCGGTTATATAATAATACCATGAGTACAAAAACAAATATTATCCAAAAAAAATGTAGCACAAAAATGAGAAACTAATACTTTTAAACCACAAAACGATAGCCTACGCATTACTATGAGAGTGATAGAATGTTCTCTCTTTTAAATAGTAATGGCTGATCGTTCGTTTAAATTGAGCAGTCGCCAGGTCGCGATCCACGTCGAGCAGAATCGCACATAGGAAAGCGTAATTTGAGGGAGGTTATTTTTTAAATAATAAGTACGTTTCAAGGATAGCTACAAAATAAAGCAATTCAATGCGTATTACATATATACCATGTGTACCTACTATAGAATATTATATTTTCATTAATATGGAAAAAATGTTTAATCGAATAGTTTCCCTAGAGCTACCCAGCACACTAATACTAAACTGCTATAAAAATGGTATCCTCCTTGGAACAGGCGCTGCCCAGTTAGGAGTGACGCAGAATCACTACGTTTAAATAATTCTTATAAATTATCTTGATTAAATTAAACATGCGATATAGCCCAAAAAACGAGGGCATGACACCAGGCAGACAGTTTCCCAATGTTATTAGTTACAGATTTTTAAAATTATATTTCAAAATAATAGGAGCGTTGTTAGGGGAGTGGATATTTTATATCACTTTCTCTCGCAACTCGCAAGCGGCCAATCTTATCGGCGAAAAGAGACAGTATCCTATTACTTGATTCTGCACAACTTCAATTTAAAGGCACGGCATCTATATCGACATAAAACCTTTCATGTATTCTATTTGCGTGTACTAATGTGGTAAATCTGTAATATGTAACATATTATGTAGTAATAAGTAAAATCTATTTGTAGATATTTAAAGGCACGGCATCTATATGGACATAAAACCTTTCATGTATTCTATTTGCGTGTACTAATGTGGTAAATCTGTAATATGTAACATATTATGTAGTAATAAGTAAAATCTATTTGTAGATATGTACTAATTGTGTGTAGCTATTATGCAGTAATATGTAAATCTGTAATATGTATGTAATATGTATTATATTATGTAGTAATATGTAAAATCTTTTTATGTGTACTAATTTGTGTGTACCTATTATGTAATAATACGTAAAATCTGTAATATGTAATATATTAGTAGTAATATGTAAAATCTACTTGTGTGTACTAATTTGTGTGTTATGTAAAATCTGGGATATGTAATATATTGTGTAGTAATATGTAAAATCTATTTGCGTGTACTAATTCGTGTGTACATATTATGTAAAATCTGTAATATATAATATAATAAGTATGTATTGTAGTCATATGTAAAATCTATTTTTGGGTACTAATATGAAAATTGCACTGGTTCAAGTTATAACAATCAACGTGTTAATAGTATCCCTACGCTCGTTCGGAATACTATATCAGTGTATTTCAATCGAGTTATTGTTGCCCGCTATAATCTCGTTATTACTTGCCACTAGCACGCGAGTAACGTGTAGGACCTAGTTTCAGGACCGGGAGCGAATTGTGTATTTTTTCAGCGTCCCCACACTGAAAACTTTATTTACGCAGCGCAAATGCCGCGCAGCGTGAAATTCAAAGTGGCACAAATTGTCACCGCTGCAAGAGCGGTCACCGAGCAGCGAGCGGCGACAAGTACGTGTTGCGCCTCCCAATGCAACTCGCCGCAGAAAATTACGATCGTGCGCGTTTACTTCCCCTTCTCGAGGAGGCCGCCGCGGGTGCGGCCAGTCAAGGAACGGCAAGCGCTGCAGTAATACGCGTACATTAACACTGATATACTCTGTAATAATTTAGCAGGTTGCATCGAAAAGAAACCGGTTCTGTACTAGAGCTGCCAGTTACGACGGGCGAACCAGTCACCTAAGAAAGTTTAAATATATTGGTGATATTGAATCGTTCTATCTCCCGTGAGACGAGCGTAGAAGACTTAGGACAAAAACAGTCCACTGTCTAGTTACGCCACTCGCCCGTAAGAGAACAACGCCTTACAGCGAGATAACCAGGTTTATCACACATCGGGCCGACACTCGCGCCGACACCCGCGCCCTTACTTCCAGTTGCAACCAAATTACTCCGGTCTCCCGAATGGTTACAGGTTGAGGTCGCTTGTGCGGTCCTCTCCCTTGCGTAGCGGTGATACGGTGTCAACCAAATCTATCTCGGACCACGGCATACTTTTCCCGGCTCTTCACCCGGAATCGGGTAGCCCAATGGTCGCGTCAAGAGCAGTCGCCGTAAGGTCAGCAACCACCCCCGCTCTATTACTGCTTTACGGAAACATTACTGCTTCCAGACTCCCCTGACTGTTAGTGAGAATGCACAATCGATTGCCTGACGCCGCACGGGGCGCAAACCGTCCAGGAGCGCATGAAGGTTGACTCTTAGGAGAAACTGGCCCGCAGGACAGAGTCCCGCCCGAACTCGCACTTCTGCGTGGAGGCCGTCGGATGGGTGTTGACCCGTGCGTTTGGCCGACCCTAAACATATGGGTCTTAGTGGCCAAACTGCTCCTAACGGTTCTGTACTGTGTGGCATTATCAAGTCGCAGAGATGTGACGTCATCTCGTTTACGACATATTCTCTATCGGTTCAAAAATCAAGCACAAGGACTGTCAAGTCCAGAATCGAAGTGGTGCGATAAGACTTATAGGTTTAAGAAGAATACGCTGTCCCTAACAAAGTGCTTTGCAGATAATTAATTCTCAGCGGCATCCTCGATCGGAGAAACACACAGACTCTGATAGATTTATCTAAAGCCCAGTACGTGCGGCTGAACTTCAACAGCATTACCACTATATATGAATATATAATACAGAGTATTCATTAATTCATTCCTTTTTTTCCGCCAGATTATCGAGAAAAGTTGCGAGTTTAAGACCCCAATTATACTATGATTCATAGACTACTAAAAGGCTTTTGACTAGGTAAGATAAGACAAACTGTGGGAAGTCGTCATAGAAATGGGAGTTTTACCTGACGCGGCCCGGTGGCATAGTGGTTAGGTCGTCTGATCTTACCTTGTAAGGACCCGGGTTCGATTCCCAGCTGGCTACCATTTTCCGTTGAAATAAAATTAACGGAATTGCATTTCAATTCTGTCGATCGAATGCAATAACAAGACACCCACTTACACACATGCATATAAACACTTTATAGTAGGGCTGGTTGGAAGAGATTGTCGTATAACAATAAACCCGCCTATTGTGAAGTTCACAATAAAGAGTATAAACAATATGTTTTATAATTAACTTCTTTATCTAAAAACCATCTTATGTAAGAGTTGACAACGACAGTTTCCAAGACAAAAAGAAAGAGCGACAAAGTGCTTTCTACGGAGAGTACATCATACGAATGTCTCTGGGAACTCGAATGAAGGTTTTTCTATGAATAGCAAGAGGAATACCAAGCTATTTTATATATTACATAATGTGTTGCTAGCAACATCCAGACATAACATAAATATAATACTGCATAATGCTGAATTTTGAAAGCGATGATAGGGATTCGCTATCAATAAAAGCAAGTAGAAACTGAAGATCGTCGGCAAAGTTGCAATTCCTATATGGCAATACTACGCAGGACACTGATATCGTGAACAATATCTCTAACGATGGAAGCTATCTACCAGAAATAAATAAAAGAACTGCAATGGTTCAAGACCCAATGACCCGGCTCACTTATATCTGAACGAATAGAGCCATCACCATAGCCACCAAGATCCATTTAATTCGAATGCTGTTTTCCCAATATTGCTTTATGGCATGAAAATGGGCCATTCTAGCAAGAGAGACAGGAAATAGTAGCATTCAAAACGTGGAGTTAGAGGCGAATTTTCGAATCACATCGACTGTCAAATGCACAATGTGTCCATTCTTTCTCAGATTATAGTAACAGCCTGGATCTTCACTACATGTCACCATCGAATACTATAGTACTTGGGTCATATATCCAGGCAAGGGGACAATAATAGTTTCAAAGAAAATCTTATTATTGGAAATGTCGAGGACAAAAGACCAAGTGAAAGAGTCAGTTTTATTATAGTTTAACAAGGCAGTAAGGATGGCCGTTAACAGAAGCCAATTAAGTTAACAGCCGTTAACAGAGTTCATCAAGAAGCAACTACAGAGGGAAAGACAGGGAAATAGTTAGTTGCAGCATACGAGTTCAGTAGCGCATACAGAAAATTGTATAGATGTTTGTTTTCCATAAATACTGGAATACTTTCAGGGGATGAATCTGTACATTTTTATTTTAGAAAACAATCTGATTATACACAAGTTATGCAGAAAAACTTATTTTTTCGGTAACAAAGGCCTAAATAAAAAAAATATCAATGACTTTCAACTTAATTTTTATTACAGAATAATATTCTGTATAAAAATATTTTACTTCAGATAACACCTTATTTCAGGAAGAAAGTAAAAAAACTTGTTTCTTGTTACTATTTTATTTTTTCTTTAGTATTATGTACAGATTCACGCCCAACAGGGATGCTAGTATTTACAAGTACATCCAATATATACATATATATCATGTTGCATATCCCTGCGAATAGTTTCTATGGGCGATCTCTCAGGAAAATCATATTATTCGCATTATTAGTATAAATGAGTGCCCCTCCATATTAGTTTGTTTATTGTTTATACTCTTTATTGTGAAATTTCACAATGGGCGGGCTTATTGTCATACGAAAATCTCTTACAACCAACCCTACTACGAAGTGATTATATGTATGTGTGCATGTAGCATGTGTGTAAGTATGTGTCTATTGCATTCGATCGACAGAATTGAAAATGCAATTCCGGTAATTTTATCCCAACGGAAAATGGTGACCCAGCCGGGAATCGAACCCGGAACCTTACAATGTAATTGAAAAATCTTTTTCCAGATCAATGGAATATTCGCATAATACGTACACTTTGCTCGAAACAATTGGGGTAATTATTCGAAAATTTTGTTTATCGCTATATTCGCTACGCTATCGATATGTCGATATTTCGCGAATGTATTGCGTTTATGACGCGGGGATTTTTATGATATATAACGTAATTTTTGATCGCATTTCACCCCACATTCGCGTAGCATTCTCCCCTGCCGCCATGTAGGTTATAAACGAAGATACGCTGCGACGCATCGTCGCATTTTACGGTACTCATAAAGAATAACGCCGAATTTATCTTTACGGGAATCAGTGCACCGCGGTGACAGATGGTATAACCTTATGATGGCTAGAATCGTATGACACTCTCTACATTCATATAAACGGGGTAGTCCAAAATAACGTTGATAAATATTTAGGAGAATAGTTTTATTACATTGCACGTCAGAAAGTGAACTATTGTATTTATAATTATTTTTATTACGGTTTTTTCGTGAAATATTTATGGCTTGTGTATTTATCCACATATTTACGGAATGTACATAATCAGACTTTTCATATGATTCTAAACACGATATTTTAGTGTTAATTTATTGGCATTGGGATATTTAGATATTTAGACTGTGATACTCGGGATAATATAACGATTTTAACAAAACATCTAAATCAGTTACAGGGTTTTGAAGGTATGGTGGAATAAAGAAACAGAAAACATATAAAAAAGAGGATGTGCTCAATCTCTCCCAACTCAACCATATTATGTAAATGGTGTTTATATGACATATTATATGAAGTTATTGTAAATTAATAAATAAAAATAAATAAATATATACAGATGAATACTGAACACATAACACTGATTATTTGTTGGGCAGTCATAAAAAAACAATCGTAAACGGAATGCATTAAAACTGATATAGATTTATTTTATAATTTTGTAAACTTTATTTGGACACGTTGTACATATATAGCTGTTTGCGTATATATGGCTCATCTTCTACTAACTTCTATGATTACCTTTACATACTGCTACGAAGCGTTAGACCGATTTGTCGTGCCGCGTAATAACCGAAATATTACACAAAAAAGGGGATAAAATGAATAGGCTCAGGCGATAGCCTGAGGCATCCGCGCCCCGCGCTTTTATAGCCTTTCAGGAATTTCCTTTATGTATTTGGACAACAACTTTGTGAATGTTTTAGCTGAAATGATACCCGACAGCGCAAGTGAAGAGTCCCGACGGTGCCGTATTTTTCCTCGCGTCCGCCGGGTTACGGACGATTTATTCATACAGGCGCGTGTTATTTCAACTAAAAATTCACGAAATACGTTGATTGTTTTGCATATCAAACGAGAGAATGCGATGGGTGAAAGATTAAATATATATTTCGATATTTCGAGTGCGCGTTTCGGTGGAAAACTTGTTGCCATACGGCTCAGAGGACCAAATATATGCTCTATATTAAAACGCTATTACTTAAATGGCAAGTTCCAAGTTTAATTTATTGGTGAAACTCAGCGGGATATGTTTTAATTGTTTGATGGGCTTATGAGAATTTAAGAAATGTAAATTACGCAAGCAGGTGGATTTGCATGTAATGTGTACGCAATCCTCTGCGCGAGATATTCCTTAGTAGCGCCTCTTTGTCAGTTTAAATTTACACAACGATACTTTATTAACATTACCAGACCTATTCATGCAACCACCAAACCCAGTGAAAAAACTATAACGACGGAGATGACATCAAAATATGAGTTTTTGGGAAGATCAACACGGGGGAATACAGGCTGTAACAAAGGGGTCCCCTTTATGACGAAGCAGTCACTTTAGAAATTGACGAAAAAAACTGCTTTAAAACGAGCTAATAAGCTTAATTAAATAAGTTATTATATTAAAAAGAATATAAACCACGACTGCCGTTACAGAAAGTGAAACGTTTTTTTATGAAATGTTTGTAGTTTATATATTTATTTATCCATATAGAATGATCTTTCATTTGACACTAAACAGGATATGTTTATGTTAACGTATTGACATTTGGATATTTAGACAACTACTTACTTAATATTTGGGACAGTTAAAGTACCTTAACTAACACGGCATGACATAACGGTTCTAACGATACCACACATTTTTAAATTGGTTCTAGCCTTTAGAAGTTATGGTGGTATAAAGAAACGGAAAACCTACATAGATGAACCCTGAACACAAAACACTCATTTTTGATGGGCAGTCGTGTAATTAGAAGCGGTTGACGCCAATTTGATCAGAGAAGTGAAATTTATTTCCTGGAGAGTACTTGAACTTTTCCCGGGAAAAAGACCGTTCCTTCGTGATAAAATTAGAATGCTATCCGGCTCGGTCGAATATTCCTGATCCAAATTTCTATGAACCATGATATTTCCATTATGTTGATCATGCTCGATTATCTACGACGATTATCTACGACATGGCAAAGACTCATAATAATACTCCCTTATAGGCCAAATATAATCAATCTAGTTACCTTAAGCCAAACAAAACTGACCACAAGTTAAATAAAAAAAAAATAAAAAACACGACTGCCGTTACAGAAACTGAATTATGTAATAAAAATATTTTTGTTACGGTTTTTTATGATATATTTATGGTTTTTGTATTTATCCATATATATAGATGTATATTTTCGGAATGTATTCAATCCGACCTTTATTTGATATTAAACACGATATATTTATGTTAAATTATTGACCTTTAGACATTTGTACATTTACTGTAAGGTACCCTATGATACTCAGGGTGACATAACGATTCTAACAATACCAAATACTTTTAAATCGGTTCAAGCATTCATTTGACATTGAACACGATATATTTATAATAATTTATTGACATTTGGACATTTAGACAAGTATTTTTTGACATTTGGAAAGTTTGGGTACTTATGACACTCGGGATGACATAATGATTCTAACAATATCACACACTTCTAAATCGGTTCAAGCGTTTAGAAGTTATGGTGAAATTAAAAAATGAGGGTTTCTTCATTAATACATACCGGAATTTTTCTGAGCACAATTGCGTAGTTTTATAACTTTTCAAAATTTTGGATTGGAATAAATTCGTAAGAACCGTAAACGCTTATTTGAAAATCCGTAAAATGTTGTGGAGTGTGATAAACCACTTTGTATAATTTATTTCCAAATACTTGATCTATTCCTGACGGCCGCGAAGAGGAAGACTGAAAAAAACTAAACTGTCAAATGATGAATGCGCCGTAACACGGCGATTTATATTAAAAACGCTGCTTTCTCCTTATATAAGAGCAAGGGGTCGAGACACGTACCCTATGACACTCGGGAGGATAAAACGATCCTAACAAAAAGACACACTTCTAAATTAATTCAACCGTTTAGAAGTTATGGTGGAATAAAGAAACGGAAAACATACATAAATGAATCCTAGACACATACCACTCCTTTTGGACAGTAGTGTAAAAAGCGCTGAGATGATTTATCTAAATGCTGTAAAATTTAGCGATCAGCGTCTTGTTAGGTAATGTCGATTCACTCTCGGGAGTATTTCTCTACTTTCCAAGGAAATATGACTTACTTTGTTATATCGTAAATTAGTCTGTCTTAAATTGTCATTAATATGCAGAAGGTGGAGTCTATATCAAATATTATTTTTAGAGACGGTAAATGTAAATACGAAGAATTCATCAGTGAGGGTGTTTTAAGAATGGATATCGATATACCGTATATTCACAATATGTATATGGTAGATTTAGGAGCGAACATTGGTGGGATGAATATTTGAATTAAATATCGATAGGATGTTCTGTATTTATTCTCTCTGTCGCGGTGAGCGGTGCTTCCGAAGCTGAGAGATTATGATCGCGCGCGCGAGTTGACTCAGTCAGAGCTCACGCGGCTCTAATGAATGCAACTGCGGGTTCTAAAATGAATATTCGTTACCATTGTTTTATGTAGGATAATATGGGGTTGAGCGCGGTGTTGCTTTTTGCACAATGCAGCCCGAAGATAGTGCCTCCATCACACCAGACAATGGCGCGAACGCGCGCGCCCGCAAGTTTCCCAACCGCTTCGGTGGAAATTCGCGCTTGCAGAATACGCTGTCAGATTTAACATTTCGCGAGTGTGCATTTTAATGTGTGTCTAATGAGTGCAATTGCTAACCGAGCGAAGAGCTCGTATCTTATGGAGGCGAACTGCTTGCTCGGGATGCTTTGGATTGGGCGAGCAGCTTTAACTAGAGTACATCGACGACTAATCCAAAATGTAAGGACAGGATTATTTACCAAATATGTTTAGACGATAATTTATGAAAATCACATATTATGAAACTATGTATACTTAAATATACTTTCACATTTTTAAGAGAAATCTAACGAAATAGATAATGCCGTTAAATTACGAAGAGATTGGTTACATTTCTAAATCGTGGTCATTACTATCTGAGTTGCAGGACAATTATCCATATCTGTATATTTCACCTGATTCTTGAGGTAGACGCGTACGTTTGCACCTGCATTTAATATAATATTGACATCCTAATATTTATTAAGGAATTATGTTAAAAATAAAATTATATATTATACTTATTATTATTATTTTTGTTCTGTAGTATATCAAGAGATATTTTCTTTTAGTTTGAATAATTTTTATCTTAGTTTTTAGTAAAATTCAGAACTTATGTTATTTAAATTCTTATTCTAATTTGACTTCTTTATTTTAGATATTTTGTTTATTCTGATTTGAATTTATTCGTAGACATTTTAATTTTAAACTCATAATTTTAAGTACTTTCTAATATAGTTTTGCAATTGTATTATTTTGTGTATAAATTATCAATTTATATGTATGTAAACTACCCGCTGGGAGAGTGGTGTAATGGGCGGGAAAATTCATTTGTAAATTAAATAAACCACAGAAAAAAGCGGGTAGTTGCAGGTGAAGCGGGTAGTTGCGGGTAGTTGAGCAGTATTCTTCTTGCCGCTGAAGAAGGAGCCACGGGCTCGGAAACGTCCGGCAAAGGTACAACCTTTACTTTACTTACTTTACCTTTACTTAAGGCTAATCCACGTCAAACCGAACAGTTATTTTTATTGATGGCTCCAATATTTTTTTAATTTTGCAGACGCATTCTATACGTAAAATATTAGAAGTCGTGTTTCGCGAATAAAAATGCGTTTTTTTTAAAGAAGATATGCACGGCTGTATGTTGCAAGAATTTTCGAAAAATGTTGCTCTTGCGAACATTTAAACTGCTGTATCGTCGAACCCTTTCTTGCAAGCATATACAAAATTAAATGTTTACTTTAGAACAGGTCCTGGCCTAGTTAGGTGACGTTGCCACTAGACTAGGCGATGTATTCATTTTCGGTTTTTGATTTAATTTTAAAATATTTTTGTGTATAGTTCCAAAGCTGATTTTGTTTACTTTTTTATTTGCATTACTAAATAAATAAAATGAAATTAAATGAGCTCGTTTCGCTGGTGTGTTGCATTTCCACATTTTTTTACACGGTTGGTGCTTTTGTGAAACCAGCCTTTTTGCATATTAGTGGGCATTTTTGTAGCTTCATGCGGTCAGACATATATCTACAAGTATAGACTGCGCCTAACGCTGCTTTAATTCGGTAACAAATGAGAACCGGTGATTCAACGTGGTTAGACGTTTTATTAAATAGTTACAAAGCGGATAATAAAGGGTTGTTTAAAAAGCTTATTATTGTATAAACAGCATGAGCACAAGAGTAAACAAAAACTTACTTTACATCGTGTTAATAAAGCATAATTCAAATCATTTCATACCAGAGAACCCGTAATAAAATCTACAGGCTTACAAATAAATGAATTCATACTTTATGTAATACTCCCCATCATTGCATGGCAGTCTGCAAAACCTCTTTCTTTTTGTGAAAACACTGTTCACTCACCTGAAACAAACAAACAAAACAATTATTAGTAAGCGAAAATCTTTTGGCCATTTCAAATTTCAATACTGTTTGATGAAGTTGCAGCCCGCATATTCCAACCGCTCAAAACGGCAGCGGAGCAATGCATAATTGTTATCATTGTTATTTCGATAAATCGACCGAGGGGTCGGGGCGGGATTTGTTTCGATTACGTCCTGCGGCCAGCGAGTGATTGGATTGAAGCATTTCGCGCGGAAGAGCGATAACCGAACCAGATTGGGCGACGAAATGACGAGCGCTAAACAATGCGCCGCTGTCTATTGCAACCATCGCCTTGTGATGTAAATTATATGCGATAAACCTGTCAAATGAGCCTGTTATTGTATCGACGTATTTGTATTTATACTAATTTCCAGTGCAACAAAACACCCTACATTTCGAAGACTATCGCGGTAGTATGACATTATAAAAAGGATAAGAAACGAATTCACCGAGTGAATTTTGTAGCGCCCGACGTTTCGGCGAAGTTGCAACCGCCGTTGTCTATCATGTCTACCCTAGACAACGGCGGCTGCAACATCGCCCAAACATCGGGTGCTACAAAATTCATGCGGTAAATTCGCTTCTAAACCTTTTTATAACCCTATATTTCATTCAAAATTTTGAGTTTTTAAAAATACTCGTACATAGTTAACCTCTTTCCTTGCCCTGTAATTATATTTTTGTCTATATTACAAGCTAGAGCCATAATATATTAGGGATTTATTTGTCTCATATTTAAATATTTTCTTATTCACTGGAGTTCAAACATTTGTTTTATTTGTAATATTATCATTCACAAATTTCAACACAAATTCCGATAATACAATGTAATCATAATGTCGTCATGTTATCATCATTTGTATCGCAATTTGTGATTAAATAAAACAAATGTTGGAGCTTCATTGAATAATAAAAACGGTTCGGTCATCCCAAGACTTTCCCGGCAAGCAGCCAAGGACTGATTTCACCATAAAATTAATTTCATAAATAAAATCGATGAGCGCCCTCTCTTGGCTGGCGGTCGAAGCCGGCTGGGTCCCATTGCGACGCCTCACTCATCGCGGTTCATTTCTCGGGAAGACTCGGGCGATTCGGCGTTAATATTAAATGATTAGTTATGGCGAATTTCCAATATTATTAATGCAGCTTGTATATGAGATATTTCAACTAAAATCCCGATTTTTTTTTGCGCGTTGACAACACTTTCCCTTCTGGTTGGTTGGTGGGCCGGGAAAGTAAAAATACTTAAAGGGGATCAAAATTAGTCGCTAGTACAACATAATGGCGACACGTTTCCATTATTTGTATTGACATTTGTGGATGAAATATGACAAATATAAAAAAGGTTCGAATTCCATTGAATAGACATATTTAAATAGGGGCAAAGTAAGTCGCTAGTATATGGCTCTAGCCTGTAATACAAAGAACAATGACATGGCAAGAAAAAAGGTTAACTATTTAAAGAAACGTAATATAAATCTTTAAAAAGTTTACAAATATCTTATAATAATTGGTCTATTATATATAAGTTATGTCTAATAAATAATTGAAATGCAACAAAAGTCGGTTTCTATTTTTTCAGCGCTCTGCATAACTTAATAAAAAATCGTAGCAATCTAATGGTCAGCCTTCACGTTAGGGAAGAAAACATAATTACGGAAGACGGAAAGTTCCGTCCGCCGCTGGTAAACAATCTGAAAATTAATGAACAGACGTCCGGAGCAATCGGGGACGGAGAGAGACTGAAACGACGTTCACAATTACGGTGTCCCCGTTTCTGACAGCAGCGCCTCCAAACACTACTCTACCAAACAAAACGTACGGCAAATGGACAAAGGCAGCAACGTCTGTTTAGGATTTGTATCGGTTTAGTCAGTCACTATAGTTTCAGGAAATTCCAGCGATATTTGGTTCTTTTGTTGAGTTCTTGTTGGTAGCCCTAATTTATCGTCTGAGGTAGTTTATTTTTACGTGTCGATTTTGCTTATTTATTCATTTGTAGTGATAATATTTTCGGATCACACCAATTCTTCTCCGTGATGAGACATCTACCAATTCCTTGACAATGGCTTCTTTAAACCAATATCGACTGTAACCTTCCTACTTCTCTTGATTTTCACTGCGCGATTACTTCAGACGTATTTTTACTACGTCATCGTTTTTTCACCACCTTAATTGCCATTCTGATATTTGCTACTATTCTGTAACCCAAAACAGGCGAAATTGTTTATTTTTCGAATGTCACGCTGCCGAAACTAGCGCGCGCACAAATACGGTAATTGAAAATTTATAACAATATTTCATCTAATCGTTTTAGTCTTCTTTGCATATTTGTTTTTACGTTCGTTTGAACAGCAAGCTTCGATCAAAAACAATTCAACTGTTTTGCTTTACAGATTAGCAGCAATATTCTGGGTAACATTGTGATTAAATTCTAATTTTGAACTTGCTTCTAATCGCTCTCTATGTAGTATATTTTCTGGCCCCATATAAATTAAAGTCGAGTATTCCACCCCTATCGCTTATATGGTTTTTAAAAATTATATATATATATATATTTTTAAATTTATATTTATTTATTTTAAATAAAAAAAATTAAAAATTATAAGGAGTAACTCTCTTGCATAGGAATTAGTCAGGTGCAGGTTGAATAATAATAGATACCTATTTCATAAATTTAAAAAAAAATTTGGAAAAGTATACTATTTATTTATTATTTTTATTTAACCTTTTAAGACCCTGCCACCATTGTGTGGGTGATCATGAGTTCATAGCCCACACAAATGTGTGGTACGGTTTATATGAACTTTTATATATATATGAGTATTATTTCAAAAGAAAACCACAAATTCATATTCAGCAAAACCAGGATCATATTCAGGATTCATACTCATATATAACAGGATCTACCACTTTTCTTGCACGGCAAGACAAAAATAGTTCAGGACTCAATGACTTCATTATTAGAATTTTTTTAGGTCAGAGAAGGATATAATTTGAATACCATATTATATTTTGAAAAACTGCTCCAACGGCACAGTGTTTGGAAAATTGCCACAGGCCCGACGCGTCGACGTAATAACATTAAACATATCCCTCTTTTCGCCCCTTCCCTCGGCAGGCCGGCCGCGCTGGTTTAATAGTCCGCCGAGTTCAAAAAAGCGATTCCGGATGAAAGTTTGCGCGGAAACGCGCTTAAGGTTTATGGTAATGCGCGACGCGCGCATAATGTGCCACATAGTTGGCGAGGCGGCGGCGGCGGCGAAGGCGGGGCGGCGGCGGTGCGGCGCGACGGCCGCTGATTGCCCTCGTTGCAGCTGGCCGCAATTAATCAGGCGTGATTTTGTTACGATTGGCGCTTTTCGCGCTTAAACTGACGCGGGGCGACGAGCGCAAACAGCGTTCGCTTAGGCAGAAAGTTGATTGCGTCGCGGTCGCCAACGTTGGCATAATCAAGGTGCGTAGTTAGATCTGTCTTTTCGAAAAGTCGCGATAAAAAGAGATTTATCACGAAACAGGCCAGAGAGTAGTTGCATTTAAATAATGCATATACGTAATACCTGCCAGTGGCGGTTCCTTCATACAAGTCAAAAAGTCCGGCTTGCCTTTTTCTTAAAATGATCACTAAGCTAATAAATGAATTTGCGAGCGCCTATTGCTATTTAGCGGGCACAGATCACTTTACGCGAAAAAATAGGTTATCGACAGCGTATCAAGAGTCATAGTCATAGTCATATTTTATTAATTCCAAAAAGTACATACTGTGGAATACGTCATTTTACATTTTCTAGAAGTTATTACAACTTCATTACGTGTACATATACTTTTTATATGTAAAAGCAAGACACCATCGGATCAATTATAAAAATTCGATACCCATAATTATCATTAAGGTAAAAATATCTATCAATAATGTTATATATTATATATATATATTATATATAAATATAATATTAGTGTTATATTACTATTATGTTATGTATATTGTATATGTGTATATGTATGTATATGTGTGTATGTATATATATATACATGTGTATATGTATGTATATATATATTATTATATTTTTTTATTTTTTTTTAACACACGGCTGCTACTAGACAACCTTCACTAGACTACTGCCTCGACACAGGCCCAAGCCTAGTGAGGCAGTAAAATCCACATGAGCCTGTACCTTTTTTTATCAATGATTAATTAAGTATTAATGTTAAGCACTACTAGTTTTTTAATCAATAGTTTGTAATTAATTAATTATATGTTATTAATATGGATAAATAAATAAATAAATAAATAAATAATAAATCAGTTGGTAAGTATCCCTACTCTTGTCATAGTCAAATTCTTTATATAAGTTAATGTGTTATACCTTATGTGGTATAATATTTTTTTATACAAATTGACTATTTTTTTTAACGAAAAAAAAACAATTAATAAATAAATTTACTATAAAAATATAAGGTCCTTTAAAAAACTATATTTGAGGTGCTAAAATACTTTAGTAGGTATAGATGAAAAATACAAATAGTCAAAATATAAAAACGAATAGTCATTTATAAAATAGTCAAATCAGAAATACCACAATTATAAGATTACAAATAGAAATGTCTCAATAGAAATAGTTAATACAAATTTTATTAATATAATCCATCTCCGATTATCAAAATGATTGGATATATAGTCAAGAAAAAATAATGCATATATTGCATTATAATAAAAGTAATCATGAAAGATTAGGAAATTCAATACTGTCAAAGTCCCTAATAGAAATCCCTTACCGAATTGAGTTCAGCTAGTCATCTCGCTCGCACAAATGGGCTTGCAACGGGGCTTTCAAAATCAGTTGTCCTTTCATTCTGACCTGTGATAAATTACGCAAAACAATATAGTATCTATACGACTTTTGTATTGACAAATAAGCCAAGCTTGCATTAGCATGAGTTAGAATGCGAGCGTGTTCCGCATTTAGTTCCGTTTGTTTTGAGCAAGTGACCGGTCAGATTTTCTATTGTATAATTTCAATTGATTTGTGGTTTTTATTGTCCGATAAACAATGGAGGAAATTGTCCTTTGTGGTGAGTTCTGTCTCAACTTGATTTCACTCGCTCAAGCAAATAAAACGGAATTTCTTAAATTCACCCGAAGTATGCGAATGCTGATAAGTATATGTTAAATTTTGTCTAGCAATAGCATGTCCAGTGTGCTTTATTGAATCTACGACATAAGCAGTACATTTCAAACTAAAGATTAAGGAGTAAAGAAATACCATTTTTTTACTATAAATAGCGTAAAACACAAAAAGGTAAGTTAGTCTTGCCCCATTCAACAACCCTGGGCATGCCACTAATACCTGCTTCTATACAAAAATACATATGCATTATAACGGCCATAGCCCTCGACTGCTTTCTTTACCGCTAACTCAGCTGGTCTTCCAGAGTTAGCAGCTGTTCGTGGTTTCTATTAACTGCTTGGATGCCTCTATCACAGACCGGTGGTTTTCTGTTGTGACGATTCGCGGGTGGCCGATCTCCGTATTTATGCAATTATGCAATTATATGCGGTAAAAGTCGCCTTCATTGAATAACTTACTATTATATATTAGTATGCGTGCACTAACACCCCCTACAATCGATTTTTTATGGGTTGAAAACATGCCGTCGTGAGTTTCTTACCCATGGTTGGCCTTCTAAGGGTTAATGACAGATCCAGGAACACGTTGAAGGTAAACAGAAAAACCAATCATAACGTCTGTATCAAATTAAAATGTGGACGGTATTATGAATTCTGGTTTAATTAGATATTGCGAATTCTAGTGTATTATGAATTCTGGTATTTCATATTTTAAAAGCTAATTAATTAATGCGAAAACATTAGCGTTGTGCCTAGAAGTTATCACCCCGAAACCTGTCGTCTTCAGCTTTTATAGCTGGATAAGTCTTATCTCGACATCATTAAGTTTGAAGTCCCTAAAATTTTGCTCCCAGAGATTAACAGATTAACACGCGAACTAACATCAATCAGTCGTATGAAATCAAAGACTATCGCGGTTTTTCGACACTATAATTATCCTACTAATATTATAAACGCGAAAGTTTCTATGTATGTATGGATGTTTGTTACTCTTTCACGCAAAAACTACTGAATGGATTTTGATGAAACAGCGGTTTCATCAAACTAGCTGTTTCACCCAGCGGTTTCACCCGCGTGGTAATGGAAAATTGTGATAATGATGATAGAAAACCATATATCTTTATAAATTATAGCCTATGTGTTATTCTGATGTGTAAGCTATAGTATTGTAATTTTCGACACTATAATTATATATAATAAAAAGAAATTTAGCGTGTAGATTGTATCACCTGATATTTCAGCGATATTGTAACCGCCATTGTCAAGGGTAGACAGTCTTCCCTGGACAAAAGCTATTGCAACATCGCCGAAACATCGGGTGCCACAAACTTTAAGCCTAAATTCGTTTTTATATAATCAGTCGGTTTTTATCTGTCATCCGAGGAGGACGTCTCTACGCACGCTCCCATTTGAGCCGCATTTCGGCGTTCGTCCAATCGGGGTACAGAACGACGACGGGACTCCGCGCAGGTCGGGGATAGTGTTGAGTTGGTTTACCGCGCTCGCGAAACAATGCTGCCATTGTTCGCAACGTGCGGGTAGATAAATGGCTTTACTTATCTATAAAGGAGCGAGCGGCAAGAAAAGCGTATACGCTCCCGCTCACGTGCCTTTCAGCCATGACACGCGGAAAATAAATACATCGCGAGCGGTGGTCGTTTAGATACAGCGCGAATGCCATAGCTGGCATTCGGCTGCATGAATGGAGCGGTGGCGGGGAAAAAAAAGAGAGCGGTCGCCGCGCCGAGACTGAAATGGAACGCAGTTAAAATTAAAAAAGCTATTCTGGAAATAATTGCACATTTAGCCCCGCTTTGAACGCAGCGCGATATTGTCCATTTAGAACCGGCGAGTGTCGCGAATGAGCCTTCGTAGTCAGTAAAAGAGTAAAGATAAGCAAGAGGAAAGCGAAGTGAAACCGGAGGCGAAAACGAGGATTGCTCTAAACAGGCAGGGCCAATTCACATTACTGATTTCTGCAGGACTGCAATTCTGCAGGACTGAAATCTAGGACTAGCCACGGAGTAAAGAAAAACTAACAAAAACACACAGGCCGATAAGAAACGAAGGCACTAATCACATATATGGTATACTAATGTAACGCATGAGTTTTCAAATATATATATATATATATATATATATATATATATATATATATATATATATATATATATATATATATATATATATATATATATATATATATATATATATATATATATATATATATATATATATATATATATATACATATATATATATATATATATATATATATATATATATATATATATATATATATATATATATATATATATATATATATTTGAACGTCTACCTATATTTGAATATATCTGAACGTCACCAGGCTCAATTGATCAATTTAAGTGATGCTCAGGAGATAAAAGACAAATTCAGGGCCTAGGAAGGCGGATGGTGATATTGCTGCATGACAACGCTCGCCCACATACTGCAAAATCAACCCAGGAACTCATATTATCCTTAGGCTGGAAAGTTTTACAGCATGCGGCGTATTCTTCAGACGTGGCTCCCTCTAATTACCACTTATTCAGACCGATGACATCATATTTGAAAGACCAGCGGTTCACGAAAATTGAAGATGTGCAAAAATGGCTTGATAAATATTTTGCTTCGAAACCACCAAGTTTCTATCGCGAAGGCATTCATCATCTATCTGATAAATGGCAAACGACCATAGATAGTAATGACGAATATGTCAATAATTAATTTGTGTAACAGGTGTATTTTCAATCAAGTTAAATATGACAAAAAAGCCGAGTTTCAACTTGCACACCCAATACATACTGTCTAATAAATACTGAGAATTGCCCACGTAAAAGCTGTGCAAAAAAATCTTCAACTTGGTAGCAATATATTTAATTATCACATAGAGTTTAGGGCAATAAATCAACCAGTTTATTTATAGTGTCGATTAGGTTATTCGACCTTAAACATGCTCTTCAATTTTATCTGAAAAGGTGACTGTAAACAGATTGCTGAAGACTCACTTGAACGAGGAAATTTAGAACCAACATTCCTGAAAGTGTACGTTTTTTTAAAAAAAATAGTTTTTTGATTTTGGAAGCAAACGAGGCACAAGTCTCATAATGGCGTTTCGCTAGCTAAACGAATTAAAAAACCATGCATAAGCCGCTCGAAATCCCAAGGTATGTCCATTTTTGTATGAGTATGGTGGTGGTGTCTATTTCAAAATCCCTGTACTACAGAGCCGCAATAAATCAACAAATAATACGTTATGGACGCTATGATGCGACTGCGACAAAACGTTCGGCCAGAAAGTCAACATTTGTGGAACAACAATTCTTTCGACCCTTTGGATGTTGCACCACGATAATGAGTTATCCGATACATTAACCCTTGTACATGATTTTTAAAATTAAAACTCAGTGAACGTCTGTTAGGTTAGGACCAAGCGCTAGACATGATGCCATGTGATTCTTTCTGTAGTCTAAGCATATATTACCACTTCGTGGAAGACGTTTTGAGTCCATTAAAGTCATAAAACATAATTCCAAAAAGGGAATCAAGGCCATATCAGGAAATCTCCATAATAAGTGTCTTGACGACTATATTTCATCAGCGTAAGTATATCGTATTAAATAGGGTGACAAAATGAATTTGGATAATTAATCCAAAATGTTACCTAAACTATCCCTCTATTTATTTCAAAGAGCTGTAAAACAACAATCCAACTAAATAATCCGCCCTAGAATAGAATCTAAATCAAGTTTAATATAAGCTTCAGATTCGTCTGTTGTTCGACATAACAAACAATGCCTTCCCTAGAGAACTGGGATTAGAATAATACGCTTCGCTGTCGTAGCTACTAAAATTTACTGATTACCACGTGAAATACGAGAAACGCCTAAAGGTATATATTCGATGGGAGGATTGTTGATTCTTCACTAATGTATGTATATTAGCGGAGGATTGTAAACAAAGTGGGAAGTGATAAATTCATATAAATGAGTTTAAGGTTCGAGTTGAGTTTATCGTGTGTTTTATGAATTAATAAAAATCGGCTGTGTCACCCCAAAACTTTTCCGGCAAGTAGCCAAGGACTGATTTCCTTCTCTCGGCCAGCGGACGAATACGGTTGGCTTCCGTTGAAACCGCCTCGGATGGCGCGGTTTCTAATAAGGGTGGGTTTGGGCAAACGCCAACAGAGTGCGTTAATATATGATTAAAATATATGGCGGAATTTAATTTTTTTGTGTAGATTTTGACGCAATAAGGAATCTGTGTATCAAATTTCAAATATATAAGTCCAATATTTCGAGACTGAAATTTGACTAGGGCGCCCCCTGATGGACCGATTTCGACCAAAACTTTTTTGATCTCTTGCTATGGCCAAATGATGCAAGCATGCAAATTACAGTTCAATCGGATTAGGCGTTTGGGCGCCATCGTTGAGGAATACACAAAAACAGACAGACACTCAGAAGCGAGTTCACAAAACTTTCCCTTCTTGTCGGTTTGTGGGCCGAGAAAGTAAAATCGGAAATCAACGGTCTCGCCGATAAGGCGCACATAATTTGATGTAATAAATAATCAACAAAATATATTCGGCATACGCCTATGGCGAATTACCGGTATAAAAAAACATATACGCTATCTATCTTACTCTATCTGGATCGACCGTTATCAGCTGCTTTTAATATTTTACGAAGTGCAAAAAAAAATATCGCCCGGCGTTGCAGCGCGACGTCAGTTTGAACAGCGCTAAAAATGTCCGCCCCGCGGCGATTAGCCGTTAAAGCGCGTCGGCCGGCTTGGCGATGGCTGCTCGGTCGCTTGTTGCTCGGCGCTGCGGCCAAAATCTTAGCGGGCGGTGGATTAAAGCGAAATAAAGAGGCGGACGCGTGGCGGTTCGCCATTGAGCCACTTGCCAAAACGGTCGGCCGCACGACCCGCTCTCGTATCGCGGCGCGGACTCGAGCCAAAACGGTCGCCCTTTTTTGCGCCCATTCGCGCGCCGCCACTTCCCCCGCGACCGCCTACAACCCTGTTTACGTTTGTTCACTTTGTTGTGGACGTCCGCGCCATGAGCGGCAGCGGTGGCAACTCTATAGCCAGCAATATATAAGTATATTAACGCGCTTAGTAGGCGAGAGATCGCTTAGCAAATAAAGGGTTAGGGTTACAAAGAAGAGCCAACATCCAGTTATTAAAATTTTTGCAATTCCATTTTTAAAAAATACCTAGTATAAAACATTTTAGGCAGAGTTTATTAAAGTGAGATCAAAATACCATATCGACACCTCCTACGTATAGTATTGTAACTATTAAAAATGGTATTTCTGTTTCCTTTCATAAATCGCATTTATTTATATTTCATTAGGTTTAAAAAAATGTTGTAAACTCAAATTTTAATCCCTATTAATTAACTTAACTCATTAAATTAAATTAAATACAATTAACTCATATTAAATATACAAAAGTTACTCATATTAAAAATATTAAATTGACTTTGATCATTCTACCCTATAACCCTTCAAATATATAATATATCTTATACATTTAAACAATTATAAAACAACGCCCCCAAAAAACACCCGTTTGTCTTTTTCATCGCTATAACCTCAAAAAATGCTGGACGGATTTTGATATGGTTTCATTGTTCAGTAGAGCATACTTCGAGAAAGATTTATGTGTAACACCGTCAATATAACTAAAAGGTGACTTGAACAGTGACAAGTTAGGTATATAAAAAACAGTCGTGCACGCGGTTTCCGGACATTCTGTCCAACTCTTGAATCACGATAAACTCAAGTACAGCTAGACAGAATCTAAGTTAGTTTACACTGATGATTAGACCAATTTTCGAGATAGATTTTAATGTAAAGAAAATGAGTATCTGTGAAAATGGAACTGAGCAGTGGCGACTTTAGTTAATTGAGTGTATAGAATTTTCAAAACTAATGCGTGCATTTTTTAAACTATTATAACTAGAGCTATAACTGTTTAAATATTAAACAAATTAAGCGAATCCTATATATTTAACTATATATCATCGAATCGACTAGTACGTATTTCAAAGTGGTACATTTAGTATATTCAAGAGATTGAGCAAAAACTATTACTTCTTTAAAACAACTTTTAAAATCAAATCAATGTTTTATAGGAACCTTATTTTATTACGTATAAATCTCGGAATCTAAAGCGTCAGCATCTCTCATCAAACTTATAATATGCAGGCATCTAATATAGATAGACGATGAATTTGACGGTATGTAATTATCATCATTGATTGTATTTAGGCTGCAAAAACTCGTTAGAAATATTACAAGTCATAAAGAATGATGGACTTGCGTCATATCGACCACGCTAAACATTTTACAGATTAACCTCTTTGTTTGAGGCTCCCTCACATATTTCGTATTCCAAGAACCCACGCGAATCACCATCAACACCTGACTCGAATAGCCGTAGTCATTCACCGACTCGCCCGCGCATAGCCGCCATTACAAATGAAAATTTCAGTGCGGCCGAGAACGACGTCATCCATCGCGGTCGACGTGCAATATTGAACGCGCGGCTCCGGAGTGTGGCAAGGGGTGGAGCAAGGGGGGGGGGGGGGGGTGGAGCCATTTATCAAAAGCGCAGCACCTGGACGGGTCCTAGATGCGAAAACACGCAAAACCGTAACTAAGTCGCCGTGCCGCTTAAATTATCGCCCTTGTGCGTTAACTCACTCACTCGTATGATTTCTGAGTGAGATAAATTGCGGTTTCCAAACTGTCGCCTGTGATTTGACTTTGGCAAATTTTTCGCCACTGGTTTTCATAAATATTGTAATAAATCCTAAGAATTATATAATAAGAATTAACATAAACTTCTTTACATTATTATTGTCATACAATGTAATATATTTTATATGTATTATTTATTTATTCATTTGTCCTACAAATATCATCTTCTGGAATATTATATTCATCTGAATTCCACAATCATGCTATTTTTCATATTATTTGTTTTAATTTTGTATCAATTACATGTTTTATTCTCTTTTAGATTTATTTGTTTTGTTTTGATTCTTTATGCCAGCACATAAAAATAAATCATCGTCATTTACTGGAGTCTATCTTAGTACGGGCTACGACCTGATAGGCAAATTCTGCAACGAAAACAATTCTTGTAGTTTTTTTATGAATAAATTATTATTATTTATAATAATATTTCTATATATTAAATGACAGGATTTAGTCCAGCGTGTATATCACAATAATGTATTCTAGTTGAACTACACTACGAGCTACGAACCTCAAGGTGGCGTAACGATGGCTTAGGAAGCCATAAAACCACATATACAACATATATTGGTATCGATGTGCAAACGCGTATAATAACATATTGTAACGCCGTCTATAGTAAAGAGGCAAACAGGAGTATTTGTTACATTTTTCGCAAGGTAATAAACATTTACTGATATACTTTTTGGAAAAGACCCGTTATCGCGCTGTGAAATCAAAAAAGGATCTTGGCGTAATAGTCACCGAAGACTTAAAATGGGAAGAAAACATGAGTACAATAATAAAATAGTAATATTAAAGTTCTTCATTTGGAGAGGTTTTCACCATATCACAGAGAAACTGGCGCTGAAAATCTGTCATTGGTAAGGCCAATTTTGGAATAAGTTCTATCTTCTTCCTCATACCTTAGGAAGAATATCGATCATCTAAAGAAAGTCCAGCGAAAGTCCAGCCTTACATAATATATATTTAAAAAAATGGCGGCTCTCGGTTTAACCACTAAGAAGCAACGCAGGGCACGGGCTTACCTAATAGAGATATATAGGTATAAGATCTTGACTGCATCGTATAACGTTCCTGAGTTGGAGACTATCAGCACACATCTGCGTGGGCATCAACTGAAACTCCATCTTGTCATTCTATTTAAATCCTAAGAAACATTGAGAGCCGCAGTAGAGTGGTAAACGAATGTAATGCCCTCCCTAGTAAAATGATTATTGCCAAAAGTGTCAATGACTTTAAAAATAAACTGGATTTATACAGGCCTATCACCTGCTCATTCAACTGCCTGCCTGTTAAATATATAATAATAATAAACAATAATAATAATAATAGCACAGCTATCTACAAATAATAAATAAAATATAAATTAAAAAGTATCTCAATTCAAAAAATCGAATTCACAACACCATTTGAGATAGTAATGTAAAGATACAGTTTGAGAAGAAACACCCGTAACACTCTCGTAGTCGTTTAGTGGGTAGCGGATAGTACGTAATGGGTAGTAGGTAGCGGAGTAGGTAACGGGCGCGGGCGAGATAAGCGCAAGCAATGGACGTGAACGCAAGATAAGTCTCGCGAAGCAAGCCTGCAGGTGAACGGGAAATATTTTCAGCGATAGTGTTATATGCAGCGCCACGGGCTTGGCGGCAATCGTCTTATAGCCTCATTGCTTCCATGCATGTACGTACATACTTTCGAGGTCGCTTTTATAGTAAATCACTCGTGTGTGTAGGTGTGTGAACTCATGAGGAAAAGGGATAGAATGCCATCGTTTGCCGGTTGCGATCATTTTCATGGACCTTAATAACATATTAAATTAATTTAGGTCACAATGAAATGTATAAATTCAAGCCGTAGACGGTTACAATAAAATACACTTTTTTATCTAGATCGTATGAACTCTGCAAGGGTTAAAATTAGTTTTTCTTATAGACACAAAACAAAGTCCATTGCATAGTCACTCCTCTCACCTTGTATTGACTATACAGACGTGGCTTTTCTCGATTTATCAGAGGAACTGCTCAATAAACTCGACCTCTTGCCAAATATTTGTAATTTTCATGGAATTAAAAACCATTTTTAAATTAATTATAGGCGCTATAAAATTTACAGACCCAAGCCGTAGCCATCTATGCAAAAATACATTTTTTAAATCTATCGTGTGAGCTCTGAAAGCGCTAAAATTATCTCCTCAAGGACATAAAAAAATCCCTTGCACATTCACACCTCTTACTTTTTATCAATTATGAAAATGTAGCTTACCTCGATTTATCACATTAACTGCTCAAAAAACTCGAACGCTTGCAAAATGTTTGCATACGGTATCTCTTCGGTCTACGTAAGTATGATCACGCGTCCGAATAAAGGGCGAGGTTATTGTGGTAATTAGTTCGCCAAACGAAAAAATATTTATATACTTGCTATCGTGTTCTCTACTAATGAACATTTTATCTCTACAAACTTTTCGAGCCATTAAGCTACAATTGTCTTGTGCTTTGGCCAGCCTTACTGAATTCCTCGTCACAATAATTATTTCTACGCCTGCTTCTTCAGTATCCATGGTGTAAGACTCTGAAACGATCCCTCGGCAAATATGTAAAGCTAGCCTTCTTTAAAATCATTCAAGACTTCACCTCAAAGAGTACTACTTTTCTAAGAAGTAACAAGATCTTCCGTTTCTATCTTGCTCTCATAGTTGTCTCTCCTGAGCATTCTTAATTTTAAATATAGTTTTTTGTGTTCCACACAGACAAACTTATTTGCTTATATGTCAGTAGCATTGTAATTATCTTTATTTAAATGTTTGCATGTTCAGAAAATGCAACCCAGCAATTTTCGGCACAATTACACCACGTCATATATATGTATGTGCGTTGCCCAGCATTATCGTATTCAATAGAACCCCAAGATCGAGTTTCTGATTACATTGTTGTAGAAACGCACTATCTACTCTCAATGAGTAGGTAAGTTTGACTTTGTGTTTGTTCTTCGTAAAGGTAAGTTTCAATTTATTTCTAAGGAATTAATCTCTAAGTATTACTGTATACAAAGATAATCAACAATATATTAAATATTACATTCTAATAAAAGGGTTTAAAGTTGGCACATATAAATATTTCTTTATGGAGAAGATTTTTATGCCATAACTTTGTTGTAATACAACACTAGATAACGCTGCAGCACATCAATCTTTATACCATTCACCGATCTTCATTAAAATTGGCATACATAGGTATTTGAGACCGGATATAATACGGACAACGCCGGGTATCACCACTAGCCAAACATAAAATGACTGACTTACAAACCTGCATACTCTTGCCAGAGCCCATTCACTTATTATATCGTATCTCCAAAATCAACAATTACGTGTAACTACAGCAAACCAATTTGATTTCACATCTGATACAGTTACTTAGTAGACACTCACTAGCCAGTATTGTACGAACGAACCGTTACCGCAATAACCCGGCAATTGTCGCCATATTACCGTGCCTGATAGCCTCCGCCTTATTTCCCTAATGATGCCGATCAGTTTAAACGGCAAATCGAACGGCGGGTTTAATTGTAGCCGAGCATGCCCGGCGGCAGTTTTGTTGATAAATTAAACCGGGGCAGAAGGGGATAAGTGCCGCGCGGTCGAATTGTGAAATTTATCGACGCTAGCAGGGCCGGTTCCGCCCTGTTGAGCCGCGCGTTCATTTCCATAGCGCGCGGCCGTAATCTTCCGGCCAGTTACAGCCCAAACCGAAACGTGCGAATGTAATGACCGTCAAAATACCGCGTCCGAGTGACATATCTACGTTTCGCATGCCGGTCGTTGTTATTTTTCCGACATTCGGGTCGCGGAAAATGTGTCATTTCCGACTGGATCCAACGTTTTCACTGTATATGACACTCGTTAAATAAATATAAAATTGAATGAGAGGACAACGAGTTATATAATAGTAAATGTAGTAATAAGTTATGCAGAAACTATAAAACAAGTAAATATATTAAAAAGAACAAAAAACACGACTAACTATTGTATTTATAATTATTTTTACTACGGCTTATATGAAACATTTAAGATTTTTGTATATATCTATATAGATACATGTATATTTCCGGAATGTACTCAATCAGACCTTTCATTTGACACTAAACATAATATATTTATGTTAATTTATTTACATTTGGACATTTAGACAACTACTTATTGATATTTGAATGACTCGGAATGACATAGCGATACTAACAATAGCTCACACTTCTAAATCGGTGGAAGCGTATAGAAGTTATGGTAGAATAAAAAAAAGAAGAATAGGAAAACGTACAAAGATGAAACCTGCAGACAGTACACTCCTTTTTTGTTGGACAGTCATGTAAAAGAAGCAGCTCTTAAATTTATAAAGAGCATCTAAATCCAAAAGGCGTAAAGACAAATCATTTATTTATTTGTTCTCCGAAAAACATACAGCGCTTTATTAATTATGACAAATTATTTTAGTAAAATATTTCGCTGGCCGATTAATTGATTTTTACAATAGTATCTTACATTATTTCCTTACACGATATATTATCATCATTAAATTAAATTAAATTACCGACGAAATATACATAATTTTATTTGCAAATTCGGTAATTTCACGCAAGAATAATATTATATAATAATCAAGCATAATAATTCTGATTCAATAGATTTTTAAACTGTAAAGTATGGCAATGCTGCACCTTCTCTCAATCAAAGCAATATGGCTACATCAAATAATATGCAGAAATTGAGATGTATTATCTTATACTGATCTATATCTATATTCTTCTCCTTATAGTGCCTCTCCTATAGGAGGTTGGCTGTCAGCTTTGTGAATTTTTCCCTGTCTTGGGCCAAGCGATATGGTTCTTCTACGCTTGAGACGTTTGTCCACTCTCGAATGTTGCAGAGCCAAGACTTTTTCTTCTTCCAGCCTGTCGTTTACCGCAAACTTTCCCCATAATAATGAGCTGAAGCAGTTGGTATCGCTCATGTCTCAGTACGTGGCCCAGGTACGTCACTTTCCTATGCTTTATTATGGGTAAAAGTTCGCGATCTCTACAAGTTGGAGTACTCTAACATTGGGAACATTCTAGATCCAGCTAATGCGGAGCATTCTCCGGTAGCACCACATCTCGAATGCTTTAAGACGCTTCTGGGTGTCACCTTTCAGGGTTTCAGCTTTCAGGCTTCGCTACCATAAAACACCACAGGCCACACATAGCAATGGAGAATTCGTATTCGGAGCTTGGTGTCAAGTTTCCGGCCGCATATTAAATTTTCATTTTCTTAAAGGATGCTCAGGGGATTTCAGTATGGGTACGAATTTCTTGTTCGCAATTCCATTCTTCGTTTACCCAAGCACCGAGGTATTTATACTGCCGGACTCGCTCTAAATCCGCTCTAAATCGCTCTAAATATCTATATTACTCTGTTATACACGTCCACATGCTTAAATACATATATCTACACGTACACATCCTTAAATATATATATACATACATACAAAAATATAAATAATAATAAAATAAATTAATACATAAATAGAGAAAATAAATACATAGATAAATAGGTCGTCAAAAAATATAATAATAATAAATTGATTATTCTATATGCGCATGTTCTATGGTTCTATATAATTCTATTATAAAAGCAGTACGATTAAATAAATTAATGTCTATATGATGGAACCTAGTATTATATAAGGTCATAAGACGATACATGAGGGCATTTTGTGGATAATTAGTATTTGCACGTTGTAATGATATCTATTTCTAATCAAAAACTTGGTAGACAATCTTTTTCTGTACTATACGGAAGACGGTACTATACTTTCTCTACTATACTATATGGAAACGATATCGCTTGGTGAAAATATCTATAATATGCTATGGTAAGCTATTGCACGATTGTAGAGCAAAAGCGCGTAATCATTAGTGCGATGTGCAGCATGTGGTGAAAAGGACTGGAATTAACGCGATAGTGACGTTCAAGCAGATGGCCAGCGTTGGATTTCCGTAATGGCCGTGCTTCATTAGTTTCTTTCAGCGACACTATCGGCCGCGGTGTTTGATCCCCGTCCCTCGTTATTTAGCCGAATGCGCGGGCGATTAATGATTTCCCAGCGATTTGCGACAACTGTTCCGCCCGGCTGAATGGATCCAATTACGTTTAGGCAATATCAAAGGCTATGAAAATCGGATTAACAAAAACAATCCGCTTGCATACGGGACGCGGCAGCTGCTGGGCTGCGCCTGCAATTCCCATGGCCGCGCCGCGCGTCGCCCCATGCGGCAGCCAGTGCCCGCGTTGCTCGCCGTGCGGAAATAATATCCATTCCCAAATTGTCATTATCGGATATATCCGATGATTACAAAATCAGCGAGTGCCTTTTGTTGTGATTTTCGCTGGGTATAACATATAAATGATGAAAGCTGCAGATATAATTGAAACGAGGCAGGACAAATATTTGCCATACACTGTTGAGTCGAGATACAGGGGAAAGTAGATATGGTTTATTGAGTGAATAAACTTTTAGTACATATTTACCTATTACCTACTGCTACGGTGGAGTGAATACAGATAACAACTCCTAACCCTAGATAGTCTGCGTAAAATTGACGCAATCGTGACGAAAGTATTGCTACCTATTTCCAAATACAGACTGAGTCTTAAATTACTGGCATCCTTGAAGAGGGTAAATCAGTACGAGATTGTAAGCAACTTTTGATTAATAATTTTGGGACAAACTATTTTTTTTTAAACATTTTTTTTGTTTGATCAAATTTTTAAATCTTACCTATTGAATAAAAGTTTGATAAAAGGTATTGAACGCGCTGCGCTATCAAACGGTAGGTAACATATCACCAATAAACAATATTAGTAATATTTTACCTACCGCTAGATGGTGCATCGTGCATAACTCTTTTTATACAATTTTTAAAAAACCTTTTTTTTTGCATTAAGATATAGGCTTAATGTAAATGTATGTAGTGTTGTGGGAGCTCACGTAGACCCATTTTGTTCAGGGTTGGTCACACTCACGGGTCAACACCCATCCGGCGGCCTCCACGGATGAAGCGTGAGCCCGGGTAGGACTCTGGCCTTAGGGCTAGTCTCCCCTAGGAGTCAATCGTCTGGCACTTTTGGACGGTCTGCGCACCGTGCGGCGTAAGCCAATCGATTGTGCATTCTGACTGACAGTCGGGGGAGTCTGGAAGCGGTACTGTTTCCAATAGAGTGGGGAGTGGTTGCTGACCTTACGGCGACTCCTTTCGAAACTGGGCCGGGCAATAGATGCCGTGGTCCGCGATAGATTCGGTTTACACCGTTTCACCACTTTGCAATGGAGATGACCGCGCAAGCGACCTCGAACTCGTAACCAGTCGAGTGACCGGAGTAATCTGGTCGCCAATAGAAGTAAGGGCGTGAGTGTAAGCCCGCTGGATAACATACCTGGTTTGTCTCAATAAGGCGGATAAGACGTTGGCCTCTTACGGGCATTGGCGGAGCTTGAAGGTAGACTGTTTTGTCCTAAGTCTTTTGCGTTCACTTCACGGGAGATAGAAAGAACATTTCGTTAAAACTTCCTGAGGTGACGGGTTCGCCCGTAGTTGACAACTCTAGTTGTGTAGGTAACACGCGGTATCTTTCGTTTATATATTTTATCCACATTTTTTTATTAAAAGTTGCTTATTTGTTTGTACTGATTTACCCACTTAAAGGATGCCTGTACTTTAAGACTCAGCCTGTATACTGTATGCTAATCACGGCTCGCGCTCCATCCATTTTAAACATCTCACTCATCACTCAGACCTGCTGTGAGGCATATTTGTTGTAAGTGTCACCAATTTCGATATATTGTCGCAGTTTGATGTCGTTTTGATGTTGTGAAAGTTTGATGTCGATGTCGTAATATGGACATATTATGACGTCGGTTTGAAACAGCCAAAGCTGTTTTAAACTGATTTAAAAGAATTTATCTGATTCGTATATACACAATACTATCTTTTTTACTAAATTCTGATGTTAAAATAGCTAATAAACAATTAAAATATCTGTTTTGGGATAAAAGCACGAGTTAAGTTTAGTTCAATGTTCAAGATGTATATAAATAATGCATATATTGTTTTATAATTATATAGAGGAAAAATATTATCCATTAGATTTAAATATGAATTAAACGCAAAACTTAAAATTAAGTTAATGTTAATCGAAAAGAAAAACTTAACAAAATCACTTTTGACGGTCGGTCGATAAGAAACAGAGACACTAATAACACATATTCTAAAATAACGCACGAATTTTCAAATCTATATAGGATTACTTAATATATATCTATAAAGTAAATACGTATATGTATATAAATACGTATATGTATGCATATATTTCAATTTCATATTATTACGTACTATTATATGTATACATATCTATCTACTTAAATATAATATATTAGTTTATTTATTACATGCTATATATGATATATAAAAAAAAGATAGCGCAAGTTACGTAAACCACACTACTCGTATACATTAAGCCTACCTTAGTACAGCCGAGGCCTAGTTAGAATGGTATTGTAACTAAAATGGATGTAACTTTAAGTATTTAATAAAGAAATTTGTTTTTGAAATTCAAATTCGTATCATGCATCAATTTTAGGCATTATTACTTTTTATGTACATCACATTTATTTATTGAATGCCTGTAAAAAAAAAAGTAATTACAATGTCACTGAAGCAAATAAAGAGAACATCGAAGACCACATCTTAAGCTCGACAAAGCTTAAGAAACGAATGGCGCTATGCCCATCTAACATGGCTTCTAAGGCTTGTAGTTAAATTTGTGTAACTTAAGTTTGTGTAAAACATAACGTAATAAAACGGAAAAAAAATTATAAAAAAAGAAGGAAAATACAAGAAATTTATAAATAACGCTCCATCGTTCTATATTTAAAAACATCAAATATATTTTTGATAGATATAAGACATAATTATATAATAAAAATTGTGTTATATATTTATTATTGTATTATATTATATTAATTATATTATAAATTATACAATATATAATTTTATTTAATCTATATATTAAATATAGTTTAATACATAAATAAAAAATGCACATACTTAGATACGAATGTATTTTTTTCCTCATATTAAATTTTCAGAAGTTTATGAACATTATAATGTTAATAATTTTATGATTATCTTTCTAGGGTTGATAGTATATACATTACAGAGAGAAAAACCGACCCCGGAGAGAATCCCGGTTGCATGCGACAGTTAACCTTTACCTTAACCTATTAGCGTTTGAAACTCGGTACGTTAATTAGACGCTGAAACTTAAAACGTTACAGTTTACAGCGATAACGCGCACGCCACTGTTGACACATAATCAACGGACTACATTATATTAAGTATTCTATGAAACAAAATGTTTGCACGCGAACGACAAATAGCGTCGGATTAGTTGCTTTACTTTTTTCGCTTATCGCGTGGCGTTTCATTGCAATAGTAATGTCATGTGGAATGGGCAATAAAAATATGAACGTAAAGCTCAAAGTAATCTAAGGATTTTTCGTAAAAAAATATTACAAAAGAAGATACCTTGGAGATCAATAAAAGGAGAAGATTGTTTTTAGTTTTACGCAATTATAGTTAATAAAGACGTTTTCCCGTCATAAAATAAACTGAAGCAAACCATAATTTTAATTATTATACAGGATGGGCCAAAGGGGTGTTGGCGATTTGATTCCTTAATTTATCGGAATCTGCTAGTTGTGGGGAGGCAGGGCGTATATTGCTAGACGAGTCGCTTCTTATAAATTTAGTCGCCATGAACGACGATGCCAATAATCGACTTAACTTCGTTAATCTGAGGCTCGACCGTTTCAACGATTTTTTATCGTGATGTTTACTGACGAGGCGAATTTCCATCTTAATGGTCAAGTGAACAAACAAAAATGTCGATTCTGGTCAGAGAGCAATCCCCAACGTCTGCATGAACGCCCACTTTACAGCCCTAAAATTGTCGTATGGGCTGTAATATCGGCAAACGGCATTGTCGGGCCATACTTCTTCGAGGAGGAAAGAGGGCACGAGGTGACGGTGAGAGCCCACAATTATTGCAACATGGTAAGAGGGTTCGTGGTCCCGGCTTTGCAAGAATTTCATAGCATTACCTCGAGGATATGGTTCCAACAAGATGGTGTCACATGCCATATCACTAGGGTGTCTATAAAACACCTGTTGAAGTAAATGTTCCCAGGAAGACTTGTTTCAAAAAGAGGCAATATTGAATGCCCCCCCACGTAGCCCAGACATAACTCTATGTGATTTTTTATATGGGGCATCCTTAAATCGGCGGTATATGTAAATAATCCGATAATTTTGGAGAAACTCAAAAGAAACATTATACAGGAAATTAAAATATAATATGTTTCGCCGAGTTTTCCAAAATCTGTGACTTCGGTGTTAAGAGTGCCAAACAGCCAAGAGTCGTCATTTAGAAAACACTAATTTTAAGACATACAAAATACAAAGATTTATATTTTTCAAAAATAAAAATATTTCTTATGCTTCTTAGTTTTAAAAAAAACATATTCAAACCGCCAACACCCTTTTAGTCCATCCTGTACAACTATGAATTATAATTAAGCATAGGTTAAGTGTATTCTTTTCTATATTATTTCAATATTCATATTTATTCTTGGATATATATTTTTTTCTACTTGTTATTTATAATTGCTATTAAAAGTTATACATTTAAAGTTATATTAATAATTTATTTGTATTTTTTAATTCCCTTTTAATAAAATACTTTTTTCGTATTTTAATAGTAAATAATAGTACTTTGGTTAAATGTTTGCCCTGGAAACAATTTATCACTTCGATGGGTGGCAAGGGACTAATCATCACATATACAAGCGTGACATAATTTGCTGTGGTTTCAAATATTTTTCTGTTAAATTATATTCCATTTTGAAGTTTGGGTTACATTTTGTTTATGGTTTGTGTCGTGTTTCTTTGCAAAGTCTGTATATTGCCATAATAAATAAATAAATTAATAAATACATATTTTCCTTTCTTTTTAAATTAAGTTTGTATATTTGAAATGTAACTAATCAAAAATTGCAAAATAACATAAATATTTTCTTGTTTAATCAATGTTCTTTATTTAAAATAGCTTTCTTAAATAGTAAAGCCAAATGCTTATAGACGCCTCCGTCCTTATCCATTTTTGAAATAAAACATCACTTTTTAAAATTTATCCATTTATGCGATAAATTGGAATTTTGGCTTGTCATAAAACGCAACGATGCGTCACGTGATAAAGGCGCTCACTCTTGTGAATGTCAAAGACACGTTCGCGGCCCGGTACATAAATATCGGCGACGCTATAATCCACATTTGGCTGCAATATATCAAGGCGAGCCGGGTCGCGGCCTATGCTTGCTACCGGGTTGCTTTTTACAGATGCTACGTTCGGCGTAGCTCTGCTACTTTAGGCGTAGCACTGCTACAATCGAAGTAGACCACTACGAGCGACGTAAAACAGCTACTGCCGGTGTAGACCAGTACAACCATATCAGAACTGCTATAACCAGCGCAGTACTGTTACACGTTATCCGTAGTATAGATAACATCGGTGCGGTGTTGCTACGAGTTGTGCTTGGGTGAAAATGTGACGTGCTGTATATCAGATTTGATGATGCGGCAGAATTTTTCGAATGCGGCCCACCCTCGTCATATTCTTCTGTAGGTATCTTTGGCGAAATTTCGTCTATCAATCTGGACGTTCTGCCTAAGATAAACGCATTTCCCCACAACTAAGAGGTCGCGTTCTCGCGGTTACCAGAATCGAGTCAAACAGCATCAACAATAACTTTTCTTATATCCATGTTCATCAGGGGATTCACTCGTCGGTATGCCTCGTTGAGGTCGTTTAGCTTTTTCAAAAGTTCCATTAATATCTCTGTCTAGGAAATCCAAAATAGCCCAGGTTTCGACCGAATCGAAAACCTTATCATAGTCGACGAATGCTAAACGGAGAGTTTTGTTGTACTATTCGGTCTTCTATGTAAACCTACATAATAGATCGACATTTCAGAATAGTCATATCTTTTGTAGAATATAACATTGTTTTTATTAAATACCCTTAGATATCTTTGAATATAAACATAGGTTAATTTAAATACTAAAAAGAATGAACGAGGGAGTACAGGTATTGCCTAAAAAAAACAAGGAATTTTCCGTTAGAAATAAAAACCGTTTTTTAAAAATTAAGTTTGAAACTGCTAAAGTAAACTGTATTATATAAATATCACAATTATAATTGGATTCGCAAGGAGAAGGTTAACGAATCTCATTTATTTTATTTTAACGTTACACATACCTGCGCATTACAGGCTCGGTGATAGACTAGTTAGGCCGCCTGATCTTACATTGCAAGGTTCCGGGGTTCGATTCCCGTCTAGGTCTAGGTTGGGATATAATTAACGGAATTGCATTTCAATTTGTTTCGAACAAATGCAATAAAAAGACAAACACATACCCATATGTTACATGTACGCCTACATATAAACACTTCAGAGTAGGGTTGGTTGTAAGAGGTTGTCGTATAATAATAGGCCCCCCATTGTGAAATTTCCTAATAAAGTGTAGAAACAAATACGTTCTGAAGTACGATCGTTGCAAATGAAGTACTGAAAATTCCATTAAATATGTGCTAGCATTCGTAAATGAGGTTCCTTATTCCCCAGGTCCCGCCATCAGCCGCTCGCTTCAGTGCAGCGATTATTGTTCGCGCATGGCCGACCACAACTCATAATAACAACAGTATCAAAGGCCTTGCTGGCGTCGCGTCGGCGCGGCTAAAGGCTGAGCCACAAGCCTCCACTTTTACACGATACTGTCGACGAAACATCTAGCACTAGTATACCATGAACATCTATATACAATGAAGTTCTACAACATTCTCAGAATGGGAAGATATTTTACCTTTATGACATAGTTTAACCCTAGGATACCTAACGTTCCTGAACTTATATAATAAGCTAACCATTTGACTTTTTGACGATCATTTTCTAAACGTGTTTTTATTAAAAATGATGAAATTTTTAGGCAGATTACTGTATTTCTAGGAAATATGGAATATAAATTAAACATAATTGTTGTAATATACTAATCTTGTACTATATCACAAATCTTAAATGACACTTTATCACAAGTCGCACTTTTGCACGATACTGTGGACGAAACATTTAGCACTAGTATACAATGACTATTTACCTACAATGAAGTTCTACAGCATTCTTATAATGAGAAGATATTTTAACTTTAGGGCATAGTCCCTATATAGCTAAAGTTACTGAACGTTTATGATAAGCTAACCATTCGACTTTTAGACCATCATCACTTAAATAAATTTTTACAAAAAAAATATTAAAGTTTTGTATAAATAGAAAATGTATAGAAACAATTAATATACAGGATGGCGCAGTGCTAACTGGCATGCTTCAACTAGTCATAAATTATATACGGAAGCGGGTAAAAAATAAGTAAATGTATCTATAAATACGACCAAGTATGTCATTTATTTACTACCGATTACAAGGTTAGCTTTAGAAAACAAAATCAGGCAGATGGCTTCTTAACTAAACTGCGTGATTGCTAGCGCCAAACGGCGAGGATGCGTACAAAAGCTTCCCGTCTAAGACTACCAGTTACTTCAAATTTCGTCGCTCAAGCCAATATGATATTGCAAGACGGTGCGTGACCATGTCGACCAATATTGAACTGTCGTCGATAGACACGCTGCACTTCCGTGACAGATGGGATGAATTTGGTTTGTAATAATTATGAACACTGGTAAAATGTTCTTGCAGTTTCCAATGCACCATTGCGACTGACATACTGCATCAGCGCAATTAATGAAATGGCGTCTCCTTCTCCACCATTCCCAGTCACGCTAACCACCAAGTTATCGCGGTGGCGCAAAATCCATATTTAAAATGTGTCACTTGGCTCTGCTCCACCCTATTTTTTAGTTCTTTTATTTATTGAGATTCTTATGATTATGTATACAGTTCATTGATCATGTAATGTTTGCTTCTTATAATAATTAATATAGGGAAGTTTAACACATCTTACATGACCTTTCCTGCCAATAGCATATCTAACTAGGCGATAATGTGGCTCGTCTCTAGATGTGCATACCCTATATATTTACCATTCATGTACTAAGTCACAAATCTTAAATTAAACATATTTCTTTGTGATCAATAAGGCACTTATATTTACAATGACTTAATCAGGAAATATTGCTTAGAAAGTAAGTTTTGTTTTAGTAATATACAAATTTTTCAAGTTTTGTTTTAGTAATTACAAAAGCTACAAATGCATGGTAGTTATCAAATTACTAAGTTTTTTTTATTACTTGGAATTTAGATTACAAGCCTGAAAGTTAATAATTAGCTAACCATTCAACAAACTGACGAGTATGCAGTAGGTATCTCAAATACAAAATAATTATCGGCTAGTAGCGACGACGCGACGCAGTCTAGCGGTGACTAAGTTGGCGCGAAACCGTGAGTGTTTGGGTAAAATATTTAGAAAGGGAGAGGGATATATTTATTAGATTCTCCTAGTCTTGACGAACGTTAGCATCTAGGTTTAAGGACGAAACTAATTATGCGATCTCTGTATATATTTTATAAAGAGATTCGTTTGACACTAAAAGATATATATCTTCTCATTGAGCCAGTGCGTTGCCGTCACTTTCAAAGTTTCCTCTTTGTGTGAAATGTTTCCTTTCGCTTCGTCTCTAGATAAGATCCCCTTAATTCATTAGCGCAATCATAGAGGAAATCTCTACCGAGTTATCTAGCATAAAAGACTTTGCCGGCATAATACACGTATGCGATGCTGAAAAGGAGGAATCTTTTCAGCGTGTTTACAGGTTACAGCGGCGTTACAGAAACGCAGATTCGCTGGTAGCCGCCTCGCAGCCGGCGCTGCCCGTCCGACATCCGGTGGGCGGACGATAGCACAAAACCGAAACCGGAAATTCGCTACAGTGAAAACGGAAAATGCGAAAATGAAATCGCGGCGTGTGATAATGAATCATTTGATATGAAAAAATGGAAGCCCGGGAAATTAAATAAATGGATTCGTCGATGTTTGATGAGAAAATTCATATACAACATGGTATATCCGTTTTCCCGCGACTAAGTTAGCCCATTGTCTATTTACCAGTTAGTCGGTTTGCCCCTTTTTATCCATTTACCCATTCATCTGCTTGTACATATGTCAGTCTGTTTCTATAAATCTACCGAAACCTTAAATCGTGTAAAGATATTGTTTTTATTTAAGAAATCCATATGGAATGTAAACAATTGCTATTTCTTCTGTTGGTAAACGTTAGAAAAGCAAGATTTTTGCGATATTTCAATTCGTGATTAAGCATAAACGAGGCGGCAAGCAATAGCAGTGATACAAGAGATAAAAGTTTAGAAAGAAAAGTATATATACAAATTTTCATGTTTTGTATGTCCTCTAGTTTACGCATAATCAAGAATTAAAAATTAAGCAAAGTAAGCAGGTAAGCAAGGTAAGCAGCAAAAAAAAGCGAATACAAGCAAAAGTTTTTTAACAACTCAACTAGACCACGGTCTGTATTGGCGTGATACCTGTGTTATATTAAGTATTTAATAAAGAAAGAAAATAAAAATAAAATGATCCTAAATACATATTATCCACGTGCTGAACGTCAACAGGTTATAATAATTTGGACATTATATATTTTTTTTCCGACGGATTACATGAGCGACTCCTCTGGTAAAAAAACCGTCTAAGAAAACCAGAACCATACCCGTCAAAGAGAACCAACCATTGGGTTGAAGTACCTATGAAGTTGCTGCTTTATAAAGAAAATTTAAGGCCAAAAAGTTTGTATGAAAAATATATATTTAAATCATAGAAATATTGACCCCTATTATCTACGAAAATTTGTCATTTTAATGGGATTTGCTTATTTCCTCTGCTGTAAAACTCTCGTGGACGAAAACCAATAAACGCTTTGAAGGCGTTTTTCGCCGACTCTTCAAACTTGATTTTTCCCTTGTAAAAATTTATCTAAATTAAAAAAAAATAATAAACTCTACGGGAGCAAGGTCTGACTAAGAGTCTCCAGCTGCAACTCCTGCAACTTTGCGACTATTTGCAGTGAAATCTGTGGTTGTTATACGTTGTCATGCAGAAGCAGTGCGCGATTGACCAGGCTCGGTTATTTTATCACGAGCTTCTCCATCATTGTTGGCAGTTCTTAACAGTACACATTTACGGTAACTGTATAGCCAGACTGCAAGAAGCTGTAATATAAAACACCGGCACAGGATCTCATATTTGAAAATAAAGCAAATTTTTAACTTTACCATGGTTGCACAAACGAAAATATTTGAGCAAAAACAAACGATGTAAAGATAAATAAACAGCTGATTCTTAAAAGAGAGTAACATGGCCTTGAATTTAAAATTTCAACACATACCTAAGTTTTTCAAGTTTAAAGTGGCCAGTGTGAAAAAACAGCAATTACATAGGTAAGGACGCAAGATACATATTATTCAAAATATTTTGTTTCCGTTTCTTTTAATGGCATTGTTGTACAGATGACACATGAAAAAGAAAGAATAGCAAAAAATAAAAATAAAAAATAACTTTTCAAAGAATTATATAAGTTTCGAATGAATGTCATAAATATGTAAGCTATATTAACAGCAGGCATCTTTATTATTAAAGCAGTCGTTAACCTGATATGCCTTTTTACAGGGTAGGTCTGTAATACGATTCTCGAGTTGAGAAAACATTTAGTTTGCGAGTTCAAAAAAAGGAGGAGATTATCAATTCGTTTGCATCTTTTTTTTATGTTTGCTACCTTAGAACTCTGCCATTTATGAACCGATTTGGAAAATTCTTTTTTTATTCGAAAGAATATACTTACAGATTAGTCCTAAAATCCTGTTCTGATGATGGGATCCATGATGAATTGAGGGAACTCCTTAAATATTATTATATGAAATTGAAAATATACAGTTGGTTTAATTCCGTAAACAATTGATATATTTCTATGGTAAGCATGACCTGATTCTACACCCTGGGTTGGCTGCCGACGAGGAAACTCCTCAACGGTCAACAGCACGGACCCCAAATTTTGTATACTCATTCAGTTATAATAGCCCGTTCTCGTTTTATCATAACATGGCTGCTGCACTCAGGGTTGGCTCCCGACGAGGGAACTCCTCAACGGTCAGCAGCACAGACACAAATTTTTGTATATGTATTCAATTACGACAGCCCGTTCTAAGTTTCACCATGGACTGCGGTACCCAGGGTTGGCTTCCAACGAGGGAACTCCTCAACAGTCAACAGCACATACATAAAATTTTGTATACTTGGTAAATTACGATATACCGTTCTAAGTATCGCCATGATATGGCAACTGCACTTTGCCAAATTTTGGAGTTGGTTTTTCTTTTTGTTAACATTTTGTCTATTATATTTAAGTATCTCTTGCTCGGACTGTTCTGAAGGTGTCTTACATATATATATATATATATATATATATATATATATATATATATATATATATATATATATATATATATATATATATATATATATATATATATATATATATATATATATATATATATATATATATATATATATATATATATATATATATATATATATATATATATATATATATTGAAATATTTGATAGTTTTGTGTATATATTCTTTTTAGAATTGATCAATAAGATGATTATAAAGTAAATAATTATAAAAGCCACTTAAATCGTGCTATATATATATACACGATTACGAACTTATATATATATATATATATATAAGTTCTTCATAAAAAAATAAATATAACATGTATCAACAATGATTTTACTATTCCGAGCCAAAATTGACAATAGGAAATACAGAAATGTAACTTCAAAGATTGCTATTTAGAATGATTAAGTTATCTCGATAAATAGGCCTATATAGTGATAGCGATTTGAAGACCGATATTGGGACTATACAGATATATTTATTAAAAGGGTCATTATGAGGGAATTCTAATCTATATGACATACAGAAAAATATTAAATGGTGAAATATAAAATGAACGATTTTTTTGAGAAAATCAGATAATCATAAAAAAAACGGTGCCAACGATTCAATTTCCCATTGGAATCAAATCATCCAAAACAGCAATAAAACTCAACATTTTATTTTAATTTTTAATGCTAAATCCATGTATGTAAAGGGAATTTTGCCAATGCTCGTTTATTTTCGTTACTGTCCAAAACGGTGCACACATAGGAGACTTGATAGATTATAAAGGCACTCCTCTTTACAAGATCGTAATTAGTAGTCTTGTAAGTATATTTGTTTGCGCGTTGGTTAAGAACAACAAAGGCAATTAATACGTAGTATTTTAATTAATACTTAGGTAGACACTGAGGTATTGAACGCTCTGGTATTTGAGTAAGTGACCTGCAGCTGGGGATTCGGTGACATCCGCAGGCCTGCAGTGGCGGCAATTACGCAGAGGGAGTGGGGGGGGGGGGGGGCAATGCGTCCGTGGCGAAAGAAGGCGTTTATATTAATTTTCAGATTACTCGCCTCGGCGAAAAATTTAATACGCAGCTTTTACTGCGGGCTTTAATCGCGGGACTAATTAGGCCTTCGCCGACCGACTCGAGTCATTACGGCGGGACGTGCGGCCCGCAGGGCGGGCCATTCCGACACGTAGACTCGCTACAAATGCTTATGAATTCCTAAACCATGAATCTCGCAAATCTGCCGCTGCCCTTTTTATCACTTTACATAGAATCGGGGGAAATCCGACTCGAAGGACTGAAAACTGTGTTTAAAATAATGCAATATTAAAAATGCTTCGGGATGGTTTACTGATTTGCGAAACATGGCAACAACGAAAGCAATAGTCGAAATGAAGAGTATTTACGAAAAATATACCTAAGATATATGTATTCCTCGATGTTTCAGGACTACAGAAATGACCGACGACTCTAAAGAGCGATTGCGATTGCCGGGAATCTGGATCCAAAGAGAATTAAAAACTATATATGTACAACTATCAATTGTTGTTAAATTTGTTTAATATCGAAGAATATCGAAGAATGAGTTTATCTATTATTTTATTATTAATCCTTTGTTATTATTATTATATTTTGTATACCTACATATGGACTTAAACTCTACTTAATATCTAATCTCTAGTAATAAACTTTTAATGTCATCTCGCAACCTCAAATATGTCTTAAATCGCACATCTAGGCACAGGCGTAAGCCTAGGTAAGATGTGTGACGTGCTTTGGGTTGCATGGGATGGAATGATTTAACTTGTCGCTTTATTTAACTAGAAAGTAAATATTTTTCTATGTAACCTTTGATAAGATAAGTAAAATGAATGAAATAAATAAATAAAATAAATAAATAAATAAAACTTTTATGGAGCTAGTTGTAGATTGTGTTTCATGCCAATTTTATGTTCTATTATGTTCCATTTAGGGCTAATTTTTAAATAGGATTGCGATTTCTTTTTTTTAAAGAACACATTTTAATGCAATTTAGTATTATGAACATTTTACTAATTCCATGTTCTTGTATCTTTATTTTTGTCTTTATGTTAGTTTTAAGTCTATTCCATTTATCACATTCTATTTAAGAGAATGTTGTTTTCTATTTAATGCTGATTTTATAATGGAATTGTAATTTGTTTTTATTTAGCACCAAATTTGGAGGTAATTGAGATCTCTGAGCATTTTCTAAAACTGACATAATTTATTGTAATATTAGAGCCCTGTCTATCTTAGAACGGGCTAGTCCCAGTTAGGTGATAGAAACAAATAAGTATAAGGTTAAGGTTCTGCCATTCGGTACCTGTTATTTCTGTCAGCAAAATCAATATTTCATGGTAATTAATTCTGAAATAAATAAATTAAAATTTCCATTTTATTTAATCTAAGAATGAACCTAAATTTTACCTAAGTAACAGTACAAGAATAAAATTAATAACTTATAACGACTACACGGTTACGCAGCTATTACACGACTCGGTGGCATAATGATTAGGTCGCCTGATCTAATATTGTACGGTTTCGGGTTCGATTATTGGATAGGTCGTCTTTTTCCTTCAGGATAAAATTAGCGAATTTGCATTTCAATTCTGTCGGTTGAATGAAATAACAAGACACACACACATGCACACATACATTTAAACACATCATATGAGGTTTGGTTGTAAGAGATTATCGCGTGATAACGAAATTACACAATAAGAAAGAAATAAACAATTTTTTTATGAATTTGTTTTGGATTGTAAAAATTAGTTTGTTTGCGGAAGTAGCTGCGCGGAGATTTGTTTATAGTTTTATATTTTTTTACTGTAAATTTTCTCCGTGATATAGCGATTTTTAGTAAACTTTCTGGTAGTTTAACTCTTGATACCCGTAAAAATCAACCACTTTCAGTTGCCAGACTACTATTTTCATGGTTCTGGAATACCCGGGAATACAAATATGGTAATATTGTTTGCCATAAAATTACGTGAATTTTTTGACGTCACCTCTTGAAAAACGACGGATAATTTCAGAAATTGTATTTTATTGTCATATAGCTTTTTCAGGACTGCCCAACAAAATAGAGTGTAATGTGTTCAGGGTTTATCTATGTATATTTTTCGTTTCGTTATTCCACCATAACTTCTAAACGTTTGAACCGATTTAGAAGTGTGTGGTATTGTTAGAATCGTTAGGTCATCGCGAGTGTCATAGACTACGTAAACTGTACGAATATCAGGTAAATTTGATACAAGTATTTTCTAAATGTACAAATGTCAATAAATTAACATATCTATATTGTATTTAGTGTCACATGTAAGATATGATTACTCAATCAGACCAGACTGAGACACCAGCCTTTTGTATTTATACATATTTTTTTACGTTATTTTTTTATGAAATATTTGTGGTTTATGTATTTATCCATATCTGGATATGGATATCCGGAATGTATTGACATTCCGGATATCTATATCCAGATATGGATAAATACATAAACCACAAATATTTCATAAAAAATACCGTAATAAAAATATTTATAAAAACAATAGTTAACTTCGTGTAACGGCAGTCGTGTATTTTATTTTTTTAAATATATTTATTTGTTAAATGAATTCAACTGTAAAATAATTCCACAGTCGGCTATTTATGATATAAAACTATTTTCTGTTCCTATTTTTAGAATACGAATTCCTTCGGCGTTAGTGGCGGTGCGTGAGCGTGATAGGGAGAATCGCAGAAAAAGACGTAAGCCGAAACGGCAAGGTGGCGCGGTCTCACGGGCGGACCGCGCGACAGGGCGGCGCCCAAGGCATTGATCCCGCGCGTCCGTCGCCCGCCTCGCCTCCCCATCCGCCGTAGCCCCCTCGCAGCCCCACATTCACCCCTACTATCTTTGATTCCAACGCCGAATCACTTCAATAAGCGTGCGTCGACAAACAAGAGGCGGAAGGCAATAAGCGACTGCAGTAAACATGTGTAGCCCATGCCCATAACGAGGCGACTGCTACGGCTCTTCAAAGTAGCGCTAATAGTATTTTAATTCTTTAGTATTTGTGCAAAAAAATACTTTGTATAATCGAAGACCAGACCTAGTTTTGAATTTTATAAATAAGATAAAAATGAATTTATCGCGTGAAGGTTGAAATACCCGCCGATTCGGCGATGTTGCAACCACCGTTGTAAGGGCAGACTGTCTACCAGTCTACCCTGCCTAACAGTCTTTGGTAGCGAATGGTTTCGTGCAGCTTGAGCCATAAAATCTACTTTGCTGTCGGATCGGCCGAACTCACGATTCAGCTCCTATTCAGAAGCCTTTTTGTGTGGAAGACTACCTCGGGTAAGACTCTCGCGCATCAGGCCTCACGACTGGTGGATCGGTTCCTCCTAGTGGGATTACCACCCTGCGCTACTGAACTAATTGGCTACTATGGAAATATGGATACTATGATTGCTGAAGGAATCTGGATACTATGGAAATATACCGTATCCTGACTCCAAAGCAAGAATGGTTGACCTATCGTCAACCATTCTTGAAATGACCATTAGGCTACCTGATCCTGAATTCAGAGCCGGGTAATGATGCCCACCGCAGAATTACGGCAGGTAAATGCTGCGTAAGTGACTCCGGTCAGTCGAGAGGAAGAAGGTATCCTGAAGGTTATTTCCAGATGGAGATATTCTATCAAACAGCAGCCAAGGGGCGATGTAGTCTCACTGGGTTACCTTCCTAGTGACTCGTCGTAAGGTGTTGGACTCTGGCAGGTTCGTGGGTTTGCTGAACGGAAGATATGTGCCGTCCAAAAGTCTTCTACGCTCATCCCACGGCTGAAAGAATGATCACATGTCGTTTACTAGTCTGGGGTGACGGGTTCGCCCGTTGTAGTCGACACTGCCCAACTGCCTGCCAGTTTACCCTGGACAACGGCGGTTGCAACATCGCCGAAACGTCGGGTGGAACAATCTTAAACACGCGGTAAATTCGTTTTTATCTAATTTATAAAGTCAAACAACCGCGATAGTCTTCGATTTTATAGGAACAAGCTGGCATCGTTGGCTTCGCCCGGAAAAGTTCTAAATGTTTTAACAACATTATTTGGATAACAACATTATAATTACCTTTCTCTGAATATTGAATATTTTAGGTAAGCACTTCGTTATCTCAGGACAGACACAGGTGGTTTCTAAAAATGCCTCATTTATTGGAAACAGGGTAAAAATGCCATAGTAATTTTAAAAATAGCAACGCATTTACATGCACATAATTTACACACCCAAATCTATAACAATATAAATTACCTTTATGTATACAGTGGGTGAATTCAAATTCAGATTTTGATTTCTTTTACGTAATTTTTTGTATCCGGATTCATTTTATAATTATTCTCGACTACCTTTATAATTTAAAATATTTTTGCTTATTATTTATTTTATTACATCAATTTCTTGACATTTGTTTTATATGATTACATTTTAATATGATATGATATAAAATGATTGTGTTCCTTTCGTCAGGCACTTCCTAGTTAGGAGTGACGCAAAATCCTTGTTTAAAGATAATTTCTGTATATGTAAACAAATTTATTGTATAACTAGGTATTTTTGCATTAACAATACCAATACAATACAATAACAATGTAATAAAAATATCAATAACATTGGCAATATTTAAATAATATCAACTATTTTCTAGGGAAAGTTTTTAAACATTTAAATACGTCTACTTGGGAGTACTATAGTTACTATGATTAAAACTGTCAGAGCTTCAAAATTAGGCACTAAAGTTTTTCAACTGTTGCCAAACCGCAGCGCCAAAGCTACGCTTTTAATGCACCCCCGTCAATATTCTTTCGAAGCTGCTTCGATTTTAAAGAACTACATTTAGGCGTCCGTGGAGCTGAATGATGGACGCGCACGCCACGACTGCTGAGCTCGATGGGTAAATTCGGACGGCACGAAAGCGCACGAGCCGCCAAGTTTTTCTCCTCGAACGCCCCGCTCCTTTATTTTCTTTGCACTTTCCTGGGCCCACCCGTTCCTTTGAAAGTTTCCAATCCGACCCGGGTGAGGAAAAAAACACCCCTCCCCCGAGCCGGCCCTGTCAATATTTAAACGGTCCGCTTTACAAGCGCACCTGGAACTCGATTAAAAGAGTGCAAGTTTACGCTATTAATTCAGACACTAAAAGGGGGGAGGGAGGGGTCGAAAAAAGGGAACATGGAAATACTCCATTACTCCACTGTGCAGGGGCGTATTCGTTTTTTTTATTTGTAAGTGCAAGGCTTACACGAATGCCGACTTCTGTAATTAATTCGCGTGACTATATTCTGCCATGATAAAGAACGCAATATTTAAATAATAAATTTGGTGCAACAACAATGTATTATACATTTATTTCTATTTATTTTTGAAAACAAAATCCGCCGCACTGAGTACTAGAAATCATCGTGTAGATTTTTAAATAACAATCGCTATGGGATTACTGGGATAAATCTATACAATTCTAATTCTAGTAATTATAGGTATTTGTAATTGATCATAGCGTTAATTATCATAATCCACAAGCTTTAATCACATTCATTTTATTTCAGATACATTTATCAACACGTCATTTGCGTGAAGGAGCAGCGTCAGTCGTAAAGCCCCGAGGCGCAATCCGCCCTCCAAATTGACACGGCGTCAAGGGCGAAATAAGCGCGCACTCACACCGCACACCCCGCCCCGACATACATATTATCCGGCGCGTAATGATTGTATAAGCGGAGCTTTATTACGCCATTAAATTTTAAGCGATCATAAAATTTTGCCAGATACACGACGTCGGTCGGCCGGAGGTAGTCAGCTGTTGTAGAGCGCGGCCGCAGGGCTGCTACGACCGCTAGGCCGCGGCTGCTACGACCGCTACGCCTCTACGCCGCGAGTGCTACGCTGCCACCCACCGCCCGTACAAATTTATTAATGGAGTTTACACTTTTACGTCCCGCGAATTTTGTTATGCCGACTTTCAATTTTATATTAAATTAAATGTCCTGAGTTTATTATTGCCAGTGGTCGAGAGGTTTTTTTACGAAGACATTTCAGTCACAACATCATCGCTTCGACAGAAATTATTAACTGCTCGACAATTTAATTCCTTTAACTCACATGTACCAGCAACACAATTACTATACTGAATATGATTATTTTTTTAACATGAATGTTCAAATTGGATAATGAAATATACAATGTCAAATCGTGTTGCGTCTTACTTAGTTCACTACTCGCTCCAATTTACTTGTTATTAGGAGGGATATTATTTATAATGCAATGTGACATGTAATTATAGTGTAGTTATGAAAGTAGTTATGTTCCTCAAATGTACAGTTTTTGACGACCGCCAGAGTATGTACCTACCTATATGATAGTTGTAGATACATAGTATTTTGAAATAAAAATAATTATGGTTATGATTCGAATAAATGTACCACAATGGAAACTTACTATCGAACTACTTGTTTTAATCAACTAATATGAAAGTCTAGTGGACTCCACGATCAATTCCAGTTATAATTGGCGATGCTACGCACGGTCGTCGTCGCAGCCGCGTGACCGGCTATTTATAAGGAAGATAATAAGGAACAGAAGACGCGGCGGTACACACAAAGTTCAATGTCCATATGTTCTATACTGTCTGACACGAATGCGTACCAGTTGAGGGTAGTTGCGTACCCACCCTCAACTGAGACGTATGCGTACCAGTTCATGGTAGTGGCGTGTCTATCCTCAACTGAGACGTATGCGTACCAGTTGATGGTAGTGGTGTGCCTACCCTCAACTGAGACGTAGGCGTACCAGTTGAGGGTTGTGGTAGTGGAGGGTAGCGGTCGTGTACTCGACCAACTACTCCGTCATCTACTACTCCGAATCAGCGAAACATTCACTTAAACAAACTTTATTGTATCCGTCGTGCTAGTGTTTGTAGAGACTTCGACAGTTTCAGTAGTGTCTATATCTATGAGTTAGTAGACTAACCCCTCGTCCATTTACGTTTTAATGCGACTTGGGTCGTCGTCATCCGGCCGGATCAGGGGCAGCCACTAAAACCGGGGGCGTTTTGCGTCTACTGTAATTACATATTTTAAAACTGACGCCTTACTGAATTTAGGGGCTCGCCATCGGAAAGCTCTTAATTTCGGTTGCCGTGGTTTAAGTGCCGTATTTACGACTTGCACCAGCCGCGCCCGTTTCGCGTATATAAATTGTCTATAAATATTAGCCAGAAGCGTGGGGACGCTGTTAAATGGATAATCGGAAAACCCCAGTTCGGACTTTAGATCAAGTGATGCTCAATAAAAACGGAATGAAATTTAATCGCATGGACCTTTGTTTCATATCTCGCTTATGCTTGATATATCTATGTATCTACAATATCGGTTATGCTTCAAATATTTTCTTATGTAACGTGTACTTCAAATGCATATTAATAGTTGGCTCTCTTTGTGATTAGTAACGCCTTGAAGAGTGCTGTGTGCATGACAAACAGATGGCGCTAGTGGAACTTATAAAAACATTTTACCGATAAATATACGTATTTCGCGATGTACCCGTCATTTTATCGACATATATAATAGTTCCGATTTTTGAGTGAATTATTAAAAATCCGTAATATGTTCACTCCACTAATTGTAACTATAATATATCGCTAACATTCCGAAGATTTATTATGATGTCGAATGAATTTTCGGAATTACGTAGTATTTAATTTTTTGGACAAAATATGCGCGTACGGAAATCATCTTCGCTGTTGTCATGACTGTTTTTTGGAGGTGAGAAGAAACAGGTTAGTGAGCATGATTTTTAAGTACTTTAACTGCAGTGATGATATTACGAACGCCATCACGATTTAATCGCTCGAACAATTGCTTTATATTATTATGTAGCTCTCTTTTTTTGCCCCTATCGAAAAATGTGCCGAAGAACATTCCAAATAAATTTAAAAGTATTTATAGTTACTAGTATTTCGCTAAAAATCGGCAAAATATCACTTAGTTGATCTTTTTGCTGAGTACTTATTTTATTCTGAAACTAAAAAATTAAAAAAAATCTTCAGAGAATAAGGTTTTGAATATGTTTTCTTTTTTAAAATTGTATTTGTTTAAAATGTTTGCCCTAGAATAATTGTTTACTTAGCGTGACACAAATTGCTGTGGGTTTTATTTAAAGTGTAGATATTAATTATGATTTGTTACTCTTGTTGCATATTATGTACATTACCATAAATAAATAAATATATTAACTCATTAATTTATGAATTCATACTGGGATATCTCCTTCTTGGGGTGCCATCTTCTAAAGGGGCCATCTTGGCGATAATTAGGGCGACTTGCACCTTCGTCACCCCTGAACAAGGATCGGGTGCTGGCCCCAAACCATTGGCGCAGATTTTTAAGCCAAGATGTTCTCCTTCTTCCCGGTTTCCTCTTGCCTTGTATTTTGCGTTGTATCAGTTATAATAGCTCATATTTTTGATTACGCATAATGTGCCAAGATACTCCATCTTCCTTTTTTTAATAGGTTTAACTGGGATATATTATTTGTAAACTAGAATCTGAATCTCATTCTGTCACGCTTTCATTGCTATTTCTTTGTTTATTTGTCATAACATAAGGAAGATTATTAAATAACATTTGTCTAACTATTCCTATAATATTTGTGGTTTAAACATTTGTAATTATACCTTTTGTTGTGATTAGGCAATGTAATATTTAGTGTGGTAAACTCTTTAACCTGTTAACTGGGGAAGTCTCTTTTTAATTACGCAACATACAACGGGCGCGCACTTTATCGCATATACGTGTTATTAGGTCACGCCCGCGTGACGTAATTTATTATTTTATATATTTTTCCAATGCTGAGAATTAATTAAAAGACAACAAAGCATATATGTTTTCGTCAACTATCCACCGAATTTTAGTCCGCCTTTTTTTTATAGTGTGTGGTTCGATGTGCGTCAATAGTCCACAATTTATCCGGATATAATACGCACCGCAATGCACGCCTAGACTTAAATTCATGACAATACACGAACCGATGTCTCACACATTCATTAAACAAAAAAGCAAGTCCCGCCCGTTCAAGAGTACAACATATATTTCGACAACGTTTCTATACGTCCAACCCTTACTAGATACTGTATACGTTTGAATTATACATATAAGTCATGCTCGGTTACCAGGTTACCTTCAATTTTCTTGACGCGGTTGATACATTTTTGCGATTTTATCGCGCGTTTGCGTGGTGTGTGATCAGCGTAAAGGCATCAAATTGGAAACGAGCGACGCTGTTTGTTTCTCCGTATCAATGAGTTATGATTCAATTAAGCCGGCTGTATGAGCCCAATAGCCTATAAAATCCGGCATCGATACTCCGCCCGCTGCTAGCGGCTTGTTTCCCCGCTGCTTTATCTCGACCTATTCTGGCACTTAAATGAGACGCAGATTTCCAGAACTAAACGTATCCAACCATGCGATAAACCTCCCTGGGCTTAAGTAAATTGGATATTCGATTTATCGAAACGGAAATTCATGCCATTTCTAAGGGGTCGGATATATACATTTTAACAACGACTAGTATTATATCTTATTAGCTTCAATTGTAGGACGTATTTTATTGCATTAAATTTTGATCAAGGTCGTATAAATAAGATAAAAACGAATTTACCGCGTAAAGTTTGTAACACCCGATGTTTCGGCGATGTTGCAACTGCCGTTGTCTAGGGTATACTAAAAAAACTGTCAATCCGTTACTCCGCGGATAGGCTGCATACCGCTGCCGCCACTGCGTAGATTATAACGTCTCGGCGCGCGAATTTTGAAAATCTGTCGTGCACACAACACTCACTGTATCTTGTCCTACGTCCTTGCGCTCGGCGATGTAACATTTTAAAAAGAAGGTTCCACGTAGAAGAGAGTTTATAACCGTTGTCTCTCTTGACGTTCGGTGTTTTTCGTATATCAATGGCATTCCGGATCATGTGAGGGAAGTAAAATTGTTCTTTGGGTAGCACGATGGGATTTTGAAACTGCAACCAGTGGTTACTTCCTTTATCCAATATATATATACGAATATCCCCGATTTTTCTCGCTGAACGTTATTACGCTTTTTCACGCGGCAAATTCGTTTTCATCTATTGTTTATGGCAAACAACCGCGAGTCTTCGATTTTATATTTGATCAAGGCGTTTTTTCGTAACATAATATTTTTGTATGGCCCTGTTGTACGATTTCTTTCACGCGGTAAATTCGATTTCATCTATTGTTTTTGGAAAACAACCGCGATAGTCTTCGATTTCATATTTGATTAAGGCGTTTTTTCGTGACATAATATATTTGTATGTCACTGTTGAACAATTTCTATCAACGCATCCATATGAAGGCAGGTACCACTTTTCCGGCAGGATGGGTAAAGTTTCTATTTTTCCCTGACTAATTTCAGATGTCGGTGATTCCTCGACGCAACGTTTGATTTTATATTGAGGATTAGGATGATAATCAAACGGAAAGGGCGTCTGCCATAATGCCTATACCAAATTTACAAATCGACCATGCTAATATTAATTTGTTTACCATATTGGTTTAAAGCCATCAACATTTGTATTTACGTGTTTAACTATGTGAGCATTCATAATTACGCTACTAGCGTTTTGCGGTTAGATTTATAGTAAGCATTATACCTAATAAAGTATTAGAAGTTAAGCAATGCTGAGTCAGCCTCACGTCACGTGGACGCAGAATATTGAATATAAAATAATATGTAAAACCAGAAAAATGATTCACACATTAACTAACGATTTGACTAAATTTATATATTGTTATTGCGCAGCAGCAAAAAAAAAATATAAGCGAAAATAAATTCCCGAAAAAAATAGCTTCACGGGTTGAAAGTGGAAGATAATGGGTATTTAAGAGAAATGGAGTAAACGGTAGTGGGTCTGTAATCGGCTATTTAGTAGTGTCTGCAACAAGGACCTGTCTTAGATTCCGAGTCTAACCCGCACTTGACAGCACTTGTCCAGATTCCGAGTCTAACCCGAACAATAAATAATTATACACTCGTACCTGAAAGCAGCGAGCTTTTTAGCCAACTCTTAAACCACATCGACGCAATTCTGACCGATTCTCGCCTTTGTTTTTTTTATTCGCGATCAGAATAGAGATATGAGGGGGTGCACTAAAACTTTCGGGAAACGAATACTTCTGCTAAGTCTATGATTATTTTTAATGTAAGAAGAGGGTTTTATAAACTAAACGCTGTTTTAAAAAATAAACGATAATGCGAGAAACGCCACAATGATTTGTTAAATTTGACAAGTCGGAACAAAAATGGAATTGACATGACAAAACTCAAGAGCACAGATTTGTTACTAGTTTCAAAGTGAATTAACACAAAAACAATGTTTTTATCGGATGGTGTCTGCATTCGGTTGTAAAGCACCATAACAAAACCACAATTTATCCCCGTTTCAACCTCATCGACGATTCGCTCGAAGGTGGCCCGAAAACTACAGTCATCCAAGAAATTCTACATCGATTATGGGCTTGAGCTAATTAAGGAAGATCATCATATCATTTTTCACACAAGTTTAACCGCTGGATCCCTCATTGGCTGCATGAGAAGCAGAAAGCAGCCCGGTTTAATGGGGGCCTTAAACGTCTCGATAGGAACTTCAAATTCTGTATTTAACATTGTATCAGGTGACGAATCAAGGATATAGACGTATGAGCCGAATCAATAGTTTGGTGTATAAAATTAAGTTGAAGCCATTGTCGAGTGTTGCAAAGAAAATTTTCACCACGTTTGTATCCAAATCCGGTCATATTGCGACTATTCTCCTTGGGGAGCACAAAGAGCAGTCAATGCACAATAGTATATTACTATTTGTTTGCCTGAAGTTATCGCTGAACTCCGAAAGAACAATGCAAACTTCGCATCATCCTCCACCACGACAATGTAAGTTCTCACACGGCTCGAATAATACAAGAGATTTCGGAGGAGCAAAACATTAACTTGTTCAATCATTTGCCTAACAGCCCTGACCTAAGCCTTAGGACTTGTTTACCTTTCTCAGTATTAAAAATAAATTGCGTGGTAAACGATCTTCGATACCGGAAGAAGCCGTGTAACATCGCCGAAACGTCATGTGATATAAACCACGAGGTAAATTCGTTTTCATCATATTTATAATATCAAAAAACTACGATAGTCAGATTTTATATTACTTGATAGTTTATGCTAATAAGGCCAAATTTAAATCAGAAATATATTGATTTGTATAGTTTTTCGGCACAGTGACAATGTAGCATGCTATTTACTTTCACTTAACTCATATTTTTCCATTAATTTACTTATCTCATATTTTTCGATCACAAAGGCAGAATTATGTATGATCAGCTCATCTCATCTATAATGACATTATTTTGTTGCTTCATTCGCCTTTGCTTTATGAAATATTTTTCGTCATCTCGTATTCAAAAAAAAAAAACAAAGGAAGCGTAATACAATCAGCGGAGGGAGAATGAAAAGCGGCTTAAATGCAAATTGCCGTTCGGCTTGTTGATTTGTATCCGAATGGGAAAAAAATATGAGAGCGAAAAGAGGCGGGCAGCTCCGTGCCAAAGTTGGGTTTCAATCTCGAGAGTGAGGCAGCGAGACATAATACGGGAAAATCCTCCGGCTGGGCGGCCGGCGACCTCTTCAGCTCCAGTTGTGCGCTGGCTTTAATTTAATTTCGAGCCGCCTAATGAGACTGCCGCGCCCGCCGGCGCGCGAAGGATTAAAATGGAACGCGCCGCGGCGCTCGCGCCCAAATCCGACGTCCGTGATTCCATTTGCGTCCGCGTGGATGGGCGCAGGTAGGCACGACTTAAAGGCGCCCTTGGTGCCTTACGTGCCCAATCAGGTCGCGTACAATCTGCATTGCCCTATTACGAACAGTCTCGTAATTGTATCTCCTTTAGCGATTCAAATTTCAAATCAAAATTCCATTTTTTTAAAGTTATCATTTAATAAATTTATGTACCAGTGCAAATATATGTTTTTCACATGATTATACCTTACCTTTAGTATCTTTATGCCAGTTAGAAACAACCTGCTACCTTAATGTCTGTCTGGACATTTTTATCACGGAGTCTAATATTCCAGAATTAAATAAGATTATGCCTGCATTTAAATATAATATTATGAATATTTTAAAGATACTAAAGAGGTGGGGGAGGGATTAAAAGTTGTTAAAAACATCACATGATTAATGGACGACCCCATAGGTAAATATTTTAATCTCAGAACTGGCTGATAATGTTTTTGATCGTTTTATTGCGTAGCGGCAGTTAATGATCGAGAAAGAAATGTTATACTTAAATTTCTTCTGGAAACGTTCGATATTTAGAGCAGGCATCTCGTAGCTACAGAATTTAATAAAGCTTTTCAAGGTATGCTTTCCTATTTGCTTTTGTCTGCTTTGTTGATTTTAAACTTTCAAGAGAGTTGGTGAATTGGCTATTAAGGGGAATGCTACGATCATATTTTTAACACAGTCGTAAGTATGCACCGAAAATTCTCCGACTGATGGATTTTTTTAATAAATAGTCTTTAGTTCGGCTGGATCGGAGTACTCTTATTAGTGTCAATCATATGCATGGATGACTCCTTTTATTTTGGTTGAGTGGTTTTCTGCCCACTTAGACTGGTGAGTCATTTGTATAAGAATGATTTCCTTAGTGAGACATAACATGTATAAATGTATAAATTAAACATAACAGTAAATGTATAAATTGTACTCAGGTATTTGGGAAATGAAGTTTGTTATCTTTTTTGCTATTTGTGTTAGTTTAATACAAATTACTCATCAGCCTATTGATATATCTTTAATATTTATGTAATTATGTATAAAAATAATTATATAAATATTTTAGTAGCTTAGTAAGTTCAGTGGATATCCATGTAGATGGAGTGCGCCAGAAGAATAATAACATGGTCCTAGTTTTTAAATACATGTATTTCATTATATTATGTAACGCTTTATGTTTGTGTAATATATAAAAATAAAATAAAAAGAAATGACTAGTTTCCAGTTTATTGTCGCCATTTGCCGTTTATGCTCGTAGATGAAACCAAGTGCTACTAGGTGGAACAAAGAAGACACAGTGATATACGTTTCTGGAAATAACCACGCAAAACAACAATATTTAAAAGGTAATTTCGTTTTAAAAAAAAGAAGTTTACACTTATCTAGTTAGAATATCCGTACATATTGTTTTTTAATTGTTATACATCTTTCATTTTGAAAAATTGGTTTAATTAATGGTTAACAATGAGATATTATCTTCTATAACTTGTATATAGCACTCTTATTAGATTTACTTAAATAACTGTACATTGTATGTAGCCATAATAAGACGTACATTTGATTTGCCCTTTTTTTAAATCTAAATAGAACCATTTAAAATGTAATTTTAGAGGTTTTCTGTAATTATCTAAATAATTATATTAAATGAAATATCAGTCGATTCCCTATAATTAAAGTAGATACCGTATATATAGCATAACGTCGCTTAAGATTTAACATAGCGTATCTCATAAAATTCGATTTTCTGATTTTTATATCATTGGATAGCTGGCGTGGCGCAACGACTGAGCCAATGAAAACGCAGTATTTCTTACCAATGAGAGCAGTTTATTTGTATTTTAGTAACACTGCGTAAATCACATTCTCACATACATCGTGTCAACACAGCGTATGTTAGTCGGCCGCCATACTTAGTAACATTTTTGTATTCGTAAAACACTGTGTAACTCAATAAAAATTTGACTCGAAATTTGTAACTAACTAAAAATAAATAATAAAAGATAACAAACTAGGTGAATAATAATATAATTTTATTTTAAATAATTTTAAAGGTTTTCATAATTTAATTTGGTTATAGCTGCATTGAAAATTTCAAGCTATTAAAGGAAAAAATAACAGTTTTTTCTCTCTCCTGAAAAGTTACCAAAAATGAGTTTCGCAATGTTAAATCTTAAGGGACGATTTCTTTATATACCTATAAAACTCAGCCTGCGTATGTTTGTGCTCGCAAAACTCGAAAACTAGTCGGTCGATTGACTTGGAATGTTTACACAATGTTGCATTTGAACACGTGCGTGCTTTTATAGTATAATGAAATTTTGACACACGTTGCATTCGAGTTACCGTATCCAAGAAATCTTCGGTGCCCTTCGACATCGGTGCGTTTCCTATTCATTTCATATCAGACTATCATATCAGTTCATTATCATCATTCGACATATCGACATTTCATTCGACATATCGACATTTCATATCAGACATATCAGACTGTGGCTTACCACAGCGAAGCGCAGCCGGGTTTGGCTAATGGCGAATACAATTATGACAGTGAACAATTTTGAATTCGTTTATCGGAAAAAGAGAGCAGTAGTGTCAATATTTCTTTAACACCGACGAAGCACGGCCAATAATCTCTCTGACTGATGTTCAATTCAGGGACACCGAGCGTAGCGGGGTTGGCGGGCGGCGTGCGCGCCGCGCTCGCGGCAGATTATGTTAATAGCGGCGGAGTTATGTGCGCCGAACATGAATTCACGCCCGCAACAAGAAGCGGACGAGGCGGCGATAAATCCGCGGGCGCGCTGCCCCCGCAAATGGACTGCGTTGTACGTAATTGCCAGGGCTTTCGTTGCGTACAGATAAATCGCGGCCGGCCGTTCGCTAGTCGGCCGGCGAATGCGTCTAATGGCCCGCTACTTTCTATGGAGATTGCCTGTATTTCCCCCTCTATTAAATAGTACATTCAAAATTACAATGATGCGAATGGCTTTCAAAATGGCTCTGGAAGTAAACATACGAAATATCAGTTGAAAAAATACTTAGACAAAAAAAAATATTAGCATAAAAATATTATTAAGTTATACTAACTTCAAATTCTGCAGCGACTGACTGATAGATTTATTTATAATTTAATAATAATAAAACAGATTTTTGAAATCGGACAATGCATTCCTGGGATATCGATGACTCATACAGACAGACAAATACACAAACGGGCAGACAAACATACATTTAAAAAATGTTCTAGATGTTCTTAAACGTGGAAGAATTTAATTTTGATAGAAATTTATTTCTGTTTTTTTTAGGTTTGCTTTTAAATTTGCAGAAATACGCTGCGCCAGCCTTGTGTTGCGGGATCGAGCTGACGCTAGCGTAAATATCATAAATTGAAATAAAATGAAGCCGGCTTGTTAACTCGCACTTAAATAAGCAAATAGCTTCTGATAGTCAAAAGGGGTAATTATTATTTATTTTGTTTTGTCGATAAGCGAGACTCGTTGAAATAATGACTCAAACTAATAGCTCGGGGATAATGACAGGTTGCGATACCGTTTAGCGCTTGTATCTGATCGTAATTTGCGTGTTAAATCGTAAAATTTTTGTACAAATTTATGAGGCCATTGGCGACGATCGCGAGCGGGGCGCGGGCGGCTAGTCGCCCACCACTTGTGGCAGTAAAATGCGATTGAATGTGTCATTATGAAGGAAAATGACCATAGGACCATGAGTCTACTATATAACGTGTCTTTTTTTATTGACATCAATTTAAAGAGAAGTAATTTTTTGATGTTGAATATTTAGTTTTCTTATTTTGTCATTTGTTATTTTTTAAAATTAATAGTAATTCTTTAAATAGAGGTAACAATAATGTGTGTATCCTGAAACCAGGTTAAGAGAAATCCTAAGGATGCCCCCTAATTTGCAGAGTTTATATTTTTTATTGCATAGGCTATGCCTATGTTGAATTCGTAATTTTGTTATAAATAAGATAAAAACCAATTTACCGCGTGAAATTTGGATCACTCAACGTTGTGGCGAGGTTGCAGCCACCGTTGTCAGGGCAGAATGTAATAGACTGTAAACCGCCGTTGTCAGTCTATACTGGACAACGGCGGTTGCATCATCGCCGAAATGTTAGGTGCTACACACTTTACGCGGTAAATTCATTTTTATATTTTTGATACGGTTGTCTTCCAACAACCGATAATCTTCAATTTGTATTTTTTTATCTATTTTTCTGTATTGACAGTTGCAATTGAATAATACTTTTAAATTTTATTTAATTATTTAAGTTTAGATCGCGCTGATGTTGGGGAATAATTCACTGACATGGCGCACTCCTCACCTTGTTAACTGGGATGAGGAAGTACTTATCTAAGCGTTTTCTTTTCCAGTTTCATAAGCATCGCACACTCCTGTCAAAAGAGGCGGCGGTGTGCCGCCGATTATTCCGTTCGCTTTATTGGCCTGTAAATTTTCGATATAAATAAGTGGCACGGCCGAACGCTCCCTGTGATATTTTTGATTCCCTTTTACGACAGCCGTCCATTTTGTGTACCAATAAAATATCACGGCGAGTGATGGACGGATGGCTGGTGCGGCGGGGCAATCGGGAGCGGTGCACAGTGATTCAGCCCAGGAAAAATCAATATGCGTTTTATTCATGAAAAGCAAATATTTTTGGAACATTTTTATAATAAAATTCCAAGATCAAGATATATATACCTATTCACATATTACAGTTATTTATTTGAAAAACTATATTTTATCTACGTAGAAATATTATTAGCATTCTTTTTTCTAGTCATATTCCAGATAGCTCTTTTTAAACCACTCATCAAGATGACTTTTATATATATATATCAAGTAAAACATAAGCTTCTACAATAAATATGTCTCAGCATCCACATTTTCCCAGAGCTTTAAAAATTTGTAGACATACAAATTCTACGATTCTGCACACTGTAATTTTAACAAACTGTTACACTAACACATACAAAAAAATCATCATTTTCGTGTTACAAAAAGTGAACTACTATATTTGTAATTATATCTACGGTATCTTTAATGAAATATTTGTTATAAATGTATTTGTCTAGATATAGATAAGTGTATATTTCTGAGATGTACTAAATCAGACCTTTGATATGACACTAAACACGATATACTTATATTAATTTATCAATTTTCGGAGATTTGGATAATTAGGCCACTATGTACTTGATATTTGTTAAATTTGATGACAGTTAAGGTACTCAATTACACTCAGGATGACATAACGGTTCTAACAATACTACATACTCCTGAATCGGTTCGAGCGTTCATATGTTATAGTGGAATAAAAAACTGAAACATTAATAGATGAACCCTGAACATTATACTCCTGTTTTGTTGGGCAGTTGTGTAGAAACTAATGTAGACTCTTAGAAATCATTCTCAGAAAACTTTTGTGATTAAGAAAGGACGATTTAAATATTTTTGGAAGGTAGTCACAATCTTATATTAAGTGAAACATTTTTAAAAAATATATTTTTATAATATACGGGTTGTAAAATATAAAATATATACTCATTTTAAATGCTATAAAAAGGAACGATTTTATATGTATTGTATTGAATTTGGGCCTGCATATTTCAATAATCAGACTTTTAAAGGTATGTATTATTTATGTCGTGCCTTCCACAGACAGAAAAAAACACAGTGCGGCCTTACAGAGCAAACCGTGCGTGAGCGACAAACCTTTACTGCCCCTAGAAATCTCCTTTCGTTTATCTAGGTTAATAGCTGTTTTGTTTCGGCAGTCAAATTATATTCCTCGGACTTGGAGGCTACGGATACGTCAGCGGCCATTATGCTTATTTGAACCACTCTTTTTAAACCGTCTATTAACCGTAGCTGACTCCGTCTTCGGCCATTCGCCGAGGGACTAATTTATTTTCAGGCCATTTTCGGACATTGCGTGATTGGGGCTGAGAAATGTCTGTATTTTTGGACTGTAGTCGTTTCACAACCCGTATCAGGAGCGACTACGAAGCAGTCGTAATTTGAAATAAATTATTATTAAAATAGCGTAACAGTCTTGTAATAGTGGCATGGATATGGCTAAAAAACGGTATCTATAAATATAATGATAATAAATAAACGCTTTATTAGTTAGAAAAGGTAAGCTTATTTATTTATTTATTTATTTATTGGTCCACAAAAAAATTACACCGTTAGCACTTAACATAGCTTGTGTTGCTCCTAACTAGGCAGAGCCTGTTCTAAGGAGAACACCAATACAAATGATTATAAACTACATACCTTCCAAAATAAAAATTAAAATTTGAATCAAATCAAGTTAAAATGAAATTCTCACTACACCAAAATAATATTAGAACTATAAACAAGTAATACTACATAATAATGTATAATAATAATAATAATATATAATAGCAATAATAAATAATCATTTATAATTATTATAGTTATCATTATCACAAAGTTATCCATAATAACGTGGACAACCCGTATTTCACACTGAATCTATCTTTTCACGTTCCACCACGCGTGGCTCGCTTTCCCCGTACCTTCGAAGTCCCGCGCGTCCGTACTAGGTATGCCCAGAATTCCATCATGTACCGCTTAATGTCAACTTACGATAATAATTTCCAGAATATCGACCTATTTAACATGAAAGAGAAAAAATTTAAGCAAAACATATACTTAAAATTAATCGAAAATGCGACATAGACATTTCTCATGAGATACTTATGTCTTAGGGACTATTTGTTTTTTCGTTCTTTGTTCTTTAACTGTATATGATAAGTTTATATGATGGAGTATATTTTTAAAAATTTTTCTTAATTTTTCAAATTTTTCAAATTTTTCTTAAATTTTTCTTATTTTTTGTACTGCACATTATTACTTAAAATCTATTAACACCCATTCCTTCCTTTTCCTTTCCTTTTCCCCTCCCAACCCCCACAGAATGCACTGTGCGTATTGGAGACTTAACTAACTAAAACTATTGTTGAAAGCATGTCATCGGCCAGAAATATTGTATATAATGTAATTGTAATATTTTTTTGTAGCGCTGTATGTTTTCCCTGTTAAATAAATAAATAAATAAATAAATAAATATAGTAATAACTAATAATATATAACAATTAGTAAAAATACGTATATAAAATATATAGAAAATAAATATATTTATTTATTTTAACGGCAATATTTGCCTAGCTCTAAAATATTGCCTGCAGGCAATATTTTAAAGCTAACCTATATTGTTGTGTGGACATTTTTTCGAGTAAATGCTGACGTGAACTATATAAATCACCTCGATACAGGTTATTCCTAGGGAGGTGGTAAACTATAAAATATCATAATAATATCTGAATCTCTTTCCGAGTTAGGCAACAAAAAAAAATAATTATGAATTATTAGGCTAATAGATTTTTTTTTATTTGAAATTAAATGTATTTTATGGGCTTCAATAAATAAATAAATAAACAGTTTGAAAAGTACAATAAAAAAATAAATACAAACATTTAATTATTGATAAACACATGACGCATTTATTTATAGACGCAACGGTTTTAAAATGAGGAGAATGGGAAGGGAAAGGGAATTTATGTGTAAGATTTTAAATCTTATTTGAGTGTTTTTAACACATGTTATGCTTGGCGCGATTCTCATATTTTCGGCAAAGCATTCCAAAGTAAGAATGAGAAGAAGTCACTTCTGTGACCAAGGATAGAGAGTAGCAGGTTATCTTCTGATCTCAGAGGGCTTTTATGAGCACCTGTATACCAATTACGCCAACGATGACTTCAATGATGATAAAACTTATGATTTATAACAAAGGTAGGTTATAATTCTAAAAAAAATAATGATGCATAGAATTGGTCAGATTGTATCCTCCTACGAATTGCCATTGTTGCACGGTGACGGAGTCACTTAGACATAATATTTTTAGTAACAAGAAAATAATTGAATTAATGAATGATATATAAATAAACTCACATTAATCGCATTAAACTAGTATAACATAAATATTTGGAGGTTATTTAAAAAAAATCGTTATTTTTAATAATAATCGTTATAAAACTCAACCACGAAAATCACGCGTTTTAATTAAAAGATGTAAGCCCTCGTGCGACACTCTTAAATTGTCAAAAAAAAAACAAACGTCGAGATTATTGCGGATAAGCGGCGCGGGTCGCTCGGTCGACCGAAGGTAAACAATCGCTCGTTCGGTATTTTTTGACCGATGGGTCTTCGGTCAAAACTCGGCGCGGAGGGTCGCCGAATTTAAACAGGCAAAGGGCAAATGTGGACAAGCTTGTTTTATATTTCGTAAAAGCATTACACAATCAATAAAAAGGGTGTTTGCTGCTATGGCCGTTTTAAAAATACATACGCGAAAAAGAAGAAAATAAACATTTATTTAAAGGAATCTAGCGAGGCTTCATACTACACAGATGATACGCAAATGTGTGGTTTAGTTGTATAATTAATAATAAAGATATCCCATTTTAATTATGTTGGTATTAACATTGATTATGTAGTGTTATTAGATTTCTCACCCCTGTAGGATATTTTAACAACCCTTTTGCCGTCGAAACGAACGTCGCGACGTCGCTGTTAGCGACGTCGAAAGCAATAGAAATTTATTTTGCCATCTGTAATAACACTGAAAATTAATGTTTTTTTTATAAAGGACCGATTAATTATAAACACGTAATAATTTAACCAGCTATAACAATAATAGCATTCAATTATTAATGCCATCTATCGTTTTTTTATATAATGCATATATTAGTTAATATAATATATGCATTATATCTACATAGACTAATACGTCCATCTGAACAATAACGTGCATATTATTATGTATCGAAACCTGTATACTAAATTAAAAATTGATATCCTTATGTAAATGATAGAAAAAAATAAGATTTTTTGTTTAATACCGTTTAGAGCGCCATCTACAGTGCGCATATAATGTTTTACCACGAACGTTGCAAAATTGAATATAATGATTTATTTTAGGAACATGAGCGCCATCTTCATTTTGTGTTTCGTAGTAGAATACTGGTTTCCATATCGTATTACACCCTTGAGCAATCTAATACGCTTTAAAATGAATGGTTTTAAATATAATTTAAGTAGTATTAAATCTTTTGTCATATGTAACATAGATATGTATACTTCCATAATAAAATAAAATAAATAAATATCTATCTGCCTCGAATGCCCAATGAAGTTATTTTTACTCCTCGAGGAGTTTAATGAAAGTTTTTCGGGATTAATAACAAAGAATAGAATTATTGGCCAGAATTTTTTATTTTAATTACTACATCAGTTTCTAATTATCAAGTATTTTAAAACGATTATAAATTACTTAAATTGATATATAGGGTCACAACTATCACGATAGTTAATTTTCCTTAATGACTAAGAATATTAGACGCAATGACGCATCCAAGTGTAGGAATGCCTAGCTACTGGAGTAGGATAAATTGTATTGTATTGTATTAAAGGTGCGTTAGGGGTCAAAATTACTCTTTCGAGCTTGTTGCCCTCTGACAATATCTCCGGTATTGTAAGACTTCGATAAGATTTGGAATGAAGCTTCAGGATTGTTGGTAATATTGATAAATATGGCGTTGATGGAATCAGATAATAGTTAGCTGTGCTGTTGCTTGTACTTCGTGACTCCTGTGGATATGCGCTGCATAGAATGAGCGTTCACAGGCGGACAAAATGGCGTTCTCTGGCAACAAGTCCAGCTTAAATCACATCCGCCATTTCGATCGTCAGCCTATCGCAAGAGGTCTACTTCAACCCGAGCGGGGTAAATAATTTTAATTATTTTGATTAAAATGGAGAATAGCCAGCCGAGTGAACGGACGTGAGTCGTTGCCAAGATTCATTCATCCATGTAAGCCGTTCGCCTCTCCAGACGGCCGACGCTACCGTCACCTAACGAAATCCCCAGACACCGCTAGGCCTGACCCTGCCCCCTTTCCTCCCACCGCCGCCACCCCGCTGAGTGTTCGGATTAACGATGATCGCCCCCAGCCCCCACACCCCATATCCTACCTTTCCTACCGGCGAACCCCGTCCGACGGTAGCGGCGCGGTTATTTAAATATGCAAATCATTTTTGAGTTGCGGGAATCTGAATAATTGCCGCGGTACGCCGTGATGAAGTTTCACGTTTTGTTCTTAACGGAGAGCCGCGCTGCTGCCCGGATTTCACGGCGAAGACGCGATGAGACGTGAAATTTATTGTTTATTTCATTTAATTCATTTAAACGTAGATCGGTATATTAATATTTAGAAATGAATTAATAAACATACAACTTATTAAATCGCTGTAAGATATACTTTTTTTTACACTCGGATAGTGAGTTATCAGTGCGATCGTACATAAATTTAAATTAGTTAATATAAGCAATAGGGAAACGTGAATACAACCCACACGATCCTTCTAGACGAATGCTTAACTAGACCGAACAGCCTGTATCTGGGCATAAGAAATATACTGCTATTGTTTATTGAATAGTAACTGACGCTATCTCACAATTAAACTATAATACTTTTAATATTAATAATAACATGATAGATTAAAATATTACAAATCGGAAAAGAAAACATATGTCCGATATGGATTAATATAAATATACAAGAAATTAAAGACTTAGGTAGTTATATACGAAATAAGTATAAGAATACGAGTTCAGATGATAGTATATGGGTCCTATGTACATACATGCTGCTTTTCACAGTGGCTCCTTTGAACTTGGATAACTTGAGTTTGAGTTGGAATTTCAAATTCAAATAAATTTTAATTTTCTTTCCGATGTTTGTTTTTGCTCAAATTGCATTATTTACAAATCGAAAATTTGCATTATTTTCAAACATGAGATCCTGCACCGGTGTTTTGTATTACAGATTCTTGCAGTCTGGTTATACAGTAATCGTAAATGTATACTGTTAGGAACTGCAAACAATGATGAAGAAGCTATTGATTAAATAACTAAGCCTAGTCAACCGACCATCGCCACTGCTTCTGCATGACAATGTATAACCACAGATTTCAATGCAAACAGTCGTAAAGTTGCAGGAGTTGCGGCTGGAGACTCTTCGTCACAAACCGCAAGTTTGCCAGGCCTTGCTCCAATAGAGATATTTTTATTCAGAATTTAAATAACTTTTTACAAGGGAAAAAATCAACTTTGTGAAAAACGCCTTCAAAGCATTCATTGGTTCCAGTTTACGAGTTTTACAGCAGAGGAATTAAGCAACTCCAATTAAAATGACAAATCTGCATCGATAATAGCGGTCAATATTTCTATTAATTAAATATATATTTTCCATACAATATTTTTGGCCCCAAATATCTTTTATAGAACAGCAACTTCATAGGTAAGGACCTAATATTACACGTATACAGTAAAATAAACGCTATGTTTATACGATGATATATACACAAATACACATACATATAAATTTACATATTTATATTACATTATTTTATGAAGCGACTCCATTTGATACTTCACAAGACCTACATATACCAAATACCTATGTACATGATAATAATACCTATGTACAAATAAACTTGGATAAATAATAGGTTGCTAATCTGGGAATTAAATTTAAATTTAATTTAACATTAAATCTTAATTCGTAATGTGAGGTTTAGCGATGGCGGTGAAGTTTGATTTACACATGCCCTCTTTTGGGGTTACGTAAAGGACGAAAACCCGCAGTCGCCATTCATGACAAGGGGAAGCTTTGTCTAATCGCTATCCATAATTTGTTGAAAGCGGATAAAATAATTCTTGATTAAATTTCATTAAAATGAAGGATAGGGGTTTTACCGACATCCAATGGGAAGTATCTGTAAGTTTAAATTAAAATATATCAATAGTTGAATGAAGTCGAAGACTATCGTTTGAAATTATAAATAAGACGAAAACTTATTTTACTGCCCGAAGTTTATAACAATCTGGGTGCTAATTTATGAACTAGAATCTAAAGATAAGTCTATCTATACTTAATCATTTTAAAATCATTCAAAAAACTAATAAAGGTAGAAAAGTATCAATTAAATTTATAAAAAACCAGAAAGTATAATTTCTTTCAATATAATAATAGCAAATTCAATGACAAAAGGATATAGGCCATTTTAATAAGTACTTCAAATTCGAATTCAAATTTCTTTATCAAATATGAAAAGGAACATTTATTTTAATTACATAGCCATCCTAAATAGGCCTTGTCTGTACTAAAGAAGGCTTAATATATATTACTGTATTGGACAGCTGATAAAATAATATTTTTTTCCCCTTAGAACAGATCCGGCCAATAAAGTGACATTACCAATGAACCATGCGATGTACACATTTTCAAGTATTTACTTGACTTGACTGTAAAACATATTTTTCTACATAGAACATAAGTTCTAAAATTTTATACTGACATAATATATTGGCAATAGTACAATAAATAAATAAAATTATAGAATATAAATTAACCCTTCGAGTAGCGGCATAATTTCATGGCAGACCGCGGCAATTTATTGGAATTTCTTGCAATATCGCCGCGCTCGACAAAAAGTACTATAACTATGGAACTACTATAGCAATCATAAAAAGAATATCTGTGCAATGATCGCATTGGAATTTTCTATATCGAATATTGAAATTTCATTTTGTAAAACAGATAATTATGAACAAATATGAGAAAGTCGAAAAAGTGAAAAAAACTAGGCATTTCTAACTTGTACTTGTTTTACGGAAAAGTACGGAACCCTATTTAGAAATTGTAAATACTATCTTCATCTTTATTAGATTCTCTATCAAAGTTAATATCTCGTTTTGCTTATTTACTCACAAAAATATTTAGATATTAGCTCATAAAACCAATAAAATTTTTGATGATTACTCGAAAAAAAAATTTTGTGATGTTTGACAATGGAATTTTACCAGAAATATCCGCGAAATTATTTTATGTATTGTAATAGTGTGATCGCGCTATGTATCGTAATAATGAGATATTTGGTATGGATTTTAGGATGCGTTCGAATTAGAAAATAATATTACTATGCGCAACCATGTGCATGAACCATGCGCAACTTGTTCTGATGTGCAACCAAATTTGGTCGTTACGTAGCCGAAGGGCTGATAATAATTTCAGTCGTTTATAAAATCTGAAAAGTCAGAAAGTTTGATATGAGATATGAGACTCAATGGTTAATATATTTTGGCCGTAGTACCTAAGTTCTGAAATTGCATACTCTCATAACAAATTGCCATTACTACAATAAATACACAAAAAAAAAATTCCGTGTCAGCTCCGACGCGGGACTAGAGTTTACTCTTTAGGTGCGATTGTAATTGAATTTATATAGGTAAACGGGGTAAATACGCATGTCTTATATTAATGAAAGCTTGTAGGTATATACATTTATTCGTGGTAATTGCAATCAAACAATCAATCAAGATTGTTTGAATGATTTATTTATTGATTGATTGAACGTATATAAACTATGTTATGAGAAATTATTAAATTTTGAAATATTCTGCTTAGACGGCCCTAATATTAAATCATTTATAAAAACATAACGCTTTTGTTGACGCTAGATTTTACTACCCATCGAATTGTGTACCGGAGGGTTTTACATGAAATCGATTCTCAAAGAGTGAACTCCGACAATATAGATTTACTGAAAATAATTTCAGCCGTTTCTACATCTGAAACGTCAGAGTTTGATATGAAGGTATTTGGGGGCGCAGCTTGTCCGTAAGGTAAATTTGCCCAAGCGCTTACCAAAATAATTATGAATAGCGAAGAGGGCGGTGCGATGGGTCAGACGCAAAAGAGGGGGGAGGGGGGGTCGGATTGAATTAAATATATCACGGCTGCGCCCGGGAGAAACTATTCCGATTCGGATCGAATGGATTCTACGGTCGGACCCAAAAGTGCGGCTTGGCGGCGACCTCGCGAAACGGAATACCATTATCGCCTCGGAAACTATTCGGCGAAGTGCGAAACGTGCCCGATGACGGCCGACGAGTTTTAGCGAAACTTTTCTGCGGACGAATAATTTTCCCTTTCAAATGCGGGCCAGGGGCGATAATTCATTTCGATTAACAATCGGTAAATGTATTCGTGACAATATGCTGTAGCTCAAAAGTCGGGCTATTTCATCACTGTAATATGAGAAATAGCTATTTCATCACTGAAATATTTGAGAAATATCTATTTTATCAATGACATATTTGAGAAACAGCTGTTACATCACTGATATATTTGAGAAATAGCTATTTCATCACTGACATTTTTGAGGGATATAATAATAATAATAAAACGCTTTATTTGATCAAGTAATTTGGCGAACTCATTGCGTTGCAGTAATATCTTACAGGTAATCCCTAATGGGACAACATGTTTTATGGTAAAAATATATAACTCTTTTTGTAAATATGTAGGATGTAGGAGACGTATGGGAGATGTTTGTATGTTTGTTATATATATATATATATATATATATATATATATATATATATATATATATATATATATATATATATATATATATATATATATATATATATATATATATATATATATATATATATATATATATATATATATATATATATATATATATATATATAATATTTGATTGTAAATGTGTAAATTATTATTTTTTCAAATTGAAATTATGTTTATTACTAAATAAATGAAATGATAAAATAATGAAAGGGCACTTATCTGGTCTGTGGTGACCAGGAGTGACTCCACGCCTTTTTCTTCTCTTCTTTCAGTATTTGCTAGGTGTTTCCTGCTGTGGTATTGGAACCTGAATGTCTCCTACAGCGGCAACACAACAAAGCGAGACGAGAATGAATGCTGGAAAATAATAGGCGATTAGTGTATTACATTACATTAGATAACACTAATCGCCTATTATTTTCCAGCATTCATTCTCGTCTCGCTTTGTTGTGTTGCCGCTGTAGGAGACATTCAGGTTCCAATACCACAGCAGGAAACACCTAGCAAATACTGAAAGAAGAGAAGAAAAAGGCGTGGAGTCACTCCTGGTCACCACAGACCAGATAAGTGCCCTTTCATTATTTTATCATTTCATTTATTTAGTAATAAACATAATTTCAATTTGAAAATATATATATATATATATATATATATATATATATATATATATATATATATATATATATATATATATATATATATATATATATATATATATATATATATATATATATATATATATATATATATATATATATATATATATATATATATATATATATATATATATATATATATATATATATATATATATATATATATATATATATATATATATATATATATATATATATATATATATATATATATATATATATATATATATATATATATATATATATATATATATATATATATATATATATATATATATATATATATATATATATATATATATATATATATATATATATATATATATATATATATATATATATATATATATATATATATATATATATATATATATATATATATATGTTTTTATTTAAAATAAAATTAGTAAAAGCATGGGATTTCCTTCGCTACTTAAAAAGTAGCGAAGGAAATCCCAGCTTGTATTGGGAAATGCTTATGTTTGAATGAGATATACTTACAGATGTGCACGACTTTCGACGGTGCAATGTAAGTTTAAAGGTCCTTTTGCAGTCGACTAACGATCACTATTCATCCATATATCTCATAAATAGGGCTTATCCTTATGCAACACAAAATGCCTTCAATTGAGACGAATTAAGCGAAAAAATAAAAAATTAAACTATTGATCACTTCGGCAAAGCCGTTTTATAAATGAAAGTGACATTACGAAATAATTCAAATTTCGAATGCTACCAACATTTAAAATATGACACAATTGGCTGAGTTTGTTATCAACGAGCCATTAAATCGAAATAAAAATAAAAAACTTTACAAACCTTATCAAATATATATATATAATATATATATAA